>OU343219.1:41135955-41246847 GCA_910596185.1 Chrysanthemum makinoi
ATGACATCATGCATAAGTCATATATGGATATTATCCATGACCCATGGTATTGACCCATACCCATAAGTCTAGATACATTGTACCTTGGTGGGCACTCAAACCATAACCCCATAACCCATGGTTTCAACCCAAAAACAATGGGTAAAGAGAGGGCATTCACGGATCCCTCCTTATGACCCATGGATCCCTTGGAATTACAAGTAGGATCCCTTCAGGAAAGGGATCCTTAGGAGGCCCGGTATGGTTTTGGTCTTTTTGCCTATAAATAGCAAGCCAATTCTTACCATTTCCACACACCTTCACACATAGTTTCTCTCCACCAAATCTAGGATATTTAGATCATTAGGAAACATGTAAACACCCTCATCTCATATGATCATAATGCTTCTAACTCTCATTTGTTGTAAGCATACTCCCGAAGTGATCCTCCAAAGCAAGCTTAGAGATCTTGCTTCCTTACCTCTTTGAAGTGATCACCCATCACAAGATACAAGCACATGAAGATCTTATACAAAAAGCTTGGGAAACTTGTCATCTTCATTCATAGAAGACTAACTACATCATGCTTTGGGTTCTTGATGTTTAGTCTAGGAGTTTATATCCATTAGACACATTGTCTTGGATATTGTCTAGTATCATATTCTTGTATCTATGACTAGACTAGATGGTTTATGTGTTTGTGCCATAAAACACAAGGTTTGTTATGTTGGGCCACAAAACATAACGGATGTCATAGATAATGTCAAAGGCATTAGTGAAGAGTGCAAGATCCGTGTTGAAGGCATTAGTGAAAGGTCTTTGAGGATGTGTAAATGGCATTAGTGAAGAATGCCTAGGTCATATAATCGATGAGGTGCATTGTTATACGTATAGTATTTGTTTAGATCCAAGGATGGTGATATCCTTGATGGTGTTGTAACAAGGAGTGAATCTCCTTGAGATTAGGTTCAATGTGTGTGTGAAGGGTAGTAGTTCCTCCGTAGTAATGGAACTAGGTGCTTAGCCTAGTACCTAATAAAAGGGTGGCGACATTGTGAAGGATTAGTTCTCCAAAGGTGTGAAAGAACTCGGTGGTTAGCCTAGCACCGTATAAAGGGTAGGCGACGTTGTGTTAGGTGTGGTTCGCCTTGTTGGTGTGAAAGAACTTCGGTATTTAGCTTTGTACGAAAAGGGTTAAGCGGCGTTGTGAAGGCTTCTCCGCCACAAGGAGTTGGTGTAGTCTTCTGAACTCGAGTAGGTGACTCGGGGAGTGGAGTAGGGCAAGGAAGGTGTCCTTGTAGCGGAACCACTATAAATCCTTATGTTGGTTTGTCTATCCTTTTACTTATCGCTTTACTCTTATTCTTGCATTACATTGTTTATTTTCTATGTGGTTGATGTCTATGTTTGTGACATATACTTGGTCTTTCATATAGTCACAAACTATATTTAACACTTTACATATTATGACACGCTTGATCAAGAAAAAGCAACGGGACTAATAATGGTGAAACTTGATTTTTAATGAACCATTAATCTTGCGGAATCTTATGTGATATTAAGGGTTGGCCTTACATGCCGTAATGCGTTAAATGCATCCTCGCGTTGAGATTAGCAAATGCAATGGTTTATACTATATTTGATACAAAAGTTTTAAGTTTGAAACGGAACGTATTCACCCCCCCCCCCTCTACGTTTTCACAATTGGTATCATAGCGGGTTGGCTCTTGTTTTTAAAACAAATGGTTTTCAAAATGAGTAAGGTCCTCGTATCAAATTTTTGGTGAAGTCAAGCATAATATGAAAAGTGTTTTGTTGATTTTTTTTCTTTGAAGTTTGTTGTTAGATATCTTGTTAATCAAGCTTGAATAAAGGTAAAAATGGATAATATAACTTCACTAAAAGTCTACAAAGGTTAAACCTTTTCGTCGGGTCAAAACGTGCATTTTGTAATTTTGTGTCGAGATCCGGATCCCTCAGGTTACAATGGACGGATCCTCAAGCAAGGGATCCGTGGGATCCGTAATACAGAAGACAGTTTTTGTCTGAATTTCAAAAATTCATAACTTTTTAACCGTAAGTCGTTTGAAGTCGTGCCACCTATCGTTTTAAAGGTATTTGAGTCTACTTTCATTTAAAAATGATTTCATAAACTGATTCAAAACAAAATTTACAGAATCATTGATTTATAATAGAAAGTCATTTTTGGTCATAACTTTTGCACAACTTTTGATCTAATTGGAGACGGATGTTTTCATCTTTGAATAACAATGTGTCCTCTTTGAAATTAAGGTTTTGATCATATTTATAAAAAAAACTAATCAAGCTTGGTATACATGTTTATATTTAACACAAAGCGATGAAAAGAACTTTCATATGCTATGCTAAATGATAAATTGTCTTCTTTGCATTACTTGATTATTTGCTTATCTCAAATAGCTTTGTTGCTTGTTTGATTGAATAACATATGTGGTTTCCTTACCTTGCTATTCATTCTCTTGCTTGTCGATTTAGTAATTTTCTACTAATCAATGTGCTACTTGAAGGAGTGTTTGGGATAACATCTAGTTGTGTGTAAAATGTTAGTTTATAAATTGAAAAATGTTTAAAACATATAACACACTAATGGCTATTTGATTGAGTTTTTCATGTGTGCAACATAAATGTTTTATGTGCTTATATGATTTCTTGATTTCATATTTTCTTGTATCGTTTTCTAAAAACAACAAGAATGTACATCGGATCATAACCTACACTTGTGTTGATGATGTACTCTACCGTTTTCCTTTTCATGATCGCTCTCCAAGCTTCATAGTAGGATTGACAACTTGATTATTTCATCCGATATACTCAAGTAAATTATTTTGCAACGCAAATATAATTGTTCATATCCGAAAGTCCAAACTCGAGCTTTCCAACAACATATGTTGAACTAGCTCATCCAACCATTTTTTGTTCACCATATGGACAACTTTTAATTTTTGGACACCTTTGTCACCTTAGTTTTTTCAAGTATATTATTAATATAAACGAAGCAAAGTATCATCATTGTTACTCTTCGATAGACCATTGTAGGAATATAAATTTTCCTAACTTGAGAATGAATATTGGAGAACTTATTGCACTAGAAACTCAATTTGACTTAACGGTTGAATTGCTTCCTTGATAGAAGTTGGGTATGTGGAATCACCCGTAAAATGGTCGTGTTTAGCTGTAAGTGAGCACCGCTAGTAATAGTCTCATATTCATTCTCTCACTTGAGAAATTTATACTCTTATGTTTTCCTAAAGTAAGTTTACAATGGAAATACTTTGCATTGTCTTAGGATTACTAATCAAACAAGTTGTAAAATTAATTTTTCTTTTAATTAATCACAACCACTTGCCTCATCAAGCGATTATCTTGCTTTGATCGAGAAGCGCTACATGACTTCATGGACGAAGCTCATTGTATGCTAATCGCCATCCGTAATGACTAGATTGTCCTAAACTAGCACCTCACAACTCTTTTGTCTTGAACACCATCATGTGCTCTTTTCTTTCTAAACATATACCTTGCATGTCATTGTTAGTGTAAATGATTTACTAATCTAGACCGTAAATCTTTTTTGGGCTAGTTGAATAGTGCTTGTTAAGTTTGCTAAACCTTTGTGTTATTTGTGAGCTTGATCTCATTTGATTGCCTATATGTTACCTCTACATGCTCTCCTTGCTTTGCTTAATGTGTATACATGTATACTTGCTATAGAAATCATTAGTTTCATAATTTGAAACATAGAGTAAAATTATGCAACTATTACATGAAAATCTGTCTCGGCGGATCCCTTAGATGTAACTAGACGGATCCCTCAGTGAAGGATCCGTGGGATCTGGGTGGAAAAAAGTTCCTTTGTAGCCTCCTTGCATCAATCCAACATTTTAGACCTTATTGGATTAGTTAAACATGCTACATTATGATCACTTAAACCTCCCTTAGGCTCAGTTGATCTCACATTCACTCATGGATGACTTAGGATCACATTCAAGTATTTTTGATTTTCATTAGTTTAAAACTCACCATCTTTCCACTCCAATGTTTACACATTGTTCCTCTCATCTCAAAACACCTAGTTTGATATTTCTCTCAATTTTAGCAAATTGATTTTAGTCATCCTTACCTCAAAATAGGCCCAAAAAAAAACTAATTTTTAATTTCTTATGATTTTTAAGGAATTTTCCGAATCTCTCTCAAGTCATCATCTGATCTCTAGGATCATTTAACACCACTTGACACTCTCAAATTTCTTAGTGTCATCTTTGATCATCCACTGGTGCTAAAGCCCCATTTCTTTCTATAAAAGGCAATCATTAGCTACCATCACTCATTGCTCTTGATCATTTAAGTACTCTTTGATTTAAGACACTTAGGAAGACTAAAACACTGAAGGAGGTATAGGCGTTAGACCTTACAAACATCATTTTTATTCTTTTCTAGCTGTGAGAGCGGATCCTAGGATTAGCCTAGGCGGATCCCTCATTGGAGGGAACCGTGGGATTCGGGTGACAGATTCATGTCAACTCTAGCTAAAACGATCATTTAAGTCCATCTTCATATAAGACACTTAATAGACTAAGTAACTTAGGATATGTAGGTGCTAGACCTTGCTAGAACCCCATCACCTCATTTTCACCTCATGTGGAACAATAGGTACATTATCTCTTTAGATAATCATTTCAAATTTCCTTTTCCACACAAGCACTTGCTCAACACTTAGGATTATCATTTTTGTATATGTTTATAAATGAGTTGCATTTATATGATTCTATACGTGTTATTTCTTTTCGTTTCATGATTTTATGTGAACAATTTATCCATTTATATAAATGTTTTCCTTTTGTACTAACTCTTTTAGATTCTTGTAGGATGACAATGGTCGATTACACCATCAAGTCAAGTTGTGCTCATTCGCACATTTCTTTATATATTCCTAATCTTGCATCATCCTAACCAATTTACTCCACTTTTATCACCACTCACAAAGTCATCATGTCTACCACCTCTAATGAGTCATCAACCAAGTCAAAGATTCACCTTGATACCTTTCATCACCTCTACCACAACTTCCATACCTCTAAGTCATAATGATAATTTCTATCACTATCACCGTGTCCAAGGTCTAGTTCATGAACTACGTGATGAAGTATGTCTCATGTTCTACCACATCCTACTTGTGTCAACCACAACCTCAAACAACAAGCTACTTGTGTCAACCACATCCTACAAGTGTCTCACTACCACTACAATTCATGGTTGCTCAACCATCCTTCACAAACATCTATGTTGTCAAAAGCCAAGTGAATTTAAATGAAATGTGTCTCATCCCTAAGCACATTTTTTTTCTTAACTTGAACAAACCTTACAACCTCTAAACCAACCATGATGATGCAAGTAGTAGGATCATTTTTTTTAACACTAATCCTTTCTTTGTAGGTTCATATATATACACTTTGATGTGTATGTGATTCTCGTCTATTTATGGACGAAATTTTACACTATTTTTGTGTAGGTTCTTTTGGAGCCCTCAAGCTGGGGAGCTTCCGTCGAGAATTTATAAAGTGCATCACATGACTTACTCGTCCAAGGACGAATATAATTTTGCACTAACTTTTTGTTTTGTAGATTTTCAAAACACACTAGGAGTACTTGACGCTCTCAATAAAGGGAGTTTTTCGTCAAAGCTAAAACATTACAAATTTTGCAATAACTTCGTCTTAGCCTTCCTAAAATACTTGACGCCTTTAACAAGGGGGAGCAACCGTCAAGGGAGAGCATGCACACATTCATTCTTCAAAATTCCTTTATGTTTCAACAAAAGGAAGATTTCTTTCTCATCATATATTTTTCCTTTTTCTTTTCTTCTTAACACTAACCTTGATGTAGGTTAAGCCTCAAAATTTGATCCATTGAGCCGTTGGCAATAATGGTTATAATTCAAAGGATCTTTTTTTTGTGTGATTCTCTAGGTTCCTCTTAAAGGCGAGATCACCACCTTTTGAAGACGTGCAAGCTCAAATTCATGGTTAAAAGCCATTAGTAGTGTTCGTGTTGAAGGTATTAGCGTGGTGTGCCAATTGGAGCAATAAGGTGTTTTTATTTTAACTTCACTAGGGATGATGCAAACTCGCCATTCTTGGGAGAAAAGGACACACTCTTTGTTTTAGACAACGGGAGAAGAGTGTAAACGAAGAAGTTAATGTATGGAAGTACGGACACAAGTAACTTTGACATTTTACCTATCTATTACGTTTACATATATTTTGTCATCATCAAAAGGGGAGATTGTTAGTGCAAATATTACGATATTTAATCTATACATTCTCATTTGTTTTGTTGATGACAAACATGTAACTTGTAATATAGCGTAAAATGTATAAGTAACTTGTAGTTAGATCTTGTCTCAACATACTCTCAACACCTCTCGACGACTCAAGTCCTTGTATGCTACAACAAAGGTTCGTACATGTTTGTTATGTTGCATTATGATCAAACCCCCAACAAACCAATAAACAAGTTTAGTTAAATAGTTTATGTACAACAACTAGTGTTTACATATTGGGTAAATATATACATAGCTAGTATGTATTATGATGGGTAATATAAATGGGTAGAAACTTAAGTATTTGACCCATTGACCAAATACATTGAATGTAGTTGGGTAAAACCCAAAGTCCATGACCCATACCCATTGCATGACATCATGCATAAGTCATATATGGATATTATCCATGACCCATGGTATTGACCCATACCCATAAGTCTAGATACATTGTACCTTGGTGGGCACTCAAAACCATAACCCATAACCCATGGTTTCAACCCAAAACAATGGGTAAAGAGGTGCGGATCCCTCATATAACCCACGGATCCCGGAATTACAAGGCGGATCCCTCGGAAGGGATCCTTGGGGCTGAACATGGTTTTGGTCTTTTTGCCTATAAATAGCAAGCCAATTCTTACCATTTCCACACACCTTCACACATAGTTTCTCTCCACCAAATCTAGGATATTTAGATCATTAGGAAACATGTAAAAACACCTCATCTCATATGCTCACATGTTCTTATCTCATTTGTTGTAAGCATACTCCCGAAGTGATCCTCCAAAGCAAGCTTAGAGATCTTGCTTCCTTACCTATTGAAGTGATCACCCATCACAAGATACAAGCACATGAAGATCTTATACAACAAGCTTGGGAAACTTGTCATCTTCATTCATAGAAGACTAACTACATCATGCTTTGGGTTCTTGATGTTTAGTCTAGGAGTTTATATCCATTAGACACATTGTCTTGGATATTGTCTAGTATCATATTCTTGTATCTATGACTAGACTAGATGGTTTATGTGTTTATGCCATAAAACACAAGGTTTGTTATTTGGGCCACAAAACATAACGGATGTCATAGATGTGTCAAAGGCATTAGTGAAGAGTGTCGAAGATCCGTGTTGAAGGCATTAGTGAAAGGTCGAGGATCGTGTAAATGGCATTAGTGAAGAATGCCTAGGTCATATAATCGATGAGGTGCATCGTTATACATATAGTATTTGTTTAGATCCAAGGATGGTGATATCCTTGATGGTGTTGTAACAAGGAGAAGATCTCCTGAGATTAGTTGTTGGTGTGTGAAGGGTAGTAGTACCTCCATAGTAATGGAACTAGGTGCTTAGCCTAGTACCTAATAAAGGGTAGGCGACGTTGTGAAGGATTAGTTCTCCTAAGGTGTGAAAGAACTCGGTGGTTAGCCTAGCACCGTATAAAGGGTGGCGGCGTTGTGTTAGGTGTGGTTCGCCTTGGTGTGAAAGAACTCGGTATTTAGCTTTGTACCGAAAAAAGGTTAAGCGACGTTGTGAAGGCTTCTCCGCCACAAGGAGTTGGTGTAGTGCTTACGAACTCTCGAGTAGGTGACTCGGGGAGTGGAGTAGGGCAAGGAAGGTGTCCTTGTAGCCGAACCACTATAAATCCTTATGTTGGTTTGTCTATCCTTTTACTTATCGCTTTACTCTTATTCTTGCATTACATTGTTTATTTTCTATGTGGTTGATGTCTATGTTTGTAACATATACTTGGTCTTTCATATTGTCACAAACTATATTTTACACTTTACATATTATGACACGCTTGATCAAGAAAAGCAATGGGACTAATAATGGTGACACTTGATTTTTAATGAACCATTAATCTTGCGGAATCTTATGTGATATTAAGGGGTTGGCCTTACATGCGTAATCGTTAAATGCATCCTCTCGTAGAGATTAGCAAATGCAATGGTTTATACTATATTTGATACAAAAGTTTTAAGTTTGAAGCGGAAAGCGTATTCACCCCCCCTCGTTTTTCACAATTGGTATCAGAGCGGGTTGGCTTTAGTTTTTAAAACAAATGGTTTTCAAAATGAGTAAGGTCCTTGTATCAAATTTTTGGTGAAGTCAAGCATAATATGAAAAGTGTTTGTTGATTTTTTTCTTTGAAGTTTTGTTGTTAGATATATTGTTAATCAAGCTTGAATAAAGGTAAAAATGGTTAATATAACTTCACTAAAAAGTCTACAAAGGTTACCTTTACGTCGGTCAAAAGCGTACATTTTGTAATTTTTGTGTGAATCCGCGGATCCCTCGGGTTACGGGATCCTCAAGCAAGGGATCCGTAGGATCCGTGGTAGAAGGCAGTTTTTGTCACGAATTTCAAAAATTCATATCTTTTTAACGTAAAGTCGTTAGAAGTCGTGTCACCTATCGTTTTAAAGGTATTTGAGTCTACTTTCATTTAAAATGATTTCATAAACTGATTCAAAACAAAATTTACAGAATCATTGATCTATAATAGAAAGTCATTTTTGGTCATAACTTTTGCACAACTTTTGATCTAATTGGAGACGGATGTTTTCATCTTTGAATAACAATGTGTCCTCTTTTGAAATTAAGTTTTTGATCATATTTATAAATATAAAAGAAACTAATCAAGCTTGGTATACATGTTTATATTTAACACAAAGCAATGAAAAGAACTTTCATATGCTATAATAAACGATAAATTGTCTTCTTTGCATTACTTGATTATTTGCTTATCTCAAATAGCTTGTGTGCTTATTTGATTGTGTAACCTATGTGGTTTCCTTACCTTGTTATTCATTCTCTTGCTTGTCGATTTAGTAACTTTCTACTAATCAATGTGCTACTTGAAGGAGTGTTTGGGATAACATCTAGTTGTGTAAAAATGTTAGTTTTATAAATTGAAAAATGTTTAAAACATATAACACACCTAATGGCTTTTGATTGAGTTTTCATGTGTGCAACATAAATGTTTTATTGCTTATATGATTTCTTGATTTCATATTTTGTATTCGTTTTCTAAAAACAACAAGAATGTACATCGGATCATAACCTACACTTGTGATGATGATGTACTCTCCCGTTTTCCTTTTCATGATCGCTCTCTAAGCTTCATAGTAGGATTGACAACTTGATTATTTCATCCGATATACTCAAGTAAATTATTTTACAAGCATAAATATAATTGTTCATATCTGAAAAGTCAAACTCGAGCTTTCCAACAACATATTTGAACTAGCTCATCCAACCATTTTTGTGTTCACCATATGGACAACTTTTTAATTTTTTGGAAACCTTTGTCACCTTAGTTTTCAAGTATATTATTAATAAAAGCGAGCAAAGTATCATCATCGTTACTCTTCGATAGACCATTATAGGAATATAAATTTTCCTAACTTGAGAATGAATATTGGAGAACTTATTGCACTAGAAACTCAATTTGGCCTAACGGTTGAATTGCTTCCTTGATAGAAGTTGGGTATGTGGAATCACCTTTAAAAATGGTCGTGTTTAGCCGTAATTGAGCACCGCTAGTAATAGTCTCATATTCATTCTCTCACACGAAATTTATACTCTTATGTTTTCCTAAAGTAAGTTTACAATGGAAATACTTTGCATTGTCTTAGGATTACTAATCAAACAAGTTGTAAAATTAATTTTCTTTTAATTAATCACAACCACTTGCCTCATCAAGCGATTATCTTGCTTTGATCGAGAAAGCTACAAACTTCATGGACGAAGCGCATTGTATGCTAATCGCCATCCGTAATGACTAGATTGTCCTAAACTAGCACCTCACAATCTTTTGTTTGAACACCATCATGGTGCTCTTTTCTTTCTAAACACATACCTTGCATGTCATTGTTAGTGTAAATGATTTACTAATCTAGACCGTAAATCTTTTTGGGCTAGTTGAATAGTGCTTGTTAAGTTTGCTAAACCTTTGTGTTATTTGTGAGCTTGATCTCATTTGATTGCCTATATGTTACCTCTACATGCTCTCCTTGCTTTGCTTAATGTGTATACATGTATACTTGCTATAGAAATCATTAGTTTCATAATTTGAAACATAGAGTAAAATTATGCAACTATTACATTAGAAAATCGTCTACGGCGGATCCCTAGATGTAACTAGGCGGATCCCTCAGTGAAGGATCCGTGGGATCAGGTGGAAAAAAGTTCCTTTGTAGCCTCCTTGCATCAATCAACATTTTTAGACCTTATTGGATTAGTTAAACATGCTACATTATGATCCTTAAACCTCCCTTGGCTCAGTTGATCTCACATTCACTCATGGATGACTTAGGATCAAATTCAAAGTATTTTTTGATTTTTCATTAGTTTAAAACTCACCATCTTTCCACTCCAATGTTTACACATTGTTCCTCTCATCTCAAAACACCTAGTTTGATATTTCTCTCAATTTTAGCAAATTGATTTTAGTCATCCTTACCTCAAAATAGGCCCAAAAAAAAACTAATTTTTAATTTCTTATGATTTTTAAGGAATTTTCCGAATCTCTCTCAAGTCATCATCTGATCTCTAGGATCATTTAACACCACTTGACACTCTCAAATTTCTTAGTGTCATCTTTGATCATCCATTGGTGCTCATAAAGCCCCATTTCTTTCCATAAAAGGCAATCATTAGCTACCATCACTCAATGCTCTTGATCATTTAAGTACTCTTTGATTTAAGACACTTAGGAAGACTAAAACACTGAAGGAGGTATAGGCGTTAGACCTTACAAACATCATTTTATTCTTTTCTAGGCTGGCGAGCCCGGATCCTAGGATTAGCTAGGCGGATCCCTCATTGGAGAACCGTGGGATCCGGTGTGGTTCATGTCAACTCTATCTAAAACGATCATTTAAGTCCATCTTCATATAAGACACTTAATAGACTAAGTAACTTAGGATATGTAGGTGCTAGACAACACTAGAACCCATCACCTCATTTTCACCCCATGTGGAACAATAGGTACATTATCTCTTTAGATAATCATTTCAAATTTCCTTTTCCACACAAGCACTTGCTCAACACTTAGGATTATCATTTTTGTATATGTTTATAAATGAGTTGCATTTATATGATTCTATACGTGTTATTTCTTTTCGTTTCATGATTTTATGTGAACAATTTATCCATTTATATAAATGTTTTCCTTTTGTACTAACTCTTTTAGATTCTTGTAGGATGACAATGGTCGATTACACCATCAAGTCAAGTTGTGCTCATTCGCACATTTCTTTATATATTCCTAATCTTGCATCATCCTAACCATTTTACTCCACTTTTATCACCACTCACAAAGTCATCATGTCTACCACCTCTATTGAGTCATCAACCAAGTCAAAGATTCACCTTGATACCTTTCATCACCTCTACACCTTCCCATACCTCTAAGTCATAATGATAATTTCTATTACTATCCCATGTCCAAGGTCTAGTTCATGAACTCGTGATGGTATGTCTCATGTTCTACCATCCTAGTGTAACCACAACCTCAAACAACAAGCCTTGTGTCAACACATCCTACAAGTGTCTTACTACCACTACAATTCATGGTTGCTCAACCATCCTTCACAAACATCTATGTTGTCAAAGCCAAGTGATTTCGTAATAAATCGTCTCATCCCTAAGCACCTTTTTTTCTTAACTTGAACAAACCTTACAACCTCTAAACCAACCATGATGATGCAAGTAGTAGGATCATTTTTTTAACACTAATCCTTTCTTTGTAGGTTCATATATATACACTTTGATGTATGTGTTCTCGTCTATTTATGGGCGAAATTTTACACTATTTTTGTAGGTTCTTTTTGGCAGCCCTCAAGCTAGGGAGCTTCCATGAGCATATAAGTGCATCACATGACTTACTTTACGTCCAAGGGCGAATATAATTTTGCACTAACTTTTTGTTTTGTAGATTTTCAAAACACACTAGGGTACTTGACGCTCTCAATAAAGGGGAGTTTTTAAGTCAAAGCTAAAACATTGCAAATTTTGCAATAACCGTCTTAGCCTTCCTAAAATACTTGGCGCCTTTAACAGGGGCAACAGCGTCAAGGGGAGCATGCAACATTCATTCTTCAAAATTCCTTTATGTTGCAAGAAAAGGGAGATTTCTTTCTCATCATATATTTTTCCTTTTTCTTTTCTTCTTAACACTAACCTTGATGTAGGTTAAGCCTCAAAAATTTGATCCATTGAGCCGTTGGCAGTAATGGTTATAATTCAAAGGATCTTTTTTTTGTGTGATTCTCTAGGTTCCTCTTAAAGGCGAGATCACCACCTTTTGAAGCCGTGCAAGCTCAAAGTCATGAGTTGCTAAGCTTCGTCATTAGTGTTTAGTGTTGAAGGTATTGGCGTGGTGTGCCAATTGGAGCAATAAGGTGTTTTAATTTTAACTTCACTAGGGATGATGCAAACTCGCCATTCTTGGGAGAAAAGGACACACTCTTTTGTTTTACGACAAGAGGGGAGAAAGAGTGTAAATGAAAGTTAATGTATGGAAATGCGGACACAAGTAACTTTGACTATCTAATACGTTTACATATATTTTGTCATCATCAAAAGGGGAGATTGTTAGTGCAAATATTACGATATTTAATCTATACATTCTTATTTGTTTTGTTGATGACAAACATGTAACATGTAATACATAACGTAAAATGTATAAGTTACTTGTAGTTAGATCTTGTCTCAACATACTCTCAACACCTCTCGACGACTCAAGTCCTTGTATGCTACAACCACGAGGTTCATTATGTTTGTTATGTTGCATATGATCAAACCCCCAACAAACCAATAAACAAGTTTAGTTAAATGTTTATGTTCAACAACTAGTGTTTACATATTGGGTAAATATATACATAGCTAGTATGTATTATAATGGGTAACATAAATGGGTAGAAACTTAAGTATTTGACCCATTGACCAAATACATTGAATGTAGTTGGGTAAAACCCAAATTCCATGACCCATACCCATTGCATGACATCATGCATAAGTCATATATGGATATTATCCATGACCCATGGTATTGACCCATACCCATAAGTCTAGATACATTGTACCTTGGTGGGCACTCAAAACCATAACCCATAACCCATGGTTTCAACCCAAAAACAATGGGTAAGAGGAACGTGCACGGATCCCTCATATGACCCACGGATCCTTGGAATTACAAAGTAGGATCCCTCCGAAGGGATCCTTAGGGCCGAACATGGTTTGGTCTTTTTTTTATAAATAGCAAGCCAATTCTTACGATTTCCACACACCTTCACACATAGTTTCTCTCCACCAAATCTAGGATATTTAGATCATTAGGAAACATGTAAACACCCTCATCTCATATGATCATAATGCTTCTAACTCTCATTTGTTGTAGCATACTCGAAGTGATCCTCCAAAGCAAGCTTAGAGATCTTGCTTCCTTACCTCTTTAAGTGATCACCCATCACAAGATACAAGCACATGAAGATCTTATACAAAAGCTTGAAACTTGTCATCTTTGTTCATAGAAGACTAACTACATCATGCTTTGGGTTCTTGATGTTTAGTCTAGGAGTTTATATCCATTAGACACATTGTCTTGGATATTGTCTAGTATCATATTCTTGTATCTATGACTAGACTAGATGGTTTTATGTGTTTGTGCCATAAAACACAAGGTTTGTTATGTTGGGCCACAAAAACATAACGGGTGTCATAGATGTGTCAAAGGCATTAGTGAAGAGTGCCGAAGATCCGTGTTGAAGGCATTAGTGAGAGGAGTCTTTGAGGATCGTATAAATGGCATTATGAAGAATGCCTAGGTCGTATAATTGATGAGGTGCATCGTTATACATATAGTATTTGTTTAGATCCAAGAATGGTGATATCCTTGATGGTGTTGTAACAAGGAGAAGATCTCCTTGGATTAGGTGTCGATGTGAAGGGTAGTAGTTCCTCCGTAATGGAACTGGTGCTTAGCCTAGTACCTAATAAAAGGTAGGCGGCGTTGTGAAGGATTAGTTCTCTAAGGTGTAAAAGAACTCCGGTGGTTAGCCTAGCACCGTATAAAAAGGGTAAGCGGCGTTGTGTTAGGTGTGGTTAGCCGGGTGTGAAAGAACTTCGGTATTTAGCTTTATGCAGGAAAAAGGTTAAGCGGCGTTGTGAAGGCTTCTCCGCCACAAAAGGAGTTGGTGTAGTTCTTACGAACTCGCGAGTAGGTGACTCGGGGAGTGGAGTAGGGCAAGGAAGGTGTCCTTGTAGCTGAACCACTATAAATCCTTGTGTTGGTTTGTCTATCCTTTTACTTATCGCTTTACTCTTATTCTTGCATTACATTGTTTTATTTTCTATGTGGTTGATGTCTATGTTTGTGACATATACTTGGTCTTTCATATTGTCACAAACTATATTTTACACACTTACATATTATGACCGCTTGATCAATAAAAACAGGACTAATAATGGTGAAACTTGATTTTTAATGAACCATTAATCTTGCGGAATCTCATGTGATATTAAGGGGTTGGCCTTACATGCCGAAGTAATCGTTAAATGCATCCTCAGCGTGAGATTAGCAAATGCAATGATTTATACTATATTTAATACAAAAGTTTTAAGTTTGAAGCGGTATTCACCCCCCTCGTTTTCACACAAACAATACATGACCTAGACAAGTTTGCCATAAATTCATAAGACACCTTCTTGGAAATAGTAGCGGCATTAACAAAAGTACGATGTTCATCTTTAAGCACAAAAATCCCATTCTCACATTTACCGCTAGCAAGAACCTTTTTGGTGTCCTGATCCTGAATATAAAAAATGGTTGAGAGAACAAAACATCAACAAGATGGTCAATAGTTAACTTGCTTACGGAAAGATTGCTTTGTAAGGTTGGGGATGACAAGAACATTCCTTAAAGAAAATTTATTAGAGATAATAGAAGATCCCTTACGAGTGATGGGAAGTGTCTTACCATTTCCAAATAAAACATTGGCATTGCCTTTAAAGAGAGCCGCATGGTTAAGAGAATCACATTAGGAAGTCATGTGGTCTATTGTAACACCCCCAAAAATAGTGCAGCGGAAGACAATACTAGACTATGGGATGCATGTTATTAAAATGGTACATAACACAAAGTATATGGAAACGAAATTACCTCATCCGTTTTAGAAAACCAATACATAATTTGTAAGTATTAAGTTTTACATTTATTCAAAAGAAAGTTGCAGAAATAAGGCCCAAAAAGATAAGTAGATTAAATGGTCCCAAATGAAACATCAGAGTGATATTGATCCATAACCATGCCCTTTGCCAAGCACCTCCAAAAGATAGTCATGAACATCCATAATTAATTACATGAGAAAAACATGCTAAGAGGTCAGCAAAAAGCCGGTGAGTTCATAGGTTTAAGTATAAATCAATAAATTGGACCATAAGTAAAGCGTGTTAACACTACAACGCATATAGTGTCACACAAAAGTAGTAATCAAGTCTATTGCGTCAACACTAAGTTTTATGCAACCGAAGCTTCAACTGTGTGCATGCTCTAGAAGCATGGTAAAATATATATAAGGCCCGAAAAGTGTTTATCTGGAATACACTTGATTCGGAGCATGATATAAATCCATCGGGTTAATGACCAACACGGTGATCACCCTGAAATCTATCTATAGCACTTGAACCCAGCCTTGATAATTGACGGTTCATGAGTTGGGCAATGGGATATAGGGACTTAGGCTAATTCCTACGCAATAGTTTTATGAAGCATAAGTTTAGTTTTCAGGTCTGAAAAACGGTTTTGCATGTTTCTCACCCTAAAGTTTAGTAAACAAGTAATGAGAATAAAAGTGGGGCTATAAACTCACCTTGGCAATGAAGAATCAAAATATCACAAGTATCAAGTAGTAAGCAGGCTCAACGGTACAAACTCAACACAACCTAAAGATTATATTGTTTATTTTAGAATATGTCCTGTAAATAGTATAAAGTATAAAAGGAAAGTATTTTAGTTTCGTGGAATACTCATATCAATGTTTGTGAGAATCCAGTATCTATGTTGAAAGATGGTTTAGCATCGAAGTAAGAAAGACTCAGTATTAATGCTTAGTGTGGTGGTAAGAAAGTATTGTCACACCCCCAAATTACCTGTTTTGCAGCGGAATGGAATTCCTGGGGATTGACTGTCATAGCATCACAATCGCAGTTATATTGAAGCGACCTAAAGTGTCGTTTTGAAAATACATCGTTTGATTTAATAAAATAATCAGAGTTTACAAAATGTAGGTCCCAAATGAAAATCAACTTGTGCGGAAATAAGTTTGTTACAATTCAAGCGATGTTTTAAAGTGCATAAATCCAGGGAGAGGCGGCGTCGTCACCCGCGACTCTTATGATAAATCCACATGCATGCCATGAAGTGTATGCCTTAGATACCTGAGATAAAACATGCTAAAAAGTGTCAACACAAAGGTTGAGTGAGTTCATAGAGTTTGTGTTGAAATGTAAAGCTTTCAAAAATGGTTTATCTGACAGGCATTGTAAATCCACCCAGTTCAAGTTCGCCCATACAAAACTTGCAACACGTGTGTTACAACCCACTTGCCAAAATATGTATAGTTTATGTTCAAATGCATGATGTCAAATGAATTCACATTATAGTGCATGACTTAATGTATCAATAGTTCAATGAAAATCCCAAGACATTATTTCAATGATGTTCCCAAGACATTGGCTCAATGTAATCAGACATTACGGCTCAATGATAATCCCAAGACATTAGAGCTCAATGATAATCCCAAGACATTGACTCAATGATAATCCCAAGACATTCACTCAATGATTTATGATATAGGATATGACTAAACATTGATTCGATTAAGTAGGTAGTTTCAAATAATCATGATAGTCATAAAATAATAGTTGAGCATGTATCTCCCAAAAAGTAATTCATAACATTTAAAAGGTAGGGGCTATGACTCACTTGGTAAAATGGCCGATGACAAAAGTGAGTACACTGAGATGTAGTGTGATACTTTAACCTTGACCTATTATGAATGTTATGATACGTAATGAGTTATGATGTAATGTTATGCATGCATTTAGTATGTTATTTATACCATTTGTGAGTTTTGAAAATAATACTTATCGTCGAAAAATACTCTTTTGGCGTCTTGACCATTCTTAAATCACTTTACAAGTATTTACGTCAACATGTCATCCTACAATAGTTTCTTAATGATTTATTGTGAAATTTTAACTTTTAGCGTAAAATAATAATCGTTGGAAATTTCATGAAAGTGACTAAAATGGCCTCGAAAAGTTAGTCGTATAAAATGGTGTCACGTCGAGCGTTAGGAAGCGAACTCATGGTTTTGGAAAACTTGTATCAAAATCTCAAAGTTTTAGTACATAAGTTTTCGTCATAGAGGTCTCGAACATAAAGATAATAGAGGTTAAATATGGTGATTTTGTCTAAATGTGGTTTAAAAGTGAGTTTAAATAAAGTTTAAGCAACCGTAAATAGTTTATTACAACTCCGCTATACAAGCGGTTGGTCGATTTTGGAAAGAGCTTGGTGATCTCGATTTTATTAGAAGACATCTCGTTACAAAAAGTTCTACGTCATAGTTAAAAAACAGCCTTCAACATGGTCGTTTTGGTTACCGTAACACTTGTCTCATAAAAATAATATAGTTTTTCTAAAAATAATAGTTACGGCAATTTTATGAAAGCGTGTATATTTTAGTCGTTACAAATCCGTTTCCTAAATTATTATCGTCCTTAGCTTCGTATCAAAGTATACTAATATTTTGATAAGTGAAATAATTTATAAGCTTAGGACTCGTTTTGACTTCATACAAAATAAAAATAGGTTGCTGAAATTACAGAAAATATATATTTAGATCGTCAAACTTGAAAAATTCACCTTCTTCGTTATAACTCCGTTTTAATCCGTTCAATGACGCAGTTCGTTTTAAAGTATAATTTCTAATTATCTAGGCCAAAAACTCATGTCTACTGTCGGATTTTCCAGAAAAACAAAATAAGATCAGACCACTTTATATACTTGTCGAAAATAGTTTTTCTCGTACTAAACCTATTCAATCCCTTCAAATCAACTCCAAAGCTATACTAATCCTACCATACACCTTCTTAGGGTGTCATGGGTTCCTAAACATCATCAAGACCAATATATAACAAGGGATAGATTATAGGATGACCTTTATATATATAAAACTCTAAAAACAATGTAAAAATGGTATAAATAAACATAAGTCTTGCATGCTTGCTCAAAAATGAAGAAATAAATATGAAATGAAAATGAAAGATGTAAAATGAAAGTAATATGCTTACTAGTTACTTGATGAGGTGAGATTAGAACAAGGATTTTACCTAAACACCTAGGTTTTATTTCAAAACCTAAACAAGAGTGTATACTAGATTGTTAAATACTTTACTTGAAAATTTTTGGATGATTTCTTCTTGTTCCTTCTTGTTGGCGGTTTGAGAGAGAGGGAAAAGAGAGAGGAAAAACTTTGATTGCTTGAATTATTGTGAAGTATGTGTAAGTAATTGTTTGTATGCAAATATAGATATGTGAGAAAGATTTACCAACCCAAGACTTATTTCCCATGGCGGATTTTAGGGGATATGTTTTCCAAAATATAATTTTTTTTTATTTTTATAATGTATATGTATAAAATGTGTAAGTCAAAATGTAAGTGTATTTGAGATAAATGGTAACTTGTATACATTTGTGAAACTATAGTAGTTTAGTTAAATAAATTTTAATGGACCAAAGTAAATTATATTAAGATCATAAAAATTGTAAAAATACATTTCTTGAAAGATTTGAGTGAATAAATATTTATCGGGTTGAATTTAAAGAAACCGTCGTAATTATATAAATTTAACAATTTATATACAAAATATATTTAAACACTAGGGTAAACTCATAATATTATTTTATAAACTAAATGTAAGTATAAAATATGTGAGTTTTTGGAAGTATAGGATTAAATGTTCAAAATAATAACTTACGCGATAGCGTTTATTTAATATAGAAATTCTACGTTTAATGTGAAATGCAAAATCATGAATGAACTAACATGATGAAAATGATGTTAATGATATGTAGACTAAACTTAGTCTATATGAAATGTCTTTGATGATATGATCATGAATTCGCGACTAAACCTTTAAGGTTCGCGAATTTGGAACCGTAAACCTAGTTTACGATAAATGATGAAATAGTGAAGCGTGAATTGTTTTGAGAAATGACCGAAAGTACGAGTTGTACATTAAGCCCATCAAAGGAATTGATCCCGAATTCAGTTCATGTTAGTCTCTCTCGGTTTAGGGTTGATGTGGCAAACTTTTCCCATTCTCGAGCAAAACCTTCAAAAGACTTTTAGGTAACCGATTTTTACTTAATCTCACAACTCATCAAACAAAAACTGTCATGAGATTAGGCTAAATCGGTTTGAAATGCTGGTCTTTTGAAATTTGGCTTCGGTCATAGAATTGCTTACACATATAAGCCTACTACTCCCTTCATTGCATGATTCTTCTTGAATTAGACATAGGTGATCAGGCTATGTATAATTTAGGAGTAACTATGCAATGCTTGGACTAATCGACTCATATGATGTTTGGTGTTGAGTCAACCGATGTTAAAATTGTGATAGGGAATGACAGGGCATTCTTCATGTCAAATTCTGATGTGAGTAAAATGGGATGGGTATTTGAAGGCATCTATGTGACAATCGATTTTGAAATGAAAGTAAATAACTTCGAAAAATATGCGTATAAACGGATGCAAAGTGAACATGAACTTATGATGAAATGATGAGATGCTATGATGATGTAGTTATAGTCTAGGGTCAATGATGCAACCTAGTTCTCTATAACCGAAGCTCGATACAAATCTGTCACACCCAAATTACATTTTTTGGCGGAATGGAATTCTGAGGATTGACTGTCATAGCATCCAATCATGATTATATTGAGCGACCTAAAGTGTCGTTTGGAAAACACATCGTTTGATTTAATAAAACAATCAGAGTTTACAAAATGTAGGTCCCAAATGAAAATCAACTTGTGCGGAAATAATTTTGTTTACAATTCAACGATGTTTTTAAAGTGCATAAATCCGGGAGAGGCAGCGTCGTCACCACGACTCTTATGATAAGTCCACATGCATGCCATGTAGTGTATGCCTTAGATACCTGAGATAAAACATGCTAAAAGTGTCAACACAAAGGTTGAGTGAGTTCATAGAGTTTGTGTTGAAATGTAAAGCCTTTCAAAAATGGTTTATGCGGCAAAAGGCATTGTAAATCCACCCAGTTCAAGTTCATATACAAAACTTGCAACTTTGTGTGTTCACAACCTTGCCAAAATATATGTAGGATTTATGTTCAAGTGCATCTTTGCCAAATGAATTCACATTATAGTGCATGACTTAATGTATCAATAGTTCAATGAAAATCAGACATTGACTCAATGATGTTCCCGAGACATTTAGCTCAATAATAATCCCAAGACATTCAGCTCAATGATAATCCCAAGACATTCAGCTCAATGATAATCCCAAGACATTCAAGCTCAATGATAATCAAGACTTCAGGCTCAATGATAATCCCAAGACATTCTGACTCAATGATTTATGATATAGGATATGACTAAAACATTGAGTTAGGTTAAGCGAGGTAGTTTCAAATAATCATGATAGTCATAAAATAGTTGAGCATGTATCTCCCCAAAAAGTAATTCATAACCGCTAAAGAGTAGGGGCTATGACTCACTTGGTAAATGAAGATGACAAAGGTAAGTACTACTTAGAGATGTAGTGTGATACTTTAACCTTGACCTATTATGAATGTTATGATAAGTAATAGGTTATGATGTAATGTTATGCATTTCGTATGTTATTTATACCATTTGTGAGTTTTGAAAATAATACATATCGTCGAAAAATACTCTTTTGACGTCTTGACCATTCTTAAATTACTTTACAAGTATTTCACGTCAAATGTCATCCTACAATAGTTTCTTAATGATTTATTGTGAAATTTTAACTTTTAAGCCAGTAAATAATGTCGTTGGAAATTTCATGAAAGTGACTAAAATGGCCTCGAAAGTTAATTAAGTAAAATGGTTATGCGTCGAGCGTTAGAAGCGAACTCAACGGTTTGGAAAACTTGTATCAAAATCTCAAAGTTTTAGTACATAAGTTTCGTCATAAGGTCTCGAACATAAGGATAATAGAGGTTAAATATGGTGATTTTGTCCAAATGTGGTTTAAAAGTGAGTTTAAACAAAGTTTAAGCAACGTAAATAGTTTATTACAACTCCGCTATACAAGCGGTTGGTCGTTTTTGGAAAGTATGCTTGGTGATCTCGATTTTATTAGAAGACATCGTTACAAAAGTTCGTCATAGTTAAAAACAGCCTTCAACATGGTGGTTTTTGGTTACGTAACACTTGTCTCGTAAAAATAATATAGTTTTTCAGAAAATAATAGTTACGGCAATTTATGAAAGCGTGTATATTTAGTCGTTACAAATCCGTTTTCTCATTATTATCGTCCTTAGCTTAGTATCAAAGTATACTAATATATTTTTGATAAGTCGAAATAATTTATAAAGCAGGACTCGTTTTTTGACTAGTACAAAATAAAAATAGGTTGCTGAAATTACGAAAATATATATTATTTAGTCTTCAAACTTGAAAATTCATAACTTCTTAGTTATAACTCCGTTTTAATCCGTTCAAGCATTACGGATTAGTTTTAAAGTATATTTTCTAATTATCTAGCCCAAAAACTCATGTCTACTGTCGGATTTTCCAGAAAAACAAAATAAGATCAGACCACTTTATATACTTGTGAAAATAGTTTTCGTACTAAACCTATTCCAATCCCTTCAAATCAACTCCACAGCTATACTAATCCTACCATACACCTTCTTAGGGTGTCATGGGTTCCTAAACATCATCAAGACCTATATAACAAGGGATAGATTATAGGATGACCTTTATATATATAAAAACTCAAAAACAATGTAAAAATGGTATAAATAAACATAAGTCTTGCATGCTTGCTCAAAAATGAAGAAATAAGTATGAAATGAAAATGAAAGATGTAAAATGAAAGTGATATGCTTACTAGTTACTTGATGAAATGATTAGAACAAGGATTTTAACCTAAACACCTAGGTTTTATTTCAAAACATAAACAAGAGTGTATACTAGATTGTTAAATACTTTACTTGAAAATTTTTGGATGATTTCTTCTTGTTCCTTCTTGTTGGCGGTTTTGAGAGAGAGAAAGAGGAAAAACTTTGATTGCTTGAATTATTGGAAGTATGTGAAGTAATTGTTTTGCATTATTAAAATATAGATATTTGAAAGATTTACCAACCCAAGACTTATTCCCCTATGGGTTTTAAGGGGATATGTTTCCAAAATATAATTTTTTTTTATATAATGTATATATATAAAATATTGTAAAGTCAAAATGTAAGTGTTTTTGAGATAAATGGTAACTTGTATACATTTGTGAAACTATAGTAGTTTTAGTTAAAATAAATTTTTATGGACCAAAGTAAATTATATTAAGATCATAAAATTGTAAAATACATTTCTTGAAAGATTTGAGTGATAAATATTTATGGGTTGAATTTAAAAAAAAATTAAGTAATTATATAAATTTAACAATTTATATACAAAATATATTTAAAACGCTAGGGTAAACTCAAAATATTATTTTTATAAACTAAATGTAGTATAAAATATGTCGGGATAGTTTTTTGGTGCTCGGATTAAATGTTCAAAATAATAACTACGCGATAACGTTTATTTAATATGAAATTTGGCGTTTAATGTGAAATGCAAAATCATGAATGAACTAACATGATGAAAATGATGTTAATGATATGTAGACTAAACTTAGTCTATATGAAATGTCTTTGATGATATGATCATGAATTCGCAGCTAAACCTTTAAGGTTCTGCAATTTGGAACACGTAAACCCTAGTTTCGATAAATGATGAAATAGTGAAGCGTGAATTGTTTTTGAAATGACACGAAAGTGCAGAGTTGTCACAAGTATAGACTCCAAACGTAACTCACGCCAAAATATCGTATATACAACAAAAATAGAATGACAGAAGGAAAATAAAAGAATGAGTCAATAATAAGTCTCGGTGTTTACCCAGTAATCCCAACTAGTTTGGAAAATGTTATTTTAGTTTAGAAAAGGAGTTTTAAGGTTTAGAAAACCTGACGTAGGTTTTATATGAAAAAAACGAATTAATGTATCAAAAAAGTTTACAAGTTAATAAAACTATAAGTTTTGTTTCTTCTCGGGTTTTATAAAATAAAATAGGTTTTGAAATAAACGTATATGTTTAGAAAAAAAATTTAAATTTTTGGCATGACGCGCCTGTTTATACAACATTACCAAGTCATCGTGACTTAATAAAACTCATTTTTCCAAAACCATATATCTAGACAAACACAAGTTCTACACGTGTTTGTGTTTGTTAATCCAAAAGCATTACATTATTAAAACAATTAACACTTATGTTTGTGTTTTACAATTCGTCGTGAGTCTAATATATTATACCGTCTCGAGTGCAATAGTCCAATATGTCCAAATATCCAAATAGCATTAATACGGTATAAATCCGTTATTGTCAAGTCAAGTCCAATGTATATAATCCAAGTCCAAATCAGTTTTAAGTTCAGTGTGACAATATCTCAATAAATAAATTAAATTAAGTTAGTTAAGTATCCAGGAAAATATAAATCAAGTGTAAAGTAAATAAATTAACTAAAACAACACAAAATAAATACATTTAAAACCACCACACATTTTATTTTAAAATCATATTGGGCTTCGGCCCAACTCAATCCAATCGTACCTTAATAAAGCTTATGGGCTTGTTAGCCAAAAACACAAAAACCAAACGTACACCCTTAATGATTGGGCTTTGGCCCGATTCCAAATCACACTTACATATGTCACGCTACACATACATTTGCACAAATAACCAACACACTATCTCGGAATTTCGCTTACCCGAGACAAACCAAGCTCACGTTACCTATGTGGTGTCATAGGGCCGTGATTTACATTAAACACAAACACATTTTCATTTGCAAAGACAATGACGCTCATACACAAACACTAGACACATGTAGCAGATGAAACCAAACACAATCCAAACACATACTAAAGCAAGCAGTTTACCGCGCCATTATTGGATGGTTGCAATCGAGAAACAACACGGTATGAACCACTCATGTGGTCCATTCCTTTTGAGCTAAACACAACAGCACAAATGAGCACCCCTTGGGTGGTTCATTAACTTGCCAGAACATGCAACGAATAAAATGGTCTTTTCATTTTGAACCAAATGCATTAACCACAAACGAGCCTCGTTAACTTAGTCAAACACGCAAACGACCACACAAAAAATTATACTAAACCGAATAGGACTAAATAATCAAAACTTCAACATTATCTCATAAAACAATAACAACTCCAACTCCATTCCAAGACCAAATACGGGTCTCGACCCATACCTTAATCGGGTTTACATCCAAACCGAGACCAAAAGAACATCAACATCATCAAGAATCAAAATAATAACTCAAAACCAATATTAAATCCGGGTGGACCCGACTCGGTTGGGTTGACCCGAATCGAATACCAACCGATGAAACAAACACCCTTTTTAATCTATATTTTCACCACACGAAAAATTATAAAAACTTTTTTAATCTTGTTTTTAATCCACGAAAATATTACAACATTTATATAGTTGGTTTTTAAATAAAAATAAGGAATAGAACAACGTGTATAACTCGACAAACCAAGAAGGACGATGAGAAAGAGATGGATATGGTGGCACTATGGTGGTGGTGGGTTGGTGACTCTCGAACGCAAACTAAACAAACCCTAACGTGAACCTCGCTTTAAAACCGATGCAAACGAACACCCTTGGTCTCCTCTTTGTCTTGAACGGTGGCAAACAGCGTGATTGAAGTAGCCAAAATAATAGCGAGTGGCCCGTAGGAAAAACCTAGAGAGAATTATGAGTAGCATATGTATTGTCTCAATTTAGGGTTTCAAAACCCTAAGTGTGATACTATATATAGTCGAAACGATAGGGAAAAAAAGTGTAAACTTCCAAAGTTCAGAGGGGCGGCATATATCTATTCCACAGGGATTATTTATGTAATTTTTCTGTTAATTGTGATCGGGACCCGTTTAGGCTAGTAAACGGTTGATTCACGACACGAAAGTTTCGCCATTATGGTCAAAATAATTTTCCAACAAAGCAGTATTTACATGACTAGTTTCTTGTAAATAATATAATAGTCGAATAAAGTTGTTTGTTAATACTAATAATGTCAAAAACATTGTTTGCATTATTCGATCTCTTAATGTTTTGATAATCACAAAACGTAAGAATACGTTACGTAAAATTACATTTGATAAGTCTTTAAATGAGAAAACTTGTTTCAACTACGATCTCACTTAAGGTATGTAGAAACAACTTACCAACATCGTTAAATGATCAAAGAATTTATTTTATTCTTAAAACTCACATTTTTATAAAAGTGACAAAAGTTTTTATAAATAAACTTCACAAATTATTTTTTAAATTAAATAAATGTTTTATTCATAAGAAAATATCTGAATTTGAATTTTTAGCCCGTCGGATAAATTTTTAATAAACATTTTCCCACTAAAAACAAAGCTGGAGTGGAGTCATGGGGTGATCCACTTATGGTCGACGGTCCTTTATATATATAGGGACCGTCGGCTTTACTCAGGACGTCGCCCTCAATATGATGACTATAAGTCTTTTATTCCATAGAAAAATTAACCTCTTGAGCACTAAATTTTTTTGTCTTCTCAAATCTTTTAAATCTCTCATCTTTGATAATATTAACATATTGTTAATTGTTTATAAATGATCACATTCATCTTCCCTCAAAGTGCAAGAGAAGAACACTCGTACTCGTCAAGAAACGAAGTGTTGGAGTCTATTTTCAACCATTGTTATGTCTCTCTCCTCGATCTATTCTCTTAATATATCTATTCTTGTATATTGGTAGATTCGACTTGTGTAAGTGGTGGATTAATTAATAGGTAGATTTGGGCCGGTGGGTACGTCCTTGGGTTGTATGGTGGGCCGGTTGTGTATGTACTGTAGTGTGTGTGCAGTCGTGGGTGGGTTCTAGCTAGGATTAAGTCGACATTCGCTTAGTTAATATTAGGTGGTGTAAGTGTTTTTATGTTTTCTCTAAGCAAGGGAGCTTGTTGACATAGTGTTCGTAAACTCTCAAGTGTGATACTCAAGGAGTGGAGTAGGGTGAAGATAGAGCTTCGTAGCCGAACCACTATAAATCTGCATGTCTTGGTTTGATCGTTTCTTCTCTTCACTTCTTTAGATTACTTACTTCTTAATTATTGTTTATATTCATTGTGTTCATATATTGTTGTGTTGATATCGCATAAATTTCGAATCTAAAAGTTTTTAAAACAAACTTATAAAAGATTTTAAAACTTTAAATATAAACGGTGAAACTATTCAACTCCCCCTTCTAGTTTCTATAATTGGTGCCAGAGCCATGTCAATCAATATTTTTTTTTAAATATATAGTATTTTAAAACTTGAATCGATCTATGGATTTTGAAAAATATCAAGAAGGGCAATCTATGCAAAGACAACCACTTTTCGAAGCCGATTGTTCATTTATTGGAAAACAAACTTATATTAAATCAAAAGATCTTGATCTTTGGCATGTTATTACCAAGGGTGATTCTGAACCTATTGAACATAATCCGGAAACCAAAAGATATGAAGTGGTTCCATTTGAAAAACAAAGTGATAATCCTAAAAATAAAGTAGCAAAAAATGATGAAGCAAAAATGGTCATTTATAACGCTTTACCCAAAATGGAATTTCAAAGAATTTTTTTGTGTAACACGGCTATGAAAATTTAGAAAACTTTGCTAGTCACTCATCAAGGTAATAATCAAGTCAAAGATAATATAATCGATCTTCTTGTTCAACAATATGAACGATTCTTTATTCCCGAATACGAATCTATAGATAATGCTTTTGCAAGATTTAATACTATCATCACTAGTCTAAAATCCCTTGATGAGGGTATCTCAGTCAAGAGTTGTGTTAGAAAATTTCTCAAGGCTTTACATCCAAAATGGAGAGCAAAAGTCACGGCAATTGAAAAATCAAAGGATCTAGCTTCACTATCGCTTGATGAGCTCATTGGAAACCTAAAAGTTCGTGAGCAAATTATCAAGAATGATTCTGAAATAGTTAAAAGCAAAGTGGAAAGGAGGTCTCTTGCTCTAAAGGCTAAAAAGGAATCTAGTGACAATGAAAGCTCAAATTCAGAAAGTGAAGATGAAGAATATGCCATGGCGGTTAGAGACTTCAAGAAGTTCTTCAAGTGAAGAGGTAAATATGTAAGACAACCGCGAGAAGAAAAGAAGTCATCTCAAAAGCATCATGATGATAAGTATGGTAAAAAACAAAGGAGATGTTTTAGATGTGGTGATCCAAGACATCTAATAGGAGAATGTCCTCAACAACCAAGAGAAAAGAATCAAAAGGCATACATCGGAGGTTCTTGCAGTGATAACGATGAAGAGAACAACGACAAGACCTGATGTGCTTACCGTGTTGCAAGTTTTAAAATTTATAAACCGCGATTTAACCGTCTAATACTATAAACACATACGAGCAAGTATACTCATTACATAGCAAAAGGTGGGTAGTCGAGATAGTCTAAGGGATTTTGTGTTTGAAATTGTTTTTAAAAGAATGGTAGCAAGAAAGCTTTGTCAAGGCTTCCTCAAAAAGTGATGTTATAGGGAAAATCAATAATAAGAAATATATATACTTGTGTGTAGTCTATAGGCAATCATAGTAAGTGTTCATGAAGGCTTGGTGTAAACTCTTGATGTGATGCACAAATCATAAGAAAATGATTTCCAACCATGGTTTATGTTTGCAAAAATCATTCTAAGAGCAAAAACATATAGGTAATCCTTTCGGTCCTTATCTAATGATTATCCTTTAGAAAATCCATTTGTTTGTAAAATGTTCTTATTAAACTTCGTTCATACAAATCTTTCGACCTTTCGTGATGAAAATGTTTCTAGTCTTGTTTTAATAAGTAAACATGGTGGTTGTCAATCACCATATCCCATACTAGTTTGTCACTAACTTTTGGAATAAAACACAAGAAAATCCTTTCGGTCCTTTTTTCTTAAACATGTTTTACCAACAAATCAAACAAGGCTAGTATTTTTCCAACGAACTCATTTAAACAAGATCATATATACATGCATCACATATAGAACACTATTATGAATTCCCGACATCAACACCCGGTATATCCAAAACATACTCCCTGATTATACTACCAAAACACAGAATTAACAAAGTAAATCCAATAACTCCAGAGAATAGAAATCCATAACAAAGTTCATAGAATACCTAAACTTTTGCAATTACAAGAACTATAAATCATGGCTTGTAGCAACTACACGCCTACAATCACCTAGCTTAACCGTATAACTCTGAATAACAAAACAATGGATGAGAATTGCTCTCTCTTCAACCTCCTGGAGCGTTTTTCCAGGATACTAGACTTTTGGGATGAATAAAATGGTTGGTAATAGTTTTGGTGTAAACTATCACACTTTGGGTTGTGTCACACCTAGTATACTATGTCTAGGTTCAATATATAGCCAAAGAGACTTTACTAACTGTCCAAAAACGTTCCCAACAAGTTAATATCAAGAAATAATCGGCCTCCAATGATTATGGGAGTTAAGGCAACATTAAATGCGATTTTGTGTAACTCCAGTCCATGCAACCGGATCGGTTACGCGTGCAACCGGATCGGTTGCCTATTGACCATTTCCCAACCGGATCGGTTACGGGTTACGACCGAACGTTTGGATGCTTGCTGATTTTGACTTTGTTGACTTTCTTGGTTTCGCCTCTTTCTTTGTTTTCGCTGATGATTTCCAAGACGAAACTTGATCTTTCCTTTCTGTAGATACTTAGAAATCATTGCGCTTCCTAATCATTGAGTCCAAAAGCTTTCTTGCTCGACTTCCTTCCTTGGGAATTCTCCAAACGTGCATAAAACTTTGTTCTTCATCATTTGTGATACTTGGATACATAAACATACCCAATACGCATCTTTTTGCACTTTTGCAACAGTTATGAGTAAATATAGCTGATAAACATGCACAAAACCAACAATAACGCAACTAAAAACATGTTCATTTTAGACGTTATCAAATGCCCACATACTTAAGTTCTACTCGCCCTCGAGTAGGTCTAACATTTGCAAAGATCGATTTCTATGGTCTTGATACCGTGGTTTCGAAAATTTAACAATCATCCCAAAAGAGATAATCATTATTTTACTTTTAATATGTGAAAAACTTTTTAAAATGAACCAAACACTTAAGATAACATAACTAGAACACCTCACGAATGATTTTTAAGAATTCACTCAACACTCATATATTGGTGGTATATGTAAATCACTCAATGCCTAGTCATGATCAATGCTTTTTACCATAAGCTTTACAAGTATGAAAACAAAGAAAATAAATTCATCAAAGAGGGCTTTTATTCGGGTTATATCGTTAAGGCTTCAGGTTTATAAAGGTTTGGTATAGGCATGGGATGGTTTATGAAATTGGTGTTAAAAGAAAAATAAAGTCAAGTCTACACCTCCATGTTGCTAGCCATCATACAAACCACAATCCCGAAAATGATTATATTATCTCCTCTTCACATATTGATCTCCAAATATATATCACGTCTTAGAACATTGGCTAATCGATATCTCAAACATACTTCCTCTTCCTTCATCTTCATAATAATATAGCACATTGGCTATAATGCATTTTTTTTTCAAACAAGGTTCCCCCACACTTAGTGTAAGCATACACCACAAAAAAATACAAATGAGAAAGACGTCTCCTTCATCTTTGTTGGAGAATGGTACAAACTATCGACAAATGTAGCTTCTTCATAATCATCAAAAAAAAATCCAACATTCCAAACAATTAGCAAACAAACCAATAGACATGACAAGGGTTGGCTAAGGTTTAAAGTCTAAAATCTTTTTGTATTTTTCTGGATTTAAACAAGAATGAAAAGATTGGCTCAAAGGGTGTACTAAGGGTATCTAGCGCTAAAGATGAGCACTAACAAATGGGTCCATATGAGGGTGGTTAATTAACCAATGTGGTTAGCTAATATATCATTGGATGTAAACGGAAGGCCATTTGGGTTAAATCCTACGATGCCTCTTTTCACTTGAACATATTTTTATCACTCGAGAGTGATTTTAACCGTAATGCATAACTAGTACAAGTTCTAGAATCGACATGATCACCGGCACACTCATAGCAAATATGAAACAAAAGATGCGTTTTATACAAAAAGAAACCTCATAATTAAGTGGAAAAAGGCTATAATGCGTGCAAGAAAATGCTATCGAATCCAAAATGAATTACTTCCGTAATTTGGTTCAAATCAAAAAATTTTCAAAACCTCATTATACCATTGAAATACCCAAGTTGTTTTTGATATATCCCAATAATGCGTGAAAACAACTAGACAATCAAGGGCGATTTCTTGCTAATTACTTGCATCCAAAAGTTTATCTAAAAAAAACTAAAAGCTAAAAATTTAAAAATGGTATCATTTTTCCTATTTTCTTCCCTCCCCCATACTTAAGTTTTGCATTGTCTTCAATGTAATAAAAATAAACTTCAAAGTAAAGAAAATGGGAAAAAGAAATGGTCAAAAGATACCACGGGATAGAATATGCAATACACATATTGGTTCATAAGCAAGCATGTGAGTTATCCAACTCCAAATATTTGACCATCAATAAGCTTCCGACACATCCATACTGCAAACAAAACTGCAATAAACAATACACAAACAAAACAAAACAAAACAATCCAAATGCTACTAAAAACAAAATAAAACAAAGTAAAATAAAGTAAAATAAAATATGATAATCATCCTAGAGAAATAGTTAAGAGATAGAGATAATATTGTTTAACACACAATAACCATTGTTTTTGAAACCATAAATCAAGAATGATCCACGATCATTCGTCATCCTCACTCATCTCATCACCTTCTTCATCATCATCACTCTCGGTTACATAGTTCTCGTCCACAATCTCAGAACGAACTCTCCTCTTCTTCTTCTGTTAGGAATTGGAAATTCCATTGTGAAGAGTCGGTCACCTCAAATATTATCTAGCATAAGGTAGATCGTAGATTTGTAGTTATTTACATTGTTCAGTAGTTAATTAGTTAGTTTGTAGCGTAGATTAGTTTAGAGCAACACCGTGGAGGAAGGACGGGTCTTTACCCACTGTATACCTGATCCACAGGCCGTTAGGAGGTCGTGTAGTCTTTTAACTATAAATACCCCTTCCACCCTTGGAAGGGGTGTGGCTTGGAATCTAACCTTTCATTTTTTATTGAACCAACTCTCTACCAAGAACACCATCTCTCTACTTTCTCTCTCTAAAATGTCTAACATGTATTTTCATCATCCAAGACCACCCGAATCATCAACACAATAAATATTAAGATCCTACAATTGGTACCAGAGCCATGGTTATTGTGTTGTATTGATTTGTGTGGTTTCATACCATGGTTATTGTGTTTGTGATGAGTCTTAACTGCTGATTTTGTACTAGTTTGAAACCTGAGTTGTTTTCGTACCATGGTTATCCTTTTTATTGGTCATGAAAATGTTTTCTTTATGTCAAAAATGGGTTTTATGAAACTGTTAGTGTGCCACAAGTGGTTAAACTGGTTTGTGGTCAAGTTCTTGTTAGCGAGTTGTCAATACGAGTTGTTATACATTGTTATAACTGGGTCATTAAAAGTCTTTATGGTAGTCAGTTTTTGTGGTCAAAATGGGCAAAAAGAAGATTTTCTTATGCAGTTTTTCTGGGTAACGTTGAAGTTTTTCTGGGTAACGTTGAAGCTGAACAGCTTTATGGTCGGAAAACTCATCGGAAAAAGTCATATTTCAAGCTAGCAACTTGTCGCAAAACTGTCCGGATGCAATAAATGTACGTAGCGACTTGTCACTATTTTGATAGCGACTTATGTTATCTAGCGATTTGTATTAGCGACTTGTACCTGGTAGCGAGTTGTTGACTATTGAGTCAACAACTGAAGCGAGTTGGCTTAGCGACTCTGCTAGCGACTTGACAAATTTTGGCTAGCGACTTGACAGAAAGTAAGGAAGAAGAAGATGTTAACAATTGACCACGACCTCTACAATAACACCATATACCATATACAACTCGACCTCAGTTTCAAAACATCATCAGTACATCAAAATAAAGAGTAAACAAAAGGCAAGAAGCTGTAAAACTAATTTGTTCAATACAAAATGTAACCAACTTCTTTCCAACATCTACCCTCACCATCGCTCTCAACTCTCACCATCATCATAACTAGACTCGAATTATACTATAACAAGACTTACCTAAGTTACAAAGATATTTTTTTTCATTGAACCTTATCATCAATGATCCTATTTATGAAGTCTCGCTTCATCTCATATCCGAACCAATCAAGAAATAAAACTTAACAAGAATGTTAATTTTATTTCTTTAGTTCGTACCATCAACCAACATCATAACCAATAACAAAAAATCCAAGATCCGAATCATAAACCGATGTTAAATAATCTCAGTATCATCGTGGCTACTCATGGTTACACGATAAATCCATCACAGATCTAAAAGGAAATCGAAATGAAACTTAATGTTATTTTATCGACCTCGGTTTGTTCTTTTATGTGTACGGTTTTACAAACACATAGACCACGAAAAGATCTATATACATAGAATGAATACCTTCATCGATCATTGTTGGAGTTTCATTTTTTTAATATCTGAATCCTTAAGAGTAGCAATTAACAAGATTGTTAATTAACTCTCTTGATTCGTTGTATTTAAAAAAAAAAAAAAACGGAAACACAATTAAATAGTTAATAAAGTAAAACCTACCTTCGAAAATCCATCTCTGTGGCAGTCATATAAACACACTCGAGCCATCTCTATGGCGAGGATGAACTCATATGAGTTGTCTTGGGTCTGTCCTTGCACCTATTCGATCATTTATTCAAGAATAAAAAGGAGGCGGACTGAATTATTGGTGAGCTATTAGGGATTGGTGGAGATTAATGATATGATATGTGATTGGATTAAATTGATATGCTGCGTTTATTTGTGTGAAGAGAACAGTAAGATGCAAAGCTGAAGAGGGGGGGCGGATAGTTGAGATTATTTAGGGTTTGATATCTGTGAGGATTATTAGGGTTATGTAGGAGTTTAGTGGCAATATATACCTGAAATTAGGGTAGAGATTACTTGGACCGAATCATTATTATCACATGGGCTGCATATTTTTTTTAAAAGGTTTGGGCCATATGATCTCTATCATGGGCCAACGATGGTTCGGATGGACTTGAACTTAATGGTATTTGTATGGTCCTATGTCGTGATGTGATATCAAAGACTAAGATTTATGACCGGGTATAAGTGTTGGCCCTAGTATATGAAACATGCACTTGGGATTTATGATCATCATGTGTCACTTCTTACTAATCGGGTTTAACTGAGTTGGATCTCATAATCGTAGAACTTGGTGATTGTTGTTCTTAAAACTTGGATCAAAGATTATTGATTTGTTTTGGGTCAAATAATTTATTACCTGGGTCTGGATGTTGGACTGATAGGCTTCTCAATATTGGATCGTTTATGTGAGGTGAGATAATATGAGAATTGGATAATCTGAGATGTGTTGAAGAAATTTGATGATGAGAGTTGTAATAATGAGTTTTGATGATGAGATTTAGTGTGATGATGAGTTTTGTTGTGATATGAGGTTTAATACTTGGGTATATACATCTTCACAATTGATATTATATTACGGCTTGAATTAATGATTGACCAATGTTGACTGCGGGGTTGTTTAGACGGTATTTCTTATTTGGATTTGAAGTGAGGTTTTCCGGGCACGTTTACTTATTTCGTCTTCTTTCTTTCTACCCTTCCGCGAAGATGACTTGTTTGGGCGTTTATTGAGGGTAATAAAGACTTGGCTATTTAGTTACGGTTGTGATTCCTTTCTCGCTTAACCCACAACGTAGCTATCACTTTGGTGTCTCCCGCAGTTGAGGATATGTCAAGAGGTTTTGTACATTGGGTACACCGTTTCTTTTTCACGAGGACTAGTACAAGTTTAAGTAACAAATCAGGGGAATTTCACTTCATGATCAAGTTTGGCATATCGGGTTTACTTCACCATGTTGTCACTGCATTAGCCGACAGAATGCGTGAATGATGTGTTTACCAAAGTGTTTACTGGATGGTTGATGATATTGTTGATGTTTAATAATGAACTGTTGATATACCGCTGGATGTTACCCTAAAACAGATATTCACCGAAACCAAATTTGTCATAACACATTCAAGCTGACGTTGTTTACGGTTTAGTCTTGATTTTGTAAAATCCCGCGAAAGAAACTATTTCTCGGTTTAAATCATAGACTTGTAAAATCCCGTGACAATGGAAACATCCTGGTAATTGTAAATTGCATCTCCAGATCTATCTTACGGTTTATTCTTGTTTTTGTAAAATCCCGTGAAAGAAACTATTTCTCGGTTTAAATCATAGAATTGTAAAATCCCGTATTGATGGAACGATCCTAGAGAAAGGAAAGTGTATTTCGGATCTTATCTGATGCTGGTGCTACGGTTTCTGCTTCGAAGAAGGGATAAAAGGGTGTACTTCATGAATTGGGTGTTTGTTTGGATTGTACTCATGACAGTTTGGCTATTACAAGGTTTTACGGGGTAACATGCTTTTAACCATGTTCGGGATGAAACCATTATCAAAGTTCATTAAAATATCAAAGAAGGCTAGATTTGAGCAGTTAACCAGAAGATGTGACAACGACGTCAATTCAGTATTATTTATTTGAGGTTGAAGTGAAATATCACGGGCGAGTGTACTTAGTGTCTGAAGGTATCGGGGATGGTTGGATGAAGATTCTTCATGATCCTTGTTCGAGCTTATTATCAAAAACGAAGACTTGGAAATCTAGTTATTGTTGGGTGACTTTTACCTTTTCTTTTACCACTTGGGGGAATTGGGCTCTTTCCACCGCAAAATAACTATCACTTTAAGGAGTTACGTTGTAGTGCTCAGTGTCACATTCAATTGTGGATTTTCAAGAGGTGATGTACGTCTTATACTTGATGGTTGGTTGGATGAAGGGTATAGAGTACTTAGAGATTCAATGGAGGATGAAGTCTCGGCACCGATCTTTGTTACATATGTGCAAGTTTAAGTCACGAGTTCGGGGTAGTTTACTTCAGGGTCAAATTCATCATATTGGGTTTTTCTCCATCAGCTGTCTCGACAAAGAGCCTACTGAATGATAATGGGATGATTACACGTTTTGCTAAGAGATGATGAAAAGAGAGAGATTTATGACGTATGAACACAACAGTTCATGCCTCGTACTCTAAAGAAAAGAAATGTGTACATTTCAGTGCGCATTATCTTCGGAAGAAGAGAAATCTTCTTATGACGTTTGAATAATTTAGTTCAAGCCTCGTTCTCTAAAGAAAAGAAAAGTGTACGTCTCAGTGCGCTTTATCTTCGAAAGAAGAGAAATCTTCTTATTATGACCATTCTCATCCACATGCTTCATGCTTTTTCCATGCGCTTCAGTCATCAAGTGATCCGGACTACTTATAATTACTCTTATTCCACTTGCTCAATATAATGAATATGGAGACATCATGTGCTAATTTTGAGGGGGAGAAGTGTGAATAGAATACATTTGGATGATAATCACTTGTTTAATCAAGAATGGCATCTCGGTATGCAATTCTTGAGGGGGAGAAGAAGTGTGAATTTTTGCATGGTTGATTGATATTTGAGAATATATGGTCAAACGGCTCCTAACTCATGTAAGAACCGACCTTCTTCTTATCGGATCATCTTCACATGGAGTTTCTTCTAAGAGCCGTTGGTTGACATCTTCTTATGGACTGATGAGTTTAACAACAAAGTGCTTCCAGTTGCGGTGTTGATTTCCTTGATGAACATCTTTCTGTTCTTGTTTGATTGGGAGGGATTTGATTTAAGGAGATTTGCTATATACGAATTAACGGGAATGCATGTGGTGAGAAGAAGATGTTAACTTTCTATTCCCCATTCGGAAAATCTTGAAGAAGGTCGAGTCTACAGTCAGTTCTACATTCTCTGCTACATGTTAGAAGACTAAAGACATGTTGCATTTGATTATCAAAAGACTTCTTCTTAATCTGGGCATTTATCAAAGAGATTGTCGGTTTATGGGAGAGCACTAATTGGGGGATAGTGATAAGTCAGATTCAATCCCCAATTAGACTTGCTCATATTTTTTAGCATGATTCCTCGAGAAACCCAATCTCCGTTATTCCTCGAGCGTTGATATTGACTATCGTAATATTGCAGTTGCACTATTGAATAATAATCCGCTCTTTGGTATTCCTTTGCCAAATCTTCATGGATTATTGTTCGTGAAAAATGATCCGCTCTTTGGTATTCCTTTACCAAATCTTCACGGATTATTGTGCACTCTGTAAATCAACCACATGAACATTAAGGAAAATGACTACCTCATCCGCTTGAAGACATTATTGGTGAATCTTCCAGATCAGTCTCTATATGTATATCTTAAAGAAGAATGCATTGATGTTGAAGTATCATTTGCTCTGGTTCGTTCACGTGTTGGACATTTGACAAAAGTTGATTACTTCGAAGTTAATCATTTATCACTTATTTGAGTTTGAAGTTGACTTACGTGTTCTTATTTGTTCACTTGCTCGGGCTTAAGAATTTGAGTTAAAGACTTGGTTTATCTAGTTACTAGCAGTCAAGGTGGATGGTTTAAGACCTGGTTAACTATCACTATTAGGAGTTACTTTGTTTTAATCAGTGTCATACGCATATGATGGTGTGGATAATCACAAGAGGTGTTAATGTCTCATACTTTGTTTGGGTAGTGAGTACTTAGAGATTTGCTTGAAGCATAAATTCTCAACACCGTTCTTTCATCATTAGGTGCAAGCTTAAGATACAAATGTGGGGAATTTGACTTCAGTTTCAAGTATGGTATATCAGGTTTTCTTCATCAGTGGTCACTTCAAATTGTCTACATAAGGGTTGATAAAAATAGTCAGAGAGAGTCTTCAGCAAGTTGATTCTCACAAGAGTTCAAGTATTCTTCTCATAAAGATTTCAAATATTTGGGCTTATACTATGTTGCTGATTCTAAAGTGTCAAAACTAGCAAAGGGGAAGGAGACAAGCATCTAAAAGCGAGTAAACTTGATGAACTTAATTCTTCTAAGTAATTGAAGATATCTCGGGAAGACAAATGTCATGACGGCAGAGAAACTCAAGGTTTTACTCATCAAGGCTTTTAGTGTTATTATTCCAACTACGTGGGGGAAGTGATGTAAGAGAAAGTTTCTGAAGATAAAAGAGGTACACAAGTATGACATTCTCAGGGGAGATATATGTATAACATGAGGGAGGTGTTATCAATTATTCTTTCGGTGGGAATGTGTGTACTTCGGATTCTGGAGCTTCATACACGATCATCAGGGAAGAAAATGTGAACATTGGGGAGGTGTTTTCATTCCCCTCGTGATGCGTATTCAGGAGAGCTTTTGGGTATTGGTGTACTTTTGGTTCTTGAGCTTCATACACGATCATCAGGGAAGAAAAATGTGAACATGGGGAGGTGTTTTCATTCCCCTCATAATGTGTATTCGGGAGAGTTCTTGAGCATTATACAAAGAGACTAATTGCATCAATTCAACTACTTGGGGGAAGTGGTCTCTTGACATCCTTTGGAATGGATTGCTTCAGACTTCAGTGGTAATGAAATATGAGAAGAAATTTAAAGAGTGGGATGATACGTTGCTGTTCTTGGTGATGATATAACCCCGAACGAAGAATCTCGATTATCGTTCTTAAAAGGAGCAGCTGGATTTATGATAATGGTGTGCTTCTCTGTGCACCTGGCTAAGGCAAGCTTGAAATAGAGCTTCGAATCTGCTCATCTAATGGATTTCGGTTTGGGGGGAAGCTGCCAAAGTCTCTCTTTCTCAAAGGCTCATGTTCTATCTTCTATTCTGGAGCCTCGAAAGCTTTGGTGGTGGAAGTTTAAGAGATGACGTTTTCTATCTTCTACGACGTGCTGTTCGATATCCTTATTTCGGTACTCGTATCATCATCTTCTTAAACTATATCATCTTCTCTATCTTTGTATATATTTATCGAAAAACAAAATACAAAAATATAAAACCAACAAAATAAAAATAGAAAAATATAAAATCTTCAAAAACCCATAAAAAATCGGAAAATTTAAAAGTACCAAAAATATGTTTTTCTCAAGACATGTCTTCTGGTATCGATAACATCTACAGTCTTAGAAATGTCATTCAATAATGGCACAGGACCATAGATGAAGTTCGAGCAGGAGGTGTAAATATTCTTGTCAAAACATGTCTCATAATATGGCTTACAGTTATTTCAGACTGTAACCCGGGCTTCAAAAAATGGCTTGCAGTTATTTCAGACTGTAACCCGCGCTTAAACCATGGTTTGCTATTATTTCAGATAGCAACTCGTTCTTCAAGGAAGGAAAGTGCTGTGCTAAACCATTTTTCAAAATTCGTGCACTTATCCTAAAAACAAAACAAGGAAAGCATGTCGTCAAAAAGACTGCTGTTTCTACACAAATGTTTTTCCGTCTAAAATTCTTCAGAAAAATATTTGGTGTATTCAAAAGTTGGTGGTAAATGAGTTGCTTGAAAATCAATCAGATTCAGAGTTTTCGCAAAAATTGAAAACTCAATCAATGACTTCAGCGCTTTTAAACTTTTCAGAAAATTGAGTCATTAATTGAGGGGGATAATGTTTTCAAATCTATATCATCTAACGGGCTTTCTTAATTATCCTATATGCTTAATTAAAAATGATGTTAACCTACATTGAAGGACTAGGTGCCTAGGATATGATTGTTAGGTTTAGATTATTAGAGTTTGATGAACATATTATTCCCATGCCTTTACATGATCTGATTGAGATGTTGCATTGACTTTTATTAGTCGATTGTTGTTTGGGTGATGTCAACCACCATATATCTGTATGTGTGTTCACTAACGTATGCAGGTATATTGGTATATAAGAATGTTCCCGATCCGGATCCGACAATTGAAGATGATTGGATGCCAAAAGGAAAGGGTAACTATATCTTGGGTTGACAAATGAAGAAACGGAGCTTAATTGGACTTCTATGGAGAGTTGGCATGGAAAAATGCAACGTAAGAGGTCTCACTGCATCAGCAGATGGTTTTCTTCATCAGCAAATGAAGAAACGGAGCTTAATTTGACCTCAGTTGGCATTAAAATGCAACGTATGAAGTCTCACTGCATCGGCAGACGGTTTTTCTTCCAAACCCTCAGCAACAACAACAAAAGCAACTCAACCACCTAACGAATCTTGTGCAGGAAAAAGTAGTGGATGATACCATTTTTCTTTAAACAATTTTTGAATAATATTGTTTTGAAAATGGAAAAATATTGTTTTGAAAATAAATCGGATTCAAAGTTTTGAAATCAACCGGACTTTATTTTGTCAAATCATAAGTGATTTCAAATTAAATATTTTCAAACGATATTTCTTCATAAAATTCCGGTTTGTACAACATAAAGTGGTGATCTAAAGATTTAATGTTATGTCATGGTATGATTTTTTTTAAAACTCAAAGATCTTATAAAATGAAATTTTTTCTGATCTTGTTTGATTGTGAAATTGTTTTATTTTACTTAAAGATCTCTTAAAAACTATCATACCTGACACTAACAATCTTTAATATCTAAAATTGATCCATATCTATCATCTTTCAAAATTAAATCAAGCCACGTCTTTCCCCAAAATCTTTTAAATGGTTTAAATCAATTGGGATCACAAATCTCAAAAGGTTTGAAATTTTTGATCGGGGTAGAGATCGTGATTTAAATCTCAAATTTGTTTAAATGGAATTGGTTTTAGTCCTTTAAAGGCACTCCTGCCTCCATGTGCCAAACAATTTCTAATACATAATGCACATGTTGAGGGGGAGCATTTATCCAAAAACAAGATGAGTATTTAAACTTGGCCACATTTTCTCCTATGTTTTCTAAACCTTATTAAATCACTTGGGATCCAAAATCTCAAAGGGTTTGATATTTTTGATCGGGGGAGAATTTGTGATTTAATAATGAAACTTGATTAAAGATGATAATTTTTTAATTTTTGGTTCAAATGTGCATACTGCTCTCCCATATGTGCTAAACGCTTTCGAATCTCGAAGCACATATTGAGGGGGAGCATTTCAAAAGAAAACTAACTTTCAAGGTACAAAACAAAATTTCTTAATTTTCAATGAAAATTACCTTGATTGATTTTCTAATGTTTTCAGTATGGCTATATGATCGTGAATGTGCTTCTAAGAATTCTTTCCTCTTCGTGCAAAACAATTTCAAAAATCACATGCACAATTTGAGGGGGAGTAACTTTTTGAAAACCACATCCTTTCCCTTAAAATATCTTTAACAAAGTATGAAAAATACTAACTTTGATCGGGAAAGTGATGGTGATATCTTTTAGAAATTGTCGATCGAAGAATCGAAGCTTTCATTCTTAAATCTGAGATTTTCAAGTCCTCTTGCCTCCATGTGCTAAAACCATTTCAAAATATATGATGCATATGTTGAGGGGGAGCTTTTTCTAAAATTATCAAAAACAATCCAGGTACAAAATGTTTTGATCATGTATCACAAGTACTTGGATTGATTTTCAAATGGTTTTCAATTGGTTCCAATGGAAGAAGAATAGTACCAAAAAGACTGACCAAATTTACTTTATGTATGGAGATATAAGGATGGTTAGGTTAGGTATTCATTCCCACGATCAGCCAGAACCGGAGGGATCTACCCAGGGACAATCTACTAGATAGTGTAGAGTCCTTAGGTATGATGAAAAAAAGGAGAAAAATGAGAAATGGGAAGAGTGCGGACTGAGATAGAGCTAGTACTGGAATAAACCCAACAAGGTTCTAGTTATGAAGTCTCGGTAAGCACTGAAGGGGTTGAAGAATGAAAAAGAAATGAATATGAAAAGGGTGAAAAGAAATAGCCCTCTAATAATTTAACCTTAGGGCAGAAACCGGGTTCAGTACATATGCTACTGGTTGTTACCAAGGTAACACTGGTATTGAAGACAAGACGTCATGGACCCAGTGACACACTGCACCTAACTTCCCAAACTACTCAAGTTCCTCTTAAAAGGGCTTGTTTCATTCTCACGGAGAACCGACATAATCTATCGACTTTCTCTTAGAGATTCTTGATATTGAAGAAGGAGACCCTCTCCCTAGTCTCCGGCATAGGAACCAAATATGCACTATTGAGTCTAGAGCCAAGAGATCATCCACAATATCTCATTAGGACACTAAATTCTTGAAGACTTGCTATTTCACACAATGTGGAAAGTAAGTATATATATTAAGAGTCCTACGCATTATCCTTGTGGTATTGCCAGAAAATCCGAGTGATATGTAAATATTCACAATGAAGATGGAAATCCTTCTGGAGCCAACATCCAACAAGCTCTTGGTGGGTAACTTGTGAGATCTTCTCATAAGATCAAGCTTGTGACAACTGGATAGAAACGATGGGGCGATTCACTCTTGAATCAACCTTGGTCCAGGATTGGAATTGACGAATACTTTTGGAAAAACTGTTCGATGTGCAAACCTTCTTTTCACAAGCACGTCGAATGTGTATTCATGTTTTCAAACACAAAAAGTATCTCTGATTGAAAAAATACTTTTGGAAAAACCGTTCGATGTGCGAATCCTTATTTTCTCTAGCACGTCGAATGTGTACTCTTATCATATACAAAAGGTATTTTTGATTGAAAATTGATCTTTCTCATAAAACCTTCGTCGTATTGCATAACTCTTTCTTCTAAGCAATACGCGATTGTTTTTTCAAATCATTTTTCATCAATCAGTGTATCTCAATTCGCTGGTTCACTCACTCCGTGTTGTCTTCTTTGAGACATTCCGGTTTGAGAACGGCTAGAACAGCTACGAAACCCTGTCAAGGAGATTCTTCGAATTATACCGATCACAGAGCAGTACTTTATCTTACGATCAACGGGAACCGTGGGACGTGTACCTCAATTCAACGAAAGTGATCAAAGACACTTTCGTGTGTTTATTGCTAACTAGCGTTGTTTGCGGTACATTTGGACAGTTGCAGCTGATCAGAATTGAGGAGTCAATCCAAAGCCGCATGCTCAGAGCATCCACACTTAATTGAAGAAATCATGACTTGTGCATATCTACAGAACCTGGCTCTGATATTTTTATACTATGTTTCCGCTACGCTACTGCAAATATCATGAGCCAGTAAAGCTTCCGCTACTCTGATGAAAAGATGTCATGATTCAAAAGTGTGAGCATGTCGGTCCGAAAGTCACAACTTCACATGATGGCAACACAATAAAGGGTGATCCAGAGATTTACTGTGGCTGATGATCTCAATGAAAGCTCGAAGATCATCAAAGATGTGGACCAGTTCAAAGACCTCCACTTAAAGTACAAAAATATGCGGACTTTGAAGAATAGCTACAAAAGCACAAAGATGCAGATGTTGAAGAATTCAAGTCTACGAGCTCAAGACTGATGATTTAATAGAATGCTAGGCTTCAAAATGTAAAACATGGGGTGACCTCCTTTAGGGGGAGATTGTTAGGAATTGGAAATTCCATTGTGAAGAGTCGGTCACCCCAAATATTATCTAGCATAAGGTAGCTCGTAGATTTGTAGTTATTTACGTTGTTCAGTAGTTAATTAGTTAGTTTGTAGCGTAGATTAGTTTAGAGCAACACCATGGAGGAAGGACGGGTCTTTACCCACTGTATACCTGATCCACAGGCCGTCAGGAGGTCGTGTAGTCTTGTAACTATAAATACCCCTTCCATCCTTGGAAGGGGTGTGGCTTGGAATCTAACCTTTGATTTTTTATTGAACCAACTCTCTACCAAGAACACCATCTCTCTACTTTCTCTCTCTAAAATGTCTAACATGTATTTCATCATCCAAGACCACCCGAATCATCAACACAATAAATATTAAGATCCTACATCTTCTTTCCTCCGACTCCTGCTGAAGATCCTCCAACATCATTGCTTGATCCACCAACCTCAGGTAATCTACCATATCGGGGCACTGGGTCAGGAAATGGTGCATAACCAGGATACGGATACGGATAGGGTCCAGGATAAAAGTGTAAGGGAAAGGATATGGTGGAACATTGGGTGGATTGTAGGGTGGCAACTCGTAGTTGGCTTCTTGAGCCATGTGTTGAAAAATATGCATTGTATAATCATTGATGTAATTGTTTCTCAACATCACCGAGTCCATCCAAACATTCCTACACTCTATTTCATTCAAATGTTGGTTCCACTCTCCCCAACCTGAGTCAAAACTACAAGACGTACCCGTTTGCACGTTCCCCATCGGTATATTGCCCATTTGCACATTTCCTCGTTGCTGTGGTGGTTGTTTTTGTTGCGGTTGCGGTTCAATCCATGCTCCCAACGTTTTCAATTTCCTATTCAAAGCATTTCCAAAACCATTTGCACTCCAAATCTCGCTAAAGTTTGGCTCTCCACACTTAGCCAACTCACTACTATTATAATACCCAAGATTTCTTGCCAACCTCATCACAAAATGTCGTCCGCAAATGTTGTTATTACTTTTGATTCCCGGGGCTCTCCTAGACAAATACTCGGTTATTAGCCAAGCCGCATTTCCGTCCTTAGTTTCCTCCAATAACATCATAGCCCACAAGTCCGGTTTCTGACATTTGTCCCTGCTTCCATATCTATGAAATGGTCCAGTGACTAGCAACTTGTGTAGAATTCTCATCAACAGATTCCTAATGGTTGCAGCATTCCTCCTAGTGCAAGAAGGATCTCCTACTCGATTCCAGTAAGCGGGCACACTAGGGTATTCTTTTTCAAACCTCCTAAGCCTCGAAAAGTGAGCTTCAAACAATCGATGCTTAACCTCATTCGGTTCATATAAGCCAATAGCAACAGCAAAATCCGGCAAAGTGTAGGCATGATCACGCCCACAAAGCCTAAACCAAACACAAACTTCTCCCATCAAGTTCCTAGCATTGACCTTTCTCTCAAAGTACATAGTCAAAAAGAACTCCATACACCATTCACGATAAACCTCTTCATTTATGCCAAATGCTCTTTCCCATGACAAATCATCAAACGAATCCCCATCAGCCAGATACACATAAGATGTCCGCATCATTTTTCTCAACTCCTCTTCACACTCATATTCGGCAAACAAATCTCAATCAATCACCCTCGGAACCAAACATGTCCTATTTTGCAACTTTGATAATCGTTCCCGAAAAGCATGTTTCTCCTCATTGGTGAGATCTTTGAACTTCAGGTTTGCATTTGCTTCCGTCTTCAGACTATACTTGACTTTCTTCTTTTCGTTCCTTTGGTAAAACTTGGTAACAATCGGGTTTAGTGAAACCTGCGTCGAGCTTGAACTACCTACAACAATTCTCTGTATAAATCATCAATATAAGTCAATATAAGAGTGTTAGAACAAACAGGATGGTCCATGGAAGCCTCAAAGGTCCACTTCAAAAATTTGAAAAATTCAACATCAGAACTTGGAACCGGACTCGGTTGCAAGGAAACCGGGTCGGTTACTCTTATTGACCAACTCCAACCATTCGGTTGCGCTTCACAACCGGATCGGTTACTAATCCTGCATAAGGCTTTTCCTTCTAATCCATTTCCCACTCGATTTTTCTAAGTCCATTCCACTTCTAGACTGCATTCTAACATCATCATCGATTTCTACATCCTCAAATTGCTCTAAATTCACTTTCCAAACCTCTAATCTTCACATATTCATATGCTTAGAACTCAACAAATAAGACCTCAATTCTTCAATCACTTGTTCTAATCAACAATGTGGCATCTATTTTTCATTAAAAACGCATCATCTACCAACTAGGAATCACCAATTGCATCTTAATTTGATTCAATGGCATAACCTAATTAAATCCCAAAATTCAATCATCTAATACTCAATCCATGTTGAATCAATCACTAAAATTATTTTTCCAATGCATTCCTATATCAATTACCCACTTAATCTTAAAATATTACAACTTAATTCGAATTATATCCAAAACCCCCAAATTAGTGACCTAATTTGCAATTTGAATCAAATGCTCTAATTAAACCTTGATTGAGTTAATTGAATGCAGATGCTTACTTGATTGGGTGCCATGATGATCTTATACAACTTATACAACCTTCAAATGGCTTCTATTGGTCGAATTTTTGCAAAACCCAGCTGGAAGATTAGTGTGTGTGTGTTTTTCTAGAAAAGTGAATTTTTGGTATATATACTTGTATGCAACCGGTTCAGTCATGGACACAACCGTTTCGGTTTGCATTTTTGCCAAATTTTGCATTTTTCTTGTTACTTAGGCATTTTACCTTCCAAGCAACAATCGTTTACTCAAAAATCCATTAAAGATGCACACAACATTCATCCACCATTTGGAAATTTCAACAATCATCTAATCTCAAAACTGAAATCATCATACTTAAAAACTAAAACTAAACTAAAACTCAAACTCATAATGCATTAATCAAATAACCTCAACATAATAATAAAGATAAAAACTGAAATGAAAAACAAGAAATCCTAAATGCATAAAATTAAAAAAAAGTGCATGAAATTCAAGCAAACAATTGCTTGTTATTATGGTGCCTTGTTTCTCCTTAGAATTCCTCGAAATACTCATGCCTTAAGATGTCCTCACTTAGAAATTTCCCGGTCAATTCACGGTGTGTTTCATAAGTTTTGAACTTTTTTATAAATCTTCTCCCATCCGGACATAGTATATCAAATTTGACTTGCCATTCTCCATCCCCATCATGTCTCTTGTAAATACCCGAACCCTCGGGTCCCCATTCCAAATTCTTGAGTTGAACCGGTAAAGAACCTAAGAAATCGGTTAGCTTCTTGTAAACAAGGATGTTTTTGAATGGATTGTAAAATGCTTCCACCGCTAGTGCACATTCTATCTCATCCTCAATATCAAAATATGGTGGAGCTAGTGGTCCATACATCAGGTTTCCTTGGACATCACGTCCTACTTCAAAACAAGTCAAGTCATTGTCCACTTCCAACAATTCTAAATCTTCCATGAATTCCAAAACTGGTCCCCTTGGTTTGGGATAATAGGTTTGTTTTGAGATTCCATCATCAATAGTCATCGTACCTCTACCCATGTCTATGATTGCACCACAAGTGCATAGGAATGGTCTTCCTAATAGAAGTGGTAAACTCTTGTCAACCGGAATGTCTAGGACTAGAAAATCAGCCATGTATGGTTGGTAACCAATTTGAACTCTTATGTTTTTCACCTCCCCCATCGCTTTTACTTAGGAATTATCCGCCATGGTAAGTTTTGAATGATTTGGTTGTGGCTTACTAAGACCCAACGTCTTAAACAATGGATAGGGCATAACATTAACGCTTGAACCCGTATCAGCTAAGGCATACATTGGTGTTGTCCCGTTCACTTTAATTGGCAAAACAAAATTTCCAGGATCTTTCTCCTTACGTGGCATACCTCTAAACAAAATCCTATCTCTATCCTCCTCTGATAAATCTTTATCCTTCAATCTTGCTCTTGCTAGCATCACCGCATCTAGTTTCTTGCGGTAGAGAATGTAATCTTGTAGTACCTCAATCACCGGCTTTTTCTCATTTAGCTCAAGAAACTTTTGTTCAAGATTTTCCAAAATAGCTTCTTTTTGTTCTTGGGTTAACAGTTTGAAAGTTTTTGGTGTAGTAGGTGGTGAAGGTGTATAGTCATTTGTTTTGTTGGTTGATGTGGTAGGAGTTAATTTGTTGGATGAGGTTTTCTTCCTATTTGCCTTTCCCATCTTTACGACTTCCACATCTTCCTTCTCCATATTAGCACATAACTCCACAAGCATCTCGTTCACTCCTTTTCCTTCTTCCAAATAGGCGATATTGATCCTCATTTCTCCCAAAGCAAAATCCACTTGGCATTTGGTTGTTACAACAAAATCCCGCCCAAAACATACATTGGGCTCATCGGCGTTCCCCTCTTCCAAGACAACAAAATCTGTTTCAAAAATTTGACCATGAATGTTAACCTTAAGACCCTTAACCATTCTTCTTCCATATGCTTCATAATCCAAACGTACATGACCAATTTGATCAAGAACCTTTTCCACAATGTAATTTTCACCATAGGCCATATTTAGTTGCGCGTCCCAAGCACTCACTCCCTCTACACTACAAGGTGTACCGAACCTCATAAGTGGCGAATCATACTCCGTTAAAGGTGCTTGTGTGAATATCACAACTCTTCCCTTCTTAGGAAGTTGAACCTTGTTTTCACCCGTTCCTTCCATATTAACTGTATCAATTCCGAAATCCTTCTTACTTCCTTCTAAGATATCTCCAATATTCTCCAACGAATTCCCGGTGTCTTTGAACATCTCATCCAAGTTACGAAGGTACTCAGAAATTCCGCTTAAACTATCAATAATAACTATCTAACAAGAAAAAATAAAACCAAAGACAAAAATCTAAATCATTAGCGTTAGAGTTAGTAAAAACAAAAGCAAACTATAGAAACATATACTAAGCAAGTAAAGACATTTAACAAAACTGAAAACACAAGCTAAAACTCAAAATTTAAAAAGTAGAAAAAATTTTAACGAGAGCTCCAACCGATTCGGTTGGTGGTAAACTTTTTTAACCAAAACGTCCAACCGATCCGGTTCTTGGGTTGCAACCGAACGGTTGGATTGATTCCAATTTTTTTTAAACCTGAAAATTTAATTAAATTAAAAACTATTAAGTGTACTTAAAACTATAAATTAATTGAGACTGTTCATTATCCTTATTAATTATAAAATTAATTAAGCTAATAAATGAAAACTACATTAACTAATTCTATTAAACCAATCATTAAGATTACTAAAACCATAGAAACTGAAAATTAACTACTTCTAATTACTGAAATTTAAACAATTAACTAGAAAGTAAATAAAACTAAAACTAATAAACATAAAAGAAAAACTAAAAATCTAAGAAAACAATAAACAATCCAAGATATAATCTATAAAACATAAGAGAAATCCTTTCGGTCCTTTTTCTTAAAACATGTTTTACCAACAAATCAAACAAGACTAGTATTTTTCCAACAAACTCATTTAAACAAGATCATATATACATGCATCACATATGAGAACACTAGTATGATTTCCTACATCCTAACACACAAGTATATCCAAAAATTACTCCATGATTATAATAACAAAACACAAGAAATAACAAAGTAATTCCAATAACCCAAGAGAATAGGAATCCATAACAAAGTTCATAGAATACCTAAAATTTTGCAATTACAAGAACTAGAAATCGTGGCTTGTAGCAACCACACGCCTCCAATCACCTAGCTTAACCTTATAACTCCGAATAACCAAAACAATGGATGAGAATTGCTCTCTCCAACCTCCTGGACGTTTTTTCAGTGAATACTAGACTTTTGGGATGAATAAAATGGTTGGTAATAGTTTTGGTGTAAACTATCACACTTTGGGTTGTGTCACACCTAGTATACTATGTCTAGGTTCAATATATAGCCAAAGAGACTTTACTAACTGGCCAAAAATGTTCCCAACAAGTTAATATCAAGAAATGATCGACCTCCAATGATTATGGGGAGTTAAGGCAACATTAAATGCGATTTTGTGTAACTCCAGTCCATGCAACCGGATCGGTTACGCGTGCAACCGGATCGGTTACCTTTTGACCATTTCCCAACCGGATCGGTTACGGGTTACGACCGAGCGGTTGGATGCTTGCAGTTTTGACTTTTGTTGACTTTCTTGGTTTGCGCCTCTTTCTTTGTTTTCGCTGATGATTTCCAAGACGAAACTTGATCTTTCCTTGCTGTAGATACTTAGAAATCATTGCGCTTCCTAATCATTGAGTCCAAAAGCTTCCTTGCTCGACTTCCTTCCATAGGAATTCTCCAAACGTGCATAAAACTTCGTTTCTTCATCATTTGTGATACCTGGCTACATAAACATACACAATACGCATCTTTTGCACTTTTGCAACAGTTATGAGTAAATATAGCCGATAAACATGCACAAAACCAACAATAACGCAACTAAAAACATGTTCATTTTAGGCGTTATCAAGACCAAAGACGAAACATGTCTAATGGCGGGAACTTCAAAAGAGGTACGTCTTGAAACCGATTACTATAATAATGACACATCTTCTTTAGATTCACTTGAATTTGATGATGAGTATGATCACCTTTGCAAAATGAGTCAAAAAATAATTCTCAAAAACAAATCTTTAAATTCCATTAAGTCTAAACTAGAGAAAGAAATTTGTGAATTGAAAGATAAACTATCTAGACTCGAAAAAGGCAAGGTAATTGATATCGAGTGTAAACCGTGTCAAAAGCTTAAAATCTAAAATGAGGAACTCAAAGAGGAAGCCTCAAAACTTATTATGTTTGAAAAGAGTACTCACGCTCTCAATGAAATACTAAATGCTCAAAAAATCTCCAATGATAAAACGGGTTTAGGCTATAACTTATTCGAAGCATCCACAAGCGGGACATAACACATTAAATTTGTGAAACCCCTGGAAACTGACTCCATTTCCTACGGTCTCCAAAAATAGCTAGACGGTCCCTCAAATATAAAGGACCGTCCAACATATAAAGGACCTCCAATAGAATAAAAATCTGTCTCTTTATCAAAATTCATCCTAGGTTCTACACCAAAACACTTGACAATTATGAATACTAAAATACATGTTTCTAGTATAAAAGAAGTTAAACGTTTCTATAAACCATCACCGAAGCCCGTAGTAGGATTTAACAAACCAATGATTAAGTAAAAAAATATACCTCCTAATGTCTCTTAAAGACAAACTAGATCAATACCACCTAGAAAAAAAATTGATCCAAACATGTACCATATAGCATGGAGTAATAATCTTGCACCTCAAGGATTCTACTCACCTCTACAACATCCAAGTCAAATGCAACAAATGCATGGGATGTTTGATGCTAACAACTTTGGACCCATGAGATATTGGGGACCATATGTTTGAGTTACTTTGTGATATTATTTGATATGCTTGGGAATTGATTTGGAGCCCGAATAATGGATCAAAGATAGCGGATGCACTAATCACATGACGGGTAATCGAAAGCTATTCTCATCATATCAATCATGCAGTGGAGGTAATGTCACTTTTGGTAGTAAACTCAAAGGTAATATCATTGGCAAAGGTACGATCACTCACAACTCTCTTACAATAACTAATGTTGAGCATGTAGATAGCTTAGGATTCAATCTTCTAAGTATTAGTAAAATATGTGACAACAAGTGCAAAGTGACTTTCTCCGAAGAAGGTAGTGAAATCATTAAGGATGGAAAGGTCATTGGAAAATGTATTAGGAAAGGTGACTTATATGTCATGAAAATGGGAAATAGGTCGAGTGATAATATATGCTTAGCTACGGTTAATGATAATTCGACATTATGGAATAGGATACTAGGTCACGCAAATATGTGATTATTGCAATTATTGGCCTCTAAAGATTTGGTTAGGAATTTACCTAAACTTAAATTTGACCAACACTTCTGTGACGCTTGTAAATTTGGAAAACAAGCACACTCTAGCCACAAACCTAAGAATATAGTCTTAACCTCTAGATGTCTAGAACTTCTTCACATGGATCTCTTCGGTCCTTCTGCCGTAAGGAGCTACGGAGGAAATATTTACAGCTTAGTAATAGTAGACGATTACTCTAGATATACTTGGACTAGATTTCTTAAGAATAAAATAGAAACCTTCGATCATTTCAAAACATTTAGTAAGAAATTCCAAAATTAACTAGGATGTTCCATAGTTTCCATTAGGACGGATCATGGTAGGGAATTTAACAATGAAGTGCAATTTAGAGTTTACTGTGATGCTAATGGCATTACTCATAATTTCTCTGCTCCTCGCACTCCATAGTCAAATGGGGTAATTGAAAGGAAAAATCATACCCTACAAGAAATGAGTAGAACAATGTTAAACGAACAATCCATACCTCAAAAATTTTAGTGTAATGCCGTAGACACCTGCACCTATATACTAAATAGGATTCTCATTAGAGCAATTTTAGGAAAAACCCCATATGAAATCTTGAAAGGTAGGAAACCTAATCTTGATTACTTCAAAGTGTTTGGAAGAAAATGCTTCATTCTAAACACCAAAGAATATCTCACTAAGTTTGACCCAAAGTGTTACAAAGGTGTATTCCTAGGATATTCACAAACTAGCAAAGCCTATGTAGTCATCAATAAGGAAACAATGACCATTGAAGAATCACTTAACGTGACATTCGATGAAAGCCCTCCCTCATCTAAAACATCACCTTTTTTAGATGATGATCTAGATGAAGAAAACGCCATCGAGGATAACAAGAAAAATTTAAGGTTAAATAATATGAATGAAGAGTTGAAAATTGATGAAATCACCAACATTAAGGAAGCTAGGGATCACCTTTTAGACAATGTCATAGGAAATTTAAATCAAAGAACCCTTAGGTCACAAGCACATGATAGGAGAAACTTCTTTCATTTTGTATAAATCATAGAACCTAAGAATGTCAATGAAGCATTGAAAGATGAAAATTGGATCATCATAATCCAAGAGGAACTAAATCAATTTAAGTTTAACGATGTTTGGAAGTTAGTACCTAGAACTAAGTACACAACCATAATAGGAATTAAGTGGGTATTTAGAAATAAGTTGGATGAAAATAGAGTTGTGTCTAGAAATAAGGCTAGGCTAGTAGAACAAGGCTATAATCAATAAGAGGGAATTGATTATGACGAAACCTACACACCCGTTGCTAGATTAGAGTCCATTAGGAAATTACTTGCTTACGCTTGTGCGTTAGACTTTAAGTTGTTCCAAATGGACGTAAAAAGTGCATTCCTAAATGGTTTGATTAATGAGGAGGTGTATGTAGCACAACCCCCAGGATTCATTGATTTCGAGAAACCCGATCATGTTTATAAACTCAAGAAAGCCTTGTATGGTCTTAAGCAAGCTCCTAAAGCATGGTATGACATGTTAAAAGCTTTTTTTTATTTAACATGATTACACAATGGGAATGTTAGAAAACACTCTTTTCACTAAGAAGAAAGATGCAAACATCATAATTGTTCAAATATATGTCGATGACATCATATTTGGTTCAACTTGTTGAGACATATGTGAAGAATTCTCAAAAATCATGCATGACAACTTTGAAATGAGCATGATGGGTGAACTTAAATTCTTTCTTTGACTTTGTTAATACAAATAAGCCGTAAAAACGTTTATTTATATTTTACGATCTTCTAATGTTTTGTCAATAACAAACGTAAAATCATGTTAACGAAACAAATAAAATACATAAATGGTTTGAACTAATAGTTTCTAACATATTCATATTTTCACATAAAACACTAAAACAAGTATAAGTGATTTTATGATTTTGTAATGCATATGTACAACAACTAGTGTTTACATATTTGGGTATAATATACACATAACTAGTATGTAGTATATTGGATAATATAAATGGGTAGAAACTTAAGTATCACAACCCATTGGGCAAATACATTGAATGTAGTTGGGTACAACCCAAAGCCCATGACCCATGGAGCTTGACCCATAACCCATTGCATGACATCATGCTTATATCATACATAGATAATATCCATAACCCATAGATCAACCCATACCCAAGTGACCAAGTGCGTTGCACTTAAAGATACATTGTATCTAGCTAAAGATCCATGGTTCAACCCATGACCCATGACCCATAACCAAAATACCCATGGGTAAAAGGGAGCGTCCCACAGATCCCTAGCTTAACGCTAGACGGATCCCTTGTGGAAGGGATCCGTGGGATCCGAGGAATAGTAGGATTTTTCCTCTCTAAATAGTGAGCCATTTCTTCATTATTTCTAACCCCTTTCTAACACACTTTCTCTCTAAGTGTAAAACTCACTAACCTCAGATCCAAGAGATCTATGTTTGTAGTTTTGTTTTTGTGTGATCTTTTAGGTTCCTCTTAAAGGCAAGATCATCACCTTTGAAGTCGAGCAAGCTCAAGTCCATGAGTTGCCATGCTTCCTCATCATCAAGGCTACTGAAGTCTTCTTGTTGATGATTCCTTTATTTCTTTAAAGAAGTATAGTGTTGAAGACATTAGTGAAAGATGTCTCAAGAGTCAAGACGAAGATATTAGTGAAGGGTATCTATCGTCTATACCATAAGCACTTGTGGTAGGTGCTTAGAAGCCAAGATTAGAAGCATTAGTGAAAGGTGCTTAGAAGTCAAGACTAGAAGCATTGGTGAAAGATGCTTAGAAGTCAAGACACAAGACATTAGTGAAAGGTGTCATGTAGATCTAGTCAAAGGCATTAGTGAAAGGTGCCTTAGATGTACATTCGATATGGTGTGTTTCGATGTACAAGATAGACTAGTTTTAGATCCAAGGATATTGATATCCTTGATGATGTTTTAAAGGAGTAGATCTCCTTTGGGATTAGTCGTTGGTGCAGTGTGGTAGTAGTTCCTCCATTGCAATGGAACTGGGTGCTTAGCCTAGTACCTAATAAAGGGTAGGCGACGTTGTGAAGGTGTAGTTTGCCTTGGAGTGAAAGAACTAGGTACTTAGCCTAGTACCTTATAAAGGGTAGGCGACGTTGTGTAGGTGTGGTTCACCTTGGAGTGAAAGAACCCGGTGGTTAGCCGAGCACTGGAAAAAGGGTATGCGACTTTGTGAAGGCTTCTCTGCCATAAGGAGATTAGTGTAGTGATTACGAACTCTCGAGTAGGTGACTCGGGGAGTGGAGTAGGGCAAGGAAGGTGTCCTTGTAGCCGAACCACTATAAATACTTGCGTTGTGGTTTTGTGCTTCTTAATCTTATATTTTCATTACTTACCTTTATATGCTTGTTCATCAACATCCAACACACACATCCAAATCGATTGACATAAGTCGATCTAAATAGATTAAAAGGAAGTTTTAATTGGTAAAACTATTCAACCCCCCTTCTAGTTTTCCACAATTGGCATCAGAGCTTCGTTACCAAGTTTCTTGAAGTATATTGTACTTTAAAAGCTTGATACGATCCATGGTTAATTGAAAACTACAAAGAAGGCTTTTCATAAAAACAAAACACAATGTTTTTAAAAGTATATGTTTGGATGTTGATTTGATAACAACATTTTTTTTTATTTACTTTTTATTTAATTGCACTAATCTTCTTTATCATGTTGATTAGTCAAAGCTCATACCCACCAAGCTATAGGAATCGCTTGGTAACAAGAATACCTTCCTTAAGAAGGTATCTTAAACGCAAGGAGCCGGGAATCATCTAAGTGACATTTGTTGTGTCATTTGTAAAGACATTCCTAAGTGCGCTAGAGGTATGTTTTTCTTTTTGTTGTGCTTGATAATTAAGTATGCCTATTTAGGTATTTATATGATTTTTTTTTGCATATATATGTATTACATGGAGCTTCATTAGGAAGCCTTTTCCTTTTCTCACATACGTGTTACTCTTTCATCTAAAAGTCGCGGGATATAAAACTTGTGTTTCATTTCTTTTAATCCTATAATAAAACAAAACACAAATTTCAAAAATTCCTCCTTCCCTATTTATAAATCGTCCGTCAATCACTCCATCAATCCCCCACTTTTTCAAATCTTCCAATTTCAAAAATTTTCTCTCATTCAAAACTTCATCTTCCTCTTCATTTCATCTCAACCAAAACCTAGAAGGATCATCTTCAACATGGTTTACATCGCCCTCGTGCTCATCACCTTAACACTGATCGCACTTGTGTTCCCTATGATGAAGTTCACATACGGAAACATTTATGTGGAAAACTAGAAGGGGGGGTTGAATAGTTTTACCAATTTAAAACTTCATTTTAAATATTTAGATCAACTTATGTCAATCTATTTGGTTGTTTATGTTGGACGTTGATAGATAGATATATAAACGTGTAATGAAAGATAAAGAGTAAGAAGCACATCACCACGACACAGGTATTTATAGTGGTTCGGCTACAAGGACACCTTCCTTGCCCTACTTCACTCCCCGAGTCACCTACTCGAGAGTTCGTAAGCACTACACCAATCTCCTTATGGCGGAGAACCTTCACAACGTCGCTTAACCTTTTTCCGGTACAAAGCTAAATACCGAGTTCTTTCACACCAAGGCGAACCACACCTAACACAACGTCGCCTACCCTTTATACGGTGCTAGGCTAACCACCGAGTTCTTTCACACCAAGGAGAACTAATCCTATCACAACGTCGCCTACCCTTTATTAGGTACTAGGCTAAGCACCTAGTTCCATTACTATGGAGGAACTACTACCCTTCACGACACACCGCCTAATCTCAAGGAGATCTACTCCTTGTTACAACACCATCAAGGATATCACCATCCTTGTAAATAAACAAATACTTATATGTATAACGATGCACCTCATCGATTATACGACCTAGGCATTCTTCCTAAATGCGACTTGATTTGATTCTTCGGAATCCTTCACTAATGCCTTTGACACAACGCCCTTCACTAATGCCTTCGTCTTGACACCTTTAGCATTCTTCACTAATGCTTTGACACGGATGATGAGCACCTTTCACTAATGCTTTCATCTTGATACTTTCGGCATTCTTCACTAATGCCTTCAACCCAACATCTATGGAGAAAGGAAGAACTATCAACAAGAGAACCTTAGTTGTCTTGATGATGACGAAGCTTGGCAACTCATGGATTTGAGCTTGCACGTCTTCAAGAAGTGGCGATCTCTCCTTTAAGAGGAACCTAGAAGATCACACAAACACAAAAGACAAACTACATAGATCACTTGGATCTGAGGTTAGAGGGTTAGAATACTTGGGGGAAGTATGTGTGTAAAGTCATGAATAGAAAGGAAGAAATAGCTCTCTATTTATAGAGAAAATTCTCTACTGTTCCCCGGATCCCACGGATCCCTTCCACTTGGGATCCGGCTAGTACAAAGCTAGGGATCCGTGGAACGCTCCTCTTTGCCCATGAGTATTTTTTGTTATGGGTCATGGGTCATGGGTTACGGGTTGATCCATGGTTTTCTTTCTAGATACAATGAACTTGGTTAAGTGGTATATATAAAACCATGGGTTATGGGTCAATACCATTTGCTAGTTTTTACCCATTATAGTATTTACATGTTTTTACCCATTTTAGTATATACATGTTTTTACCCATTTTAGTATACTTAGTTTAAGTATGTGCTAACCCAATATGTAAACATTAGTTGTTGTACATATATATCTAAATCATAAAATCACTTAAGCTTGTTTTAGTGTTTTATGTGAAAACGTAAGTGTGTTAGGAAACTATTAACTCAAACTATTTACGTACTCTATTTGTTTCGTTAAAATGATTTTACGTTCGTTATCGACAAAACATTAGAAGATCGTAAAATATAAATAAAAGTTTTTACGGCTTATTTGTATTAACAATCTCCCCCTTTTTGTTGATGACAAAACATAAAAATTATTTTAAGGAAAAGCTAAAATTCGTAAAAGTTTGAATTTATAGTTTTCTTTCTCCCCTTTTTGTCGAAACAAAAAGTGTTAAAAGAAACTAAAACAATTTTTTTTAAATATGTAAAAATGTAAAGAGAGCAAGTGACGGGAATGGTACTCGTCTTAACTCCCCCTTGACGAGTCCATCCCTTAAAAGGGCGTCAAGGACATGATGTAAAATAAGCTAATTGTGTTTGCAATTCAGTTTGCAAATGGTTCGTCTAAGTGACGAAAACGTGCTCCCCCTTGAAGATTGCAAAGTTGCAATGGGGTGTCATGAAGTATAGTCCAATAATCGGATTAAGTTGCAAATGATTTTGCAATTTCGTTTGACACAAAGCTCCCCCTAGCTTTATGGTGTTAAAATCTTCATGTGTATTTTGAAAATCTACAAAGTAAAGGTTAGAAAACAAGAGTATAGTGCAAAATTTCCTGCATATAAAACTCAAGTTAGTAGAAATTTGTGCTTCTGTACCACGAATCCCACGGTTCCCTTCTTGGAGGGATCCGTCTAGGTATTTGGGAGGGATCCGGCTATCTATTTGATAGTTTCTTCAGCAATGAGAATGTTCCATTCAATGCTAATGAAGATGTGAAATAACAAGCACAATGCACTCAATAAATATAGCATATAGATATTCATTCAATAAAAACAAGAGACAATCGAACAAATCTCTAAAACAAGAGAATGAACTAGCCAAACAAGTGCTACTAATGCTAATGAGTTACCCCAAAACTTAAGATTCAACTAAAAGCTTAATGATGATCAAGGATGAGAAAAGTTTCCTAAATGTTCTAGGTTTGAGCTTGTCACTATGATGCTCATTGTAGTTTAGGCTTGTTGACCTCTTCAAAACGTTTGAGGAGGTGATGAAACATGAAAATTTTCTCTTCACGTAGTTCATGTATCAATCTTTCAACGTGTTTACAATTATAGCAATCCTTGTCATGGTTTTGAGTTTCTTGAAGTAAAAGTTCAAGTGAAGTGGGTTGAGGATCTTCAAATGAAGGAGGATTTGGTGGAGGCTCATTAAGTGGTGGCTCTACAATGTTTGAGGGTAGAGGTAAAGAAGCATCAACTTCCATTTGGTCGGGTGGTTGCCTTTGATGTCTTCTCATAACCCAAAATGGACTATTGGGAGGAATGATAGAGTTTGCTTTTGGAGCAAGTGTTGATTCAACACTTTGATTTTGTTGCTCAATCTTTTCAAGTGAATTAGTTGGTAATGGTGAAAGATGAGATGGCCAAGAGGGTAAATCTTCTACATTGTGAGAGTGTGGAGATGATTGTGAGGTGGCTCTAGGCACTAATGATGTTGGTTGAGTTGTGGAGGGTTTGTTTGGTATAGTAGAATTTGGTGAAGAAATCCTAGTGGGAACATTCTTCTTGGGGATTAGTTTGATTGGTTTCCTTGGTGTAGGGGAAATCCTAGCACTGGTGGACTTAACCGGAGATGATTCGGTTGAGGAAACTTCGTGTATGATTCTAGCAAGTTTCTTGGGTGGTTCTTGGGTGGATGAGTTAGCACTAAGAGCCTTTCTCATAATGAAATGACTAAGGGAGATGGTTGCAATTGCTAATAATTGTGTTTGTGTTTGATGACTAAAGTGTTTTTAGCACATGGCTTATAAAGGGAAGAACTAGGCAATTGCATTTAAGACTTAATCCAATAATGTTCTTGGAAATGTGATGATTAACATGCACAAGGTTGAGATTCAGAGTTTCAGTGATCTAGGAATTCATTTAAGATGAGATGGAGTGTTTGAGTTAGGAAGTTGAGTTGAAATGATTGTTTTAGCAATGTTTGAGACAAACTGTCACCCGGATCCCACGGTTCCCTCCTTGGAGGGATCCGGCTCTCAGCAGTTATGACAGGTTTGAAATGAGGTTTCTAGGAGCTAAAGCCTATCTTATTTTGATTGTTTCAGTTCTCCTAAGTGTTTTAGGATGAGAGGATACTTGAATGATCAAGGATAATAAGTGTTATAGCAAATGATTGTTTCTTATGGAAAGGAGATGGGACAAGATGACTACCAATGAATGTCCAAGGATAACACTAAGAGTTTTGTGATGTCAAGTCATAATAAATGATCCTAGTGATCAGATTTAAGCTTGAGGTAAAATTTGAAAAATTCTTAAAAATCACAAGAATTAAACGAACTAATTTTTGTCTCACTTTGAGATAAAAATGGTTGGAAACAATTTCCTAAAATTGTTTAATTTGTCCACTTAAGTGTTTTGAAAGATGAGTAACATTTTGTGAGTTATTGAGGCGGAAATATGGTGAGCTTTGATGTGTTGATAAATCAAGAGACATTTTGACTAAGATTTTAAGTAAGCCTTTAGTGAGTCTAAGCCTTTCTCATCCTTGAAATGGTTCTAGTTGGATTCTAAAATCACATGTTTAGCTAATGAGATGTTATCTAGAAAGTTATCTTGATGCAAGAAATGTTGAACTGCTGATCTGATGTCACGGATCCCACGGTTCCCTCAAGGAAGGGATCCGGCTAGGCTAATCCTTGGGATCCGGCATCTGCAGATCAGAATCTACACAGAAATGATGTGCAGATTTTGCATACTAATAAATCTATAAGTAAAGCAATAGGAACAAGCATGTCATCACAAAACATCACTTATAAAAGGATGATAAATTAATAATATCCCAATTTCCATAAACCAAAAGAACTAACACGTAATCATCCAAACATAAAATAAATGAAAATAAGCACAATCCTATTGTTTCTTTCGTCAATCCTTTCTTTTCCTTTTTGACGGCTTAGTGAGGTTGTAATCGAGGTTTTGAATCATGCCCCTCAATTGTTTAAATTCCGCGGTCTCGTTTGGAATGGTTGGAAGTTGTTCGTGGTATTCAAAGATTTCTAATTTGATGTTGGCTACGGGGTCGACATCTTCCTCATCTTCATCTTCATCTTCTTCTTCACCAGCCGAGGAGTCCGAGAGAGCTTTAGGTTTCTTTCTATTGACTTTGAAGCGTTTAGAGGGTATTTTGGTAAGAGGTACCATTACATGATCGGCAAGGAAATGATCATTGTTGATGGGGGATGGTTGCAATGCACTAACATACTTACAAAGTCGTGTTAGGAGCATACCATATGGAAGTACCATGTTAGAAGCTTTAAATACCCCAGCCATTCTCCATACCATGTAATAGGCGAGATTAAATGGCTTTTGGTGGATAAGACAATAGATCATTTGCACAAGACATGCGTTTAGATGATCTTTGTTTCCAACTAGGCTTATGACGTTTTCCCTAAGGATTTCTTCCCATTTTTTAAACATGGGATGGATTTCGAAAAGTTCCATTTGAAAGGGATTACGGTGAATGAGCTTCTTGTTTCGGTCAAAAATGGGATTGGTCGGCTCTTATTTTGAAAATGGTGTCTCGGATGGTTTCGGGTTCATCAAGAGGAGTATGGTACATTGGTTTAGGATCGAGTGCAAGGTTTTGAGTGTTAATTGCCCAATCTTGAGAGTACATACAAATTCCATCACGAGGAATGCGAAGAATTTGAGCAAAGGTGTTGAGAGGAAGAGTGAAGTTTTGTTTATTGATGATGAAAGCGATTGAAATGCTATCATCGACATTTCGAATGATCCTAATGCTTCTATAAAATTCAAAGATAAAGACCGGACAACTTTGTTCATCAATGTCAAGAAGACAATCAAAATTGATTGCCGAGAAGACTTGACGAATGTTGGTATCTTCAAGAAAACATTCCTTGATTACACGACCTTCATGGATAAGTCGTTTTTCGAGCTTTTTGAAGACATTGCGGTCGATTTTTGAGAGTTCCTCATTACGATAATAATGAGTAAGGTAGTGAACGGTATCATAATGATCTTGTTGAGTAGCTTTGGGCATGGTTGGTCCTAAACACAAAATTTTCAATTAGGTAAAATTAGTTGTGGTGGGTTTATGGTTTTGATTTGTATTAACAATGTTGTGAACACAATGTGATCTTAGTTATGTTAAAATCCCCTTTTCATGATTAATTTTAAAAAACCTAATTAAAATAATTGATTAGAGATTTGTGAAACCATAAACCCTAGAATTAGAATGATGAGAATTAGAACAAGTTAATGTAACTACTTACAATGGTGTTCTAGGAAGGAATACTTGAGATAATCGAATCCAATGAGGATGAAATCAGTGGTGTATTCATTTTTGTGTTATGTGAGTAGAGGGAAAAGATCAATGGTTAATTTTTTGAAAGCGTGTAGTTGAGAGTTCCGTCCACCTGTTCCCCGAATCCTTTGTATTTAGGATCCGCTAGTACAACTAGAGGGATCCGCCATCGTGGGACAGTGAAAAGGAGTTGTTTGGCATTATTTTTGTAGTAGACTTATAAATTAGCTTGCTAAAGACTAGTTTGGAGGTATTAGATGAAGATTGTTTTTGAATGACGGCTTTAGATGAATCACATATCGAGGGTTCATATGTGATGACGGTGTTAGTTTGGCGAATCAAAAAGAATATCATTCCCGATGTTGAAAAAGACGGAAAGGTGACGAAAGAGACTTCTAATTATGTTAGTGATTAATAAACAAAGAGAACTTATGAAAATAAATGGAACTCATGTAACCTATCTAATGAAAAGTAAAACATACCTCTATGCTTCTTGGTTTGGCATAATACCAAAAATACTTCATGAGCTTTTAAAGTAATCCTTTGTACTTGGTGTACGTAAGTTGTGATTACTTTTTAGATCCTTCCTAGAATGTTGACTTCATTATTCTTTGAATGAAGATTTTGGAGAGATTCTAGCATGAAGATTTCTTGAGAACACAAGTTGTTAGAATCATCTATCAATGTCCAACAAAATGATTTAAAAGAAAATATGACAAAAAAAATCCTTCTTTGTAGTTTTCAAACATACACGGATCGTATCAAGTCTTTAAAGTACAACCTACATTAACAAACTTGGTAACGAAGCTCTGATGCCAATTGTGGAAAACTAGAAGGGGGGGTTGAATAGTTTTACCAATTTAAAACTTCATTTTAAATATTTAGATCGACTTATGTCAATCTATTTGGTTGTTTATGTTGGACGTTGATAGATAGATATATAAACGTGTAATGAAAGATAAAGAGTAAGAAGCACATCACCACGACACAAGTAATTTATAGTGGTTCGGCTACAAGGACACCTTCCTTACCCTACTCCACTCCCCGAGTCACCTACTCGAGAGTTCGTAAGCACTACACCAATCTCCTTATGGCGGAGAAGCCTTCACAACGTCGCTTAACCTTTTTCCGGTACAAAGCTAAATACCGAGTTCTTTCACACCAAGGTGAACCACACCTAACACAACGTCGCCTACCCTTTATACGGTGCTAGGCTAACCACCGAGTTCTTTCACACCAAGGAGAACTAATCCTATCACAACGTCGCCTACCCTTTATTAGGTACTAGGCTAAGCACCTAGTTCCATTACTATAGAGGAACTACTACCCTTCACGACACACCCCCTAATCTCAAGGAGATATACTCCTTGTTACAACACCATCAAGGATATCACCATCCTTGTAAATAAACAAATACTTATATGTATAACGATGCACCTCATCGATTATACGACCTAGGAATTCTTCCCAAATGCGACTTGATTTGATTCTTCGGCATCCTTCACTAATGCCTTTGACACAACGCTTGGCACCCTTCACTAATGCCTTCGTCTTGACACCTTTAGCATTCTTCACTAATGCTTTGAAATGGTTGATGAGCACCTTTCACTAATGCTTTCATCTTGATACTTTCGGCATTCTTCACTAATGCCTTCAACCCAACATCTATGGAGAAAGGAAGAACTATCAACAAGACAACCTTAGTTGTCTTGATGATGACGAAGCTTGGCAACTCATGGAATTGAGCTTGCACATCTTCAAGAAGTGGTGATCTCTCCTTTAAGAGGAACCTAGAAGATCACACAAACACAAAAGACAAACTACATAGATTACTTGGATCTGAGGTTAGAGGGTTAGAATACTTGGGGGAAGTATGCGTGTAAAGTCATGAATAGAAAGGAAGAAATGGCTCTCTATTTATAGAGAAAATACACTACTGTTCCCCGGATCCCACGGATCCCTTCCACTTCGGATCCGGCTACCACAAAGCTAGGGATCCGTGGAACGCTCCTCTTTGCCCATGGGTATTTTTGGTTATGGGTCATGGGTTATGGGTTGATCCATGGTTTTCTTTCTAGATACAATGAACTTGGTTAAGTGGTATATATAAAACCATGGGTTATGGGTCAATATCATTTGCTAGTTTTTACCCATTTTAGTATTTACATGTTTTTACCCATTTTAGTATATATATGTTTTTACCCATTTTAGTATACTTAGTTTGAGTATGTGCTAACCCAATATGTAAACATTAGTTGTTGTACATATATATCTAAATCATAAAATCACTTAAGCTTGTTTTAGTGTTTTATGTGAAAACGTAGTGTGTTAGGAAACTCTTAACTCAAACTATTTACGTACTCTATTTGTTTCGTTAAAATGATTTTACGTTCGTTATCGACAAAACATTAGAAGATCGTAAAATATAAATAAACGTTTTTACGGCTTATTTGTATTAACAATTTACTTTGTGTTGTTAATCTACATTGGGGTTAAATACCCAATCCTTTGTATCATTCTTAGTATTGAAATGAAATATTACTAATAGTCTAGTTATCTAGGTTATTATGTGTTTATCATTTTTGTGTTATGTTTTTCTTTCGTGATACATTAAAAGTCATGTATGCATGTTAAAAGAAAATGTAGGTTAAAACACATATCTTGGTATAAAATTATGAGATCTAAAACCTATGTTTTTATAAAATCTATTTCTGTGATTACATCTACGGATCCTAGTAATACTAGCCGGATCCCTTTGGTAAAGGAACCGTGGGATCCGTCCCTCACTGAAAACAGCTTTTCATGTAAATTAAAAATCTCTTTTCTTCTAAAAAGGTAATACTCCACTAGAAATATCAAAACCATAAGTGAGTTAAATGTCATTGTTGTTAAAAACCATTGTTAATAAACATCTAGTAAAAACATTAAATAATCATAGGTTGATCACAAACATATCTTTCTATTAACTCACGTTTTCTATAGGTTCAACTATGACGCACTAATATGAGTTTGATTTTTCACTCACTAGCGCCTACACTCAAACATCTCCCTTGAACCCAACACACCTGGCAACCATGTCCGTGGGTTCAATAATCTCGAAACCCGTCACTTCCACGAAGGACGTATTGTAGACTCTCTCTACAATTCAAGAAGGTATCAATATCTCCTTCCGAGCCATCGGACTAGAATGTCTTCTTGAAATCAACGAGAAGATATGTCCAAGGTTCATAATGGAATTCTTCCGTCAAGTTGAACTCATTCGTAACGAGGATCTCTCTCTATCTCTTTGGTTTTATATCAAAAACCAAAAGTTTACTTTAACCCTTGGGCATTTTGCTCACATCCTCCGGATTCCAAATCATGGACAATGTGCCTTCACCGAAGATTGGTCTCTTGATTCTCTCTTCAACTTTCGTGAAGAAAATAGTTCATATTGTTCACACATACCCTCCCGGAAGATTTAAATCGCATAATATGCAAACCTCGACCATATTACTCCGATCCAAACATTATCTTCACACGTGACATCCGAGAAGAGTACAAGCCTCTTGTACTTATCCTACGTGAGAATGTTTGGAGTCTTAGGGGAAATCGAGAAATCCTTCCCGCTTGTTGTGCTCACATGTTGTACTGTTTGCTAACACAAGAACCATACAATCTCGCATACTTCTTTACAAAGCGAATTGAAAATCTTCAAGGCTCCAAGAATAAACTCATCCCTTATGGAATGTTCTTGACACGCCTCTATCACAATGTTATGCACTTCCATCCTCAATTTCAAAGTCCGTTGTACGCATTCTTGTCAACAAGATGATGGAACCACTAAACATATCTCTCATGAAGACTTTCTTCATTCTTGATTCCACCAACACTCATCAATCACGTAATGATCCTCCTAGCGAAAACACTCAAGGAACGTAGTAGTATTTCAAATAGGATCAATCCTCTTGTACTCGCGCTTTATCAATGTAATCCTATTTCCTTCATGAAATAAAACATCTTACATTTGATATCTTAGTGTTAGAACCCCTTTAAACTAACCTTCGAATATAATGCATTGTCAAGATCATTGCATACCTTTAGTAAAAGTTCTGCTGAGCAGATGGACGGATCCCAATGATTTTGCTAGACAAATCCCTACACTTAGGGAACCGTGGGATCCGGGAAACAGAAAATGCAATTGCAAGCATTTTATTTCAAACATATCCTTAGAACACCTCACACTAAGTTAAACATAGTGTCTTGAAGGCAAATTAAGTCCTTATCAAAGATAGGTAGACTCTTCCTACTCACACACAACTCTCCAAGATCACACTCTAAGACGCTTGTAGATCTTTCATTTCATTTTTTATCCATTACTCTTCCGCTCTTAAACTCACACTCATTTTTCACTTGATCCCTCACATCTAGTCTTAGAAATATTTTCGATTATGGAAAAATTTATCATAAATCATCCTCACCTCAAAATTGATCAAAGTTGATCAAATTCTAGTTTTCCCATCTCAAAGCTACTAGGATATTTTCCAAAACACTATCCTAAGTCACAAACCTGATCTCTAGGATCATTTAGCTTCAATTGACACTCTCATCTTTAGTGTCATCCTTGCTCATCCATTGGTACTCATGAAAGTTCCAAATCCTTCCATAAAAGACAATCATTAGCTATATCACTCATTACCTTCAAGTATTTAAGCACCCCTTCATTTAAGACACTTAGGAGGACTGAAACAATCAAGATGATATAGATCTTAGATCTTAGAAACATCATTTCCACTCTTTCATAGTTGCTGAGAGCCGGATCCCTAGGATTAGCCTAGACGGATCCTTCTAAGGTGGGAACTGTGGGATCCAGATGACAGTTTATGTCAAATCTTGCTAAAACAATCATTTCAACTCATCTTTCTAACTCAAGCACTCCGTCTCATCTTAAATGAGTTCCTAGATTAGTACAAACTCTGAAGTTGACTCTTGTGCATGTTAATCATCACATTCCAAAGAATCCTAGTGGCTTAAGGCTTAAATGCACTTGCCAAATCTTTTGGTTTATAAACCACTTTGTTACGACCTCCATAGTCATCACCTTCATCCTAACTTTCAGGATTTTAGAAATCTTTACAAACCTCTTGAAATCATCTCATCACGAGGAAAACCCCAAGTAGTAACCTATCAACCAAAGAACCACCCAAGAAAAAGGCTCGTGTTATACATGAAATCTCTTCAACCGAATCATCTCCGGTCAAGCCAACAAATGCTAGGATCCTTCCTCAACTAATCAAACCAATTCCTAAAAGCATAGTACCTACAAAACTACCTATGCCAAACACCACCATACCTCCTAGGCCAAACAACATCATCTCGACTAAACCATCACCATTGGTTCCTAGAGCTATCTCTTTTACATCTCCATTATCATCACCACACCTCTACAATTTAGAGGATTTGCCTCCTAGGTCGTCTCATCCGCCACCGCCAACAACATTCTCCTCATGAGGAGGAATAATGGTACAAAATCAAGGTGTTGAGTCAACACTTGCTCCGGCTTCCTTTTCGCCGTTTCCATCATATAATCCCATTTGGATTATGAGAAATCATCAAAGTCAACCACCCGACCATATGGAAGTTGACACTTCTCTAACACCACCATCATTCTTGGTCGAGCCATTCTCAAATGCGCCACCACCAATCCCTCCATCTTTTGAAGCTCCACAAGCCGCTTCACTTGATCTCTCGCATCAAGCCATTTCATTTCTTCCACCACCACTACCTAGCCATGACAAAGATTGCTATCATCGTCAACATGTTGAAAGTTTGATACATGAAGTACAAGAAGACCAACGTCTCATGTTCTATCATCTCCTCGAACGTTTCGACGAGATTAAACCTAAACAAAACTTGAGCTAGAAGATTTTAGTGGTGTCCTAGCATCAAGCGATAGTTGGTTTAGAAATTCTGAGTCATGTATTTTCTTATTTTCTTAGTTTTTAGAGTCATGTATATCATAACTCTAGTTTTATTAAATGGAATTACATGCTACTTTTTATTTTTCTGAGCATATGATTTCATTCCTGTGATAATATTACTTGTTATATCACCTTTGCTGAATTTAATCAGCTAATACGGATCCCTCAGATTTGCCTAGACAGATCCCTACTAGGAGGGAACCGTGGGATCCGTGAGACAGAAAGCTATTTTCTACTAACTTGGACCACATTTGTAGAAAATTGTGAATTATACTTGCTTTCTAACCTTTGTTTTGTAGTTATTCAATTTAAACATGAAGACTTTGACATCCTAAAGCTAGGGGAGCTTTATGTCAAAACAATACATTGCAAATTACTTGCAATACTAGGTTTACTTTTCGTGACATCCCCTTGCAAAATTGCAATCATCAAGGGGGAGCACATTCATCACTTAGACGAAATACTTTGCAAACTTACTTGCAAACAAACTAGATTAGTATCACTTTCTTGATTCCCTTACATAGGGATGGACTCGTCAAGGGGGAGTAAAGACGAGATCCTTTCCCGTTACTTGCTCTCTATCTTTTTATTTTCTTTTCTTTTACATGTTTTTAAAAAAAAAACAATGTGTTGCTTTCTTCGAAGCTCTTTTGGTTTCGACAAAAAGGGGGAGAAGAAAGTAAAACTACAAATTCAAGCTTTTACGAATTTTAGATTTTCCTTAAAATAATTTTATGTTTTGTCATCAACAAAAAGGGGGAGATTGTTAATACAAATAAGCCGTAAAAACGTTTATTTATATTTTACGATCTTCTAATGTTTTGTCGATAACAAACGTAAAATCATGTTAATGAAACAAATAAAATACGTAAATGGTTTGAACTGATAGTTTCTAACATATTCATATTTTCACATAAAACACTAAAACAAGTATAAGTGATTTTATGATTTAGTAATGCATATGTACAACAACTAGTGTTTACATATTTGGGTATAATATACACATAACTAGTATGTAGTATATTGGGTAATATAAATGGGTAGAAACTTAAGTATCACAACCCATTAGGCAAATACGTTGAATGTAGTTGGGTACAACCCAAAGCCCATGACCCATGGAGCTTGACCCATAACCCATTGCATGACATCATGCTTATATCATACATAGATAATATCCATAACCCATGGATCAACCCATACCCAAGTGACCAAGTGCATTGAACTTAAAGATACATTGTATCTAGCTAAAGATCCATGGTTCAACCCATGACCCATAACCAAAATACCCATGGGTAAAAGGGAGCGTCCCACGGATCCCTAGCTTAACGCTAGACGGATCCCTTGTGGAAGGGATCCGTGGGATCCGGGGAATAGTAGGATGTTTCCGCTATAAATAGTGAGCCGTTTCTTCATTATTTCTAACCCCTTAACACACTTTCTCTCTAAGTGTAAAACTCACTAACCTCATATCCAAGAGATCTATGTTTGTAGTTTTGTTTTTGTGTGATCTTTTAGGTTCCTCTTAAAGGCAAGATCATCACCTTTGAAGTCGAGCAAGCTCAAGTCCATGAGTTTCTATGCTTCCTCATCATCAAGGCTACTGAAGTCTTCTTGTTGATGATTCCTTTCTTTCTTCAAAGAAGTATAGTGTTGAATACATTAGTGAAAGATGTCTCAAGAGTCAAGATGAAGATATTAGTGAAGGGTATCTATCGTCTATACCATAAGCACTTGTGGTAGGTGCTTAGAAGCCAAGATTAAAAGCATTAGTGAAAGGTGCTTAGAAGTCAAGACTAGAAGCATTGGTGAAAGGTGCTTAGAAGTCAGGACACAAGACATTAGTGAAAGGTGTCTTGTAGATCTAGTCAAAGGCATTAGTGAAAGGTGCCTTAGATGTACATTCGATATGGTGTGTTTCGATGTACAAGATAGACTAGTTTTAGATCCAAGGGTATTGATATCCTTGATGATGTTGTAAAGGAGTAGATCTCCTTTAGGATTAGTCGTTGGTGTAGTGTGGTAGTAGTTCCTCCATTGCAATGGAACTAGGTGCTTAGCCTAGTACCTAATAAAGGGTAGGCGACGTTGTGAAGGTGTAGTTCGCCTTGGAGTGAAAGAACTAGGTACTTATCCTAGTACCTTATAAAGGGTAGGCGACGTTGTGTAGGTGTGGTTCACCTTGGAGTGAAAGAACACGGTGGTTAGCTTAACACCGGAAAAAGGGTAGGCGACGTTGTGAAGGCTTCTCCGCGATAAAGAGATTGGTGTAGTGATTACGAACTCTCGAGTAGGTGACTCGGGGAGTGGAGTAGGGCAAGGAAGGTGTCCTTGTAGCCGAACCACTATAAATACTTGCGTTGTGCCTTTATGCTTCTTACTCGTATCTTTTCATTACTTACCTTTATATGCTTGTTTATCAACATCCAACACACACATCCAAATAGATTGACATAAGTCGATCTAAATAGATTAAAAGGAAGTTTTAATTAGTAAAACTATTCAACCCCCCTTCTAGTTTTCCACAGACTTCAAATAAAATAATTAGAAGATGAAATTTTCTTCAATCAATCTAAATATGTAAAGAAAATGCTTAAGACATTTGGATTAGAAGACTCTAAGCCCATGAAAACACCCATGGCTACGAACACTAAGCTCACCAAAGATGAAGTGGGTGAATCCGTAGATAGCAGTAAGTATAGAGGCATGATAGGTAGTTTGTTGTATTTAACGACAAGTAGACCTGATATCATGTTTAGTGTCTGCCTTTGCACTCGCTTCCAAGAAGATCCCAAAACTTCTCACCTTGAAGCGGTTAAACGTATCTTCCAATATGTTAAAGGCACTATACATTTTGGATTATAGTATGCTAAGGGGACCGGCATAGAAACCTTGGTTTACGCCGAATCCGATCATGCGAGTGTGTTGGAATCACTCCTAAACTAGATTACAAGTGTTAGTAATTAATATGTAATAGTTAGCTTAATTAGGCATTTATGTTTGTTATTAAGCTAAGGCTTATGTTGTAACACCCCCAAATCTCGGTACAGCGGAAGACTTAATCAAGTTTTCAGGGCGTTACTATTGGATTGGTATCGCACACAAGTATAGCAAAAAGATAGTCATTTAACATTTAAAGCCAATCCCAAATTTAAGTATTCAAAACATTTAATCCAAAATATAAATATTAGGCCCAAAACATGATTTATTAAGATAGGTCCCCAAAGTTTATCAGAGTCAGAAATGATCCTTGAACACCGCCTTCTTGCCAAGCTTCCACCGATCATGTATTCCAAAACATCTCTCAAATACCTGAGAAATCATGCTAGTGGTAAGTCGCTTACGCTGGAGTTCATAGGTTTAAGTTCAACAAAATCATAGTGGACTAGTAAGAGTTGATTTGCTATGCAAGACCTAAGATAGATAAATACCGTTCACACATGATCCTACCCGGATCTCTAATTAAATCCCGCATCCAGTGGATTACTCTAGCCCCTCATGACTCTAGTCCAACACTATTGTGGCGAAATCTAGAACAATTGCCAACCCCGGACTAGGTCGATGTAGAAGTCTATTCTTAGCTAGGCACGGTTAAACCTAGACTAAGGCAACAACTACCGGACATCTATCTATACAGTCAAGCACATAAGCAAATCCAAATAGTGTTCACTGTCCAAAAACAGTAGCATGATTCTCACCCCAAAATAGTTTAAAACGTAGATAAAAGTGAGGCTATGAAACTCACCTCAAGCAATCAACGTACAAATAAACACTAGCAGAAGATAACGGTATCACAGCACAACAACTATCGAGTCGGCACAACCTATTAATGTAGACCAAACTTAATATATACATTCCTCAAATCAACATTATCTATCCCAATGTATTCCATTTCGTTATTTCCAAAATGTCTCGTTTCACCGTTTAATTGTAGTGTTTGGTATTCCTCATGTGGGTGTATCGACTCAATATGGTGCTATGAATGCACTCAAACAACCAATACGTTATGATCCGCAACACAATATGCAACTTCATTCAACACAATATGTGACTCAATGCGCCACCATGAGATGTCTAAGCGATAAGCTCCATAGTCCAATAAGTTTCGGAATAAACAGTAGACCTTATCGAATTCGTCAACTCGATAAACTCAATTATTCATTCGTATCGCTTATTATTCCATAAGCCGGTCACATCCTAACGAGTCATAAGGATAAGTCACCCATTAATAAGGTTACCCAACGTACCTAGCGGGCTCTTATTAGATTTGTCAACCTAATAAGTCCGCTACCCACGTGGATCAACACTATTAATGCTAGGTTATCCGTAACCCGTGCACACAACGTAAGCAATTAAATACTTAAGCTAGTATTAAATGTCCACAATTGACATTTATTGATAAGCGTGTACTCGAAACGTTAATTACTTATTTATTATAAAACATTTCCAATTTAGTCGTTAGTTCCCATTTAAAAATAGTAAATAACAAGATAAGACTTGTTATCGACATTTTTGGTACAAAAGCCCATTTATTATTTCTATTTCATAGTTTATTAGCATTTTCATATATATATATATATATATATATATATATATATATATATATATATATATATATATATATATATATATTTTGTCAAATTCCATTATTAATCTCATATCGTTATTCGTTTCGAGTCCACAAGCACGAAGTCATAACTTCTGGCTTTTAATCAATCAATAATCCAAATTATACTAAAGTCCATGTCACGCTTTGTTAGTCAACTATTGACTAACAAGTCAAAGTAACGCCGACGTAGCTCAAAGTCAACAATATATATATATATCAAGTCCAAATTTAAAAGTCATAATAGCGCAATTTAATCCCAAACCAACTCAAAACAATCTTGCCAACCAATTAATCAACCAAATGTACTCGAAACCAATATTATGACCCTAATGGTCATGACACGGTCGCGGTCAAGACCACGTGAACCAAACAAGCTCTAGAAGCTTTTCGGCTCCACGCGTCTCACCCAAACCTCAACTACATCAACCAACAAGCTACCAAATCGACCCGACTCGGACCCATGACCCAAGTGGTTCACGTACGCAAGCCAAAGGCCTCGTACGTTCCTCTTGTGACTCGTACACCACTCCACTCCAATCCAAACACTACCACATCAATTCCACAACACCCAAAACCAATCATTCAAGCTCCAAACACTAACCAAACACAAAACCCATCATCTATCTTAACCAAAAATATGAAACTAAACCCTAAATGCACAAACCCATCGAATTGATACACCACACATTTACCAAACACTAATTACTTGTTTATTTAGTCACTAATTAGCTTTAATTTCATGTTCCACCCAAAAGCCCCAAATTTGTTCATAGGGTCGAAACCCTAATTTTCAATTCTTGGCTTTTTATTGCCAAATCAAGCTCAAAACTTGTTCCATTTACCTTATCTAATCACCAATTACAAAAGCCCTTTGAAACCCTAAAAGTACGAATCTTGATTCAAAGATTTGAAGGTGTTATTGAAGTCCAAATGGAGCGTGTAATATATGGTTGGAAAGAGGAGAAAGAGAGCTTCAAGATGGTGGTGGAGGTGTAGCACCACTCGCCGTCGTGTGGCCGGAATATGGCCGGAGGTGGCGGCGGCCAATGGTGGTGGTGGCTAGGGTTAAGGTTTATTTGGGGGGAGAGAGAGAGAGTTAGAGAGAGAAAGTGAATATGTGTGTGTTTTTAGTGAGAGATACCAACTAAGCAAATGAGGTAGTGGGTGGGTATTTATACATAGGAACTAGGGACTTGAAAATAATTATTTTAGGGAGGAGGGGGCGCCGGCCATGTAGAAGTGGAGGGGCCGTGGTCGCCATTTTTCGTAAACTATCCCGTTTACCCATTCCCGAGCTCATATATTGTCCCACGAGTGTCCCACAACGTTTATTCAACTTTCCAACATCGTTATTTACGTTTTTCCACGAGTTTTGACTAGTTATTTGTCAATTTTCGAGTTACGGTCTAAAAGATACAATCTTTCTCGTTTAGGCTTTTCTAGTGCCGAATCAAATAGTGCCTACCAAATAGAGTTAAAACTCATACGATAACTCATTTAATAGTGAAAAAAACCAAAAAAAAACCAATAGACGATATAAAATCAAGTCATGGTTTATAAAAATAGTGTTAAAGGCAAAGCTCGGTTCAGTTTAACGTAATGCGATTACCTAAAATAGACTCCCCTAAATTGCGGTTGTCACAAAATACCTCCAGCCTTTAAGAAACCCCGCCTCGTGGTTTCACTCGAAGTTTCTTGGTGTCATAAAAAATTTAGGATACTTCCACGGAAAATGTCCTCACGTTCCCAGTGAACTACTCTGCCGGAGTTCCAACGAACTTTAACAATCGAATACGGCTATTCTTCACCTCTTAACCTCACGATCCATAATCTCAATCGTTCCTCAACAAAATTCAACTTCTCATCAATACGAATATCTCTTAAAGGCACCACTATGTTTTCCTCCTAAAGACATTTCTTAAGATTACTAACATGAAAGACATTGTGTACACTACTCTGTTCATGGTAGCTCCAAGCGGTATGCTACCGGTCCGATTCTTTCCAGATTGAAAGGGACCAATATATCGGGGATTGAGTTTTCCACGTTTCCCAAAATGAACCACTCCTTTCCAAGGAGAAACTTTCAACATAAACCGATCTCCAACCTGAAATTCTAAAGGTTTACGTCTCTTATCGGCATAACCTTTTGTCTATCACGAGCGTTTGCAACCGACATTTAATCAACTATCTTCTCGTGGTTTTCTAGAACAAGTTCAGACCTGTAAGTTGATCTCGCCAACTTCACCCAACAAACAGAGAACGACATTTTCGGCCATACAGTACCTTAAATGGGGCGGCCTTAATACTAGAGTGATAACTATTGTTGTAAGAGAATTCGCCAAAGGAGGTGTCTCTCCCCAACTTTGCCGAAATCAATAACACATGCTCTAAGCATGTCTCTCTAAAGTCTAATAGTCTCGCTTTGACCATCAGTCCGTGGATGGTAAGCAGTACTCATATCCAAATTGCTCCCAATGCTATCTCGTAACGCTTCCAAAGTGGGATGTAAACGACTATCCCTATCAGAAATGATAGATATCGGTACTCCATGATGCGATACTATCTCCTTAAGATACAATCGAGCAAGTTTATCAAGACTATCGGTTTCACTAATAGAAGAAAGTGCACTTAGTTAAACGATCAACGATTACCCGATAGCCATTGCCGCTATGTCGTTTTGGTAATTTAGTGATAAAGTCCATGGTTATTCGCTCCCATTTTCATTCCGGGAGTTTGGGTTAAACTAAGAGTCCTGATGGTTTCTGATGTTCAGCCTTAACTTTAGAACAAGTCAGCCACCAACTAACATACATCGAGCTATATCGCCTTCATATTAGGCCACCAAGAAGTTTCTTAAGATCCCCGATACATCTTATCGGCCCGATAGAGTATTTTGATTTATGCGACTCGTGCATAATCAACTCATGGATTCCACCATGAAATGGTACCTACTGCTCAAGCATAAGGTTCCGTTGGAATGCTTCAAGAAGCCGTTTTCACTTTCTACCATTCCATGAAGATTCTCATAAGGACGCCTTCTTCCGTCAATGCCTCTCTTGGGCGTAAAACTTGAGATGGTAAGGGCGAAACAATGGTCATTCCTAAGGATCTAACGAGTAGGGGTGGAATGTCCTCCTTATGACTAACTGCATCAGCCACAACGTTAGCCTTACCAGGATGATAACGAATCTCACAATCATAATCACTAAGCAATTCTAACCAACGACGTTGTATCATGTTCGGGCCTTCCCCGATCTAAGATATGCTTCAAACTCTTATGGTCGGTAAATACTGCATACTTGGTCCCATACATATAATGTCTCCAGATCCTAAGAGCAAACACTACAGCACCTAACTCAAGGTCATGGGTGGTGTAGTTTTTCTCATGCTTCTTAAGTTGACGGGATGCATAAGCAATCACCTTCTCACGTTGCATCAAAAAAGCACCTAAGCCTTTATGCTAAGCGTCGCAAGACACGACAAAATCTTCGCTTCCTTCAGGCAAAGCTAGGATGTATGCACTACACAACTTCTCCTTTAGAAGTTGAAATGCTTCTTCTTCATTTTCTCCCCATTCATACTTAACATCCTTCGAGTTAGTTTGGTCACGACTTAGCTATCTTGGAAAATCCCTCAATTAATCTCCTATAATAGCCGCTAATACTAGAAACCTGCCGGATTTGGATGGGTTCTTAGGAGCTCTCATTCCTTAATGGCCTTAATCTTAGCCGGGGTCAACATGAACACCTCGACTATCTAATAACATGACCTAAGAATTGCACGGACGAATCCAAAATTCACACTTAGAGAATTTGGCATATCTCAAAGAATCCTAAAATGAGCCTCAAATGCTCTTCGTGCTCCTCACTACTCTTAGAATATATCAAGATGTCGTCTATGAATACTATCACAAACTTATCCAGGTATGGCTTACACACTCGGTTCATAAGATCCATGAAAACCGCTGGCGCGTTGGTCCAAACAAACGACATCACTTGGAATTCATAGTATCCATAACGAGTCCTAAACGCAGTATTAGGGATATACTCCTCTCGAACTCTAAGCTGGTGATAACCAGATCGTAAATTGATCTTAGAAAAGACACTAGCTCCTTGTAGTTGGTCGAATAGATCATCTATTCTAGGTAACGGATATCGTTCTCAACCGTCAACTTATTCAACTTCCTATAATCAATACACATCCGAAACGATCCATCCTTCTTCTTCACAAACAACACGGGTGCTCCCCACGGTGATGAACTTGGTCGAATGAATCCCTTCTCTGACAATTCTCGCCAACTTTAGACGCCCTCCAATTCTCTTGGAGCAAGTCGATAAGGTGCCCGAGCTACGGTGCCGTATCAACTCTATTTGGAATTCCACTTGTCGGATAGGTGGAATCCCCGCGATCGTCGGGAAACACATCTGGAAATTTCTAACAACGTACATCGTTAAGGTGTCTTTCGCTCTTTCCTCTATTCGATGTACTTCTGGGCCTTAATACAAGAGATGATGCTCAACCGGGAAGGAATTCCACAGTCTCTCCGATCTCCTGGTATGTTCAGAACTTTTCCGCCGTATGGTAAACGCATAATCTTCTCATCACAAATGATGTGTGCACCGTTCTTCGATAACCAATCCATTTCGATAATGACATCAAAACTTCCTAAGGTAACCGAAAATAAGTCTATACTAAACGGGCGGTCTAGGAAACTTAAGGTACAACCTCGACTACGGTGTCTTCTTCTCTATTCCCATTCTCTAGTTCCACATCGTAACTAAACCCTAGAGGTGTTTGGGAGATTCCTAGTAATGGCATAAAATTGGTGGATACAAAACTCATATCCGCACTCCGGATCAAATAGTATGGAAGCATAGCGATTATTGAGAAGGAACGCACTGTAACTATGTTAGGGTCCTCACCGCTTCCTTCCCATAGCATAAACACGCTACTCCCATGTCTCTGCTGATTCCTAGCACCATTGTTTCCCGGGTTTTCTACAACCTCACGCTTCACAGGGTTTAAGCCATTACCACCTACACCTCGATTAGCAAATTCTCCTACATTACCGGGATTTCCTCTCATCCACGGCTCTCGGCACTCACTCTTAAAGTGTCCCTTCTTTCCACATCCAAAACAGTGACAGGGCCTTCCACCGCTCCATGTGCAGTTTGAGATGCAAAGAAGTGGACAGACCTACAGTCTTTGGCCATGTGTCCTACCTTAGAGAACTTCCTACACACAATCGGGCACGGTCCATGGTGGTGTCGGTTACAACGACCACACACGGGCTTACTACCTTCATAACCCTTCTTATCTCCATTTCCTATGGCAAACACTCTGATGTCTCTTGCTGTTTGTTGCCATTCCCTTGCAACTTCGCCTCTTCTTATCACTCCTATCACTCTTACCCTTGTCTCCTAATTCTAGCACACAAGATTCCATCAAACTCGAGCCACAGAATTGCCTCTTGCAAATTAACTGGCTTGGCAGCGATGGCATCATTTCGAGTAGCTAAAGGCAATCCATCAGTATACCTCTCAATCTTAAGTTCTTCAGTGCGAACCGTTTCAGGGCAAAGCAATGATAACTCTTGGAAACGACGAGTATAAGTCGCCATGTCATTACCCTTAACCTTATGGTTCCGAACTCACTTTCTAATCTTAACTTCATTTCCTAGGACAGTAAGTCTTAATCAGGAGAGCCTTAAACCGAGTCCAAGTCATACTATAAGCTACATCAATTCCTACTGATATGTGATAGTTGTTCCACCGGTCAACGCCGCCCTTCAAGGTAAATTTTGCCTACTTAACCTTACAATCCTCATCACAGCATTTCACAAAGAAATACAGATTCAGCTCCAACCACCTAGTCGTAAACTACTCCCCGCCTCCAAAATCAATGGGACCACGTAATCGAACTTCAGTAGGTACACCTCGAAGTTCGATTCAACATTGGGGTTCCACTAGAAGTGTTAGAGAGATTAGCCTCAGCCAGCGCTCAAACGACGCTAAACACTAGCTGGTCAATGTGGGTGGGTTCACAAATGAGGGTTTTGTAGAACAGACCATTCTCCCATTTCGCCATTCACATCCGGTTTTCTACAGTGGGTTATCGTTCGGTTCTCAACATGTGGTGTGGTCACCGGACGCACGACCCGACGACCAGGGGCAACAACACAGCAGAGCTGCTCGTTGTTCTGCTTGAGTTTCGTCTTGTTGCCACCATTCTGGAGGCAAGAAGAACAGTTTCATAAGTTTACAAATTCACGCTCTAAAATAGAGTTGGGTTCCAAGGGTCACCCAATAACGCCTGAATAAATAATCGAGGCCAACAGAGACAACGCTATACCAAAGCGAAACAATCAGATACCGCATCATAACTAAAGGATGCATGTTCCCATAACCATAACTCGTAGGTTTCAAAAGTGGAAATACATGGAAGGATACAAAGAAATCAAAAACGATCCTAACGACGATACCAATAAGACAACTAGGATAATCCTACATCTCGAACGAAGTACTACTCAGTTTCAAGATGGAATCTAGCCACGTCTATGAATATCACTACCTGATCTCCTAACATCGTCAACCTCTCTCCATAAAGATGCTAACTCAACACGTCGAGCGTCAAGATCACTCTTAAGCTCTGCGACCTCTCTCTCCAACTCACCAATCCTACACCAAATCGCTCTATCAGCGTCATGAGATGTCACGAACCCTCTCCGCAGGTCCCTAACCTGCTCCTGGAGCTCTGACATAGCATCATGCAAAACCCTAGTCCTCCTGACTACAGTACCCATATTAGCTCTAAGATCCTCAATACAAGCCCTAGATACTCCAACCAATCGGTCAGTCAACTGACTAAGCCTAGTACCCTGTGATGTAATCCTCTCCCACATCAGACCTGCCTCACCATACCCTCGGGCTCAAACAATCTCCGATGGTATCTCGATCCTACCGGCTACCAATATAAGCGAAAGTAAGGTGGTGAGTCGATATCTAAAGGTCTGTCCGTGGGACTCGGGCTCATGCAAAGGAGAACCTGTCTCAAGAATGTGCATCTCTGCAATGAGGAGTACCCTTCTCGGGATATCCTCATCATTCTCCTCCTAAGGATCCTCGTCCTCATCTACATATTGCTCCTCAATCTCATGCCCCTCCTCGACCTCATGCTCCTCCTCATCCAGGGGGAGAGTCCATGAGTCAGAGTCTCTGTACAGGTAAATCCTGAGGTGGTACACTAGGAGATCTAGGCCTCCTAAGACATGGTGATGTCGCTAAACGGATAGTGATGATAGTGGTCTCTACCTGACATGCAAGGCTATAAGCAAGACCAGGAGTCCGCGCGCTAAGACCTCGATAAAGTGAGCCGCCTAGATGAGCTAGGACGATCTGATGATGATGAACTAGTGTGACGGGCAATCTCATAAGGATCACCTGCACAACCGCCATGAGAGTCAATGCTGGCGAACTAGCAACAGCAAGGACCTCCTCAGACACATCAAAAGCTAGTGAAGGCATAGTCTGTGACAATGGCGTAAGGTAGGTATAAGTGTTCGAAAACAACCAGTTCTAACAAGAGCATTAACTCAAACAAAACATATATCACATAATGAAAGCTTTAAAAGTGTAGGTACCGTATTACTCAAAATATGCCTTTAAATAAAACACATAAGTTCCGTTCTATCACATAATCACATATCAAATCAATCGAGTTCAAAATCATAAGTTTCGTTCCATCACATAATCCCATATCAAATCAAAGAACAAAGTAAATGAAGACGTCAAAGCTGAAAAACTTCAAAGGAAACAAGATCCCTACACTGGGGAGATTGTTGGAATCAAGACACTTCTTCTCACAAGAAAGAAGAATGTTAGAACACGTCAAAGCTACTATTACATCAGCACCTACAACGTTATCACTCAAATCATTATCACCAACACTTAGGGGGAGATTGTTGGAATCACTCCTAAACTAGATTACAAGTGTTAGTAATTAATAGGTAATAGTTAGCTTAATTAGGCCTTTATGTTTGTTATTAAGCTAAGGCTTATGTAGAAGGCCCATAAGCCTTGGCCCAAGCCTAATAAGGAAAGGAAGGTACTAGGAGTATTTTCCTAGCTCCCTCTCCTATAAATAGCCTTGTAAACCTTCCTTAGAAGGTTGGTTGTTCACTTTCACATTTATCCTAAGCATAATCTTTCTTTCATCTTTACGAATAAGTGTGTGTGGTGTTCATCCAATATTTCTCTTCTCTATTTCTTCATATTGATGCTTGTGTTACATAAATGGGAACCTAACAGTGGTATCAATCGCCAAATAGTTGGGTGAAAGTTTTTGTTTTTGAAGCTTTTATGTTACGCGTAACATTCGGTGTTCAAACTTTTATACGCATAAAAATTCGTTTTTTTCACTTTCAAATCCAAGATTCTTGTACTTTCAAGGTTATTAGGTGTTAAAATTTACGTTTTTGGCAAAAAGTTTGAAACTTTACATGTATTTCATTGTTTTTGAGTTTGGTTTTATTCGTGTGGCTAGTTCTACGCGTAAGGTGTATAAGAGTTTTTGATCATCAAGTTTCACACTTTTGTGTTAATTTGGTGATATTAAAGCTGTTTCATCATAAAATCGTGTTTAGAAACACTTTTGGACAGAATTCAGCTTTTGGCAAAACCTACGCGATAACAAAACCCCTAGTTGTTACGCCGTAGCTCCACAAAGTTTGATCTTCGCTTTTTAATCAAGTGTTTTCTTGCTATCCCAAAACACTGACTTTGGATATATTTTTACATCATATATACGGTAAAGGATTTTTGGGCAAAACCCTAGTTTTACGCTTGGAATAACTTACGGTAGAATCCTTTACACATAAGCATTTATTTACGCCAAGCCTTGTCTTACATACAAAAATCTTACGCCTAAGCATTATGCTACTAAGCTTTTGTTTTTACGCATAAGCCAAGGTTCCTTAACCCCACGCTGCAGTTACTCAATGCTGCAGAAGACTTTTACGCTAAGTTAGTGATTTTACCCCTAAGGTTTTTGCCTAAGCTTGATTTCACGCAAGGATTCTTCATCAACAAATTTTCACTCGAATACAAAGATCCATTTTACAACACAAGTTTCAAGATGTCTCAACCACTATACTCTAACTACTTCCCTCATGTGTATCCTCAACAACAACAACAACAACAACTCAATCAACAACAACAATTTTATCAACAAATTCAACAACAACAACAATTTCCTCAAGGAGAAATTCAACCACAAATGATTCAACCACCACCTAGTCTTGTCACAACCTACACAAACTTTCACAATCAACATCCATCCACAGAATCGGTTAGGAATTAGAAAATCCAAGTATTAAAGAGTCGGTCACCTCAAGTATATGTAATCGTTAGAAAGCTCAGAGTCGTAGTTATTTTATGTTAAGTAGTATTTAGTTTAGTAACACCGTGAGGACGGACGGTTTTACCCACTGTATGCCTGATCCACGCCCGTGTGTGGCTTATTGTAAGACTATAAATACTCTCTACTCTCCAAGGTAGAGAGTTGGAGCTCATAATAATATTTTTCTTTCTCTCACTAAGTTCCCTAAACCTCTAACTTTCTCTCTCTAGAACTCACCATTATACGCCCACTTTGTGTTATGGTTTGATGTGTATGTGAAATCCAATATCCAACAATTGGTATCAAGAGCCATGGTTAGATCATATCTTGCACATCTTTGGATTTCTAGTGGTTTTAGGTGGTTTTTGAGTTTGAAAAAGTTTAGTGGTTTTGCATCATTTGGTTGATTTCTTGTGTTAAAGTTTGGATTTTGTTAGTACTTTTATGTTTAGAATCATCACAAGTGTTTAGGTTTTCATTTGGTAAGCTTGAATCATCTTGGTTGGGTTGTTTTTGGATTGAAAAGTGATGTTTATGTGGTTTTTCTTGCTAGCGACTTGATATACGGATCTCTTTCTTCGTAGCGACTTGCTTCACAATTTTGTAGCGAAGTTACAGCTTTGGATCTAGCGACTTAGACCTAGCGATTAACAGTACAAGTAGTGGACTCTCCACTACGTAGCTTACTTGGTGGTAGCGACTTGGTCTCAGAGCGAAGTTGCTGCTTTCTAGCTTTGAATTTGATCTTTAGTAGCGAATTGCTGCCAAAATTTTGCTAGCTTAATTTGAGGTTAGCGAGTTACTACTTAGCGACTTGCATTTGTCTAGCGATTTGGGACTTTAGCTTAATACTTGGGGTGTAGCTTAATTAGGTGTTAGCGACTTGGTGCATTATCTTCTAGCTTACTTGGCATTATTTTCAGTGATTGTTTACGGTTTTCTCTTGATTTAGTAAAATCCCGTGAAAGAATCTATTTCCGGTTTAATCATAGAGTTATAAAATCCCGTATAGTCTGTTAACATGTCTACCAACGTTCCTACTATCATCTCCATCGTTGTCGAGGATGTTCAAGCAACCGGTTCAGATACTCGCCCACCCATGCTTGACAGAACCGACTACGATTCTTGGGCTCAACGAATCGATTGTACCTTGAAAGGAAAATGGTGACAACATTCTCAAATCCATTGATGAAGGACCGTATCGAGTTGAGACGACTAGAGATGTACTTGATATCAATGAAGATGGAACTCGATTTACGGAATGGACAGGCCTAAAATGTATGATGAGCTTGAGGATAAGGAGAAAAAGAGATTCGATGCGATATCGTGGCTTCTAACATTGTTCTTCAAGGTGTTCCTAAAGACATCTACAAGCTGATCAATCACAACACCAAGCAAAGGCAAGATGGGATAATGTCAAGATGCTTCTCTCGTGTTCGAATTAACTATGGAATACAGAGAATCACAACTCTATGACGAATTTGAACACTTCAAGATGAAACCAGATGAGAGTGTCTATGAGTACTATGTGAGATTTCATAAGTTGGTGAATGACATGAGGAACATCGGAATGACTATGCCTAACATTCAGCTGAACTCAAAATTTGTGAACAACATGAATCCCGAATGGCACAAGTTTGTCACCTCTGTGAAGCTCACTAAAGGATTGAAGAATACAAACTATGAGCAACTCTATGCCTTCCTCCTTCGGAATGAGAGACATGCTATGTTTGAAAATTGGTTCTTAATCATTCAAAACCAACCAGGGAGAGACAAGCTCGTCTAATGACTCAACCGCCTTCTACTCAAACATCGGAATCACAACCAAAGCCTCACAAGTCATACCCATGGGAAATGGTAATCACAAACTCATTCCTGATCCTATGTTCAAACAAGCTGATGCCGATGCACACGTGGGTAATTTCATTAATCAACTAGCTCTTCTGATTAGTCAAAACATGAATTCTCTCCCACAAACCAATAACAACCTCGAACAAAGATCTAACCCACACAATCAAGCTACTGTTAAAGATGGGAGCTAGGATCGTGGTGCAACCAGTTCAGAAAGACAGATGATCAGGGGAAGAGGTGGAGCAGGTAGAGGTTATGTTGGTAATCAGAATCGAGGAAGGAATGGTAATCAAGGTCAAGCTAAGCCGATCAAATGTTATAATTGTGGTGGTGAGGGACACATTGCAAGGAACTGCACATCTCCAAAGCGCCCACAGAATGCTGATTACTTCAGAGATAAGATGCTGCTTGTGCAAGCTCAGAATAATGGTGCTACTTTGGATGAAGAGGAATTGTTGTTTCTAGCCGAGGGCAATGCCAAGACCTATGATGCAGATGTGGATGAGCAACGCCTATTCAGAGATAGGTCACAATCATCGAATGCCTTTCAAGTCGCTGATTGTGATGCATACGATTCTGATGTGGATGATGGACCCACTGCACACACAATCTTTATGGCTAGCATTTCTCCAATGGTTTCTCCCAAGGTCTCCTCTTCACCACAAGCGGGCCCATCCAAAGACAAACTCATCTCAGAGGTACTAAAACTATACGATGATGCTGATGTGCAAAAGATGCATGACAAAGTACTATCAACTGAAACTTTGGTATCAAATATTGAAAATATGGGTAATATCAATGTTGTCCCATATGATCAATATGTGAAACAAAGTGAAAGTGAAGTTGTACCAAGTGATGCATCTTCTCAAGCAGTCAACAATGACTATATTTTTGATGAATACACTCGCTGTGCCCTCGATGATTCTGTAATTACTGAACTAAATGCCTATAAAGAACGTGTTGCTATTTATGAACAACGTGCTAAATTTGAGTTGACCACTCGTGAGCAGGAAATGGATGACCAAGTGCGCACAATTATTAGAAAAAGTAATTTTAGAGAAGAAGTATTAAAACAAGAGTTAAATTCCTTGCAAGAAAAACTTTCTAAAACTGCTAAGCAAAAACAAGAACTTCAAGAAAATGTGAAAATGCTTAAGCAAGAATTTAATGCAAAGGAATCAAAACTCTTGAAAGATTTTTCTAATCTGAAAACTTTGAAAAACAAACTTGAAAACAAGTTGTACATACAAGGGAACACCATTCAGACTGCTCACATGATCACTAAGCATAGGTCCTAAGCGATAAGCATAGCATTCCCCTTGTTGAGGAACCAAATCCAGAGGTCATTAAAAGGGCTAGAAATGCTCATAAGGTTCTTTATGATGGCAATGAAATCCTTAAACCTAGACAGAAACCTAGTTGCGTTGAGTGCACCGAGGAAGATAAGAAATCAGATGAAGTCACTAGGTAAAAGATGAACAAGAAATTAGATGATCCTAAATGTAAAGAGAAGAAAATAAAGATCACACCCCATGATTACAAGAAGGAAAACTGGATTTCCTTGAACATGTTTAAGCCTCAGACATTGTTGACTCCTAACAAGTTTTCGAAAATGGATTTAGATAAGCGAAAGTGAAAATATTGTTGAAACAAACCCTCCTCTTGGAAAATGCCTAGAGCGACTGTGTATCCTCCTAATACACCAATGCATCTTGTTCCTAGAACAATTGCCACTAAAAGCAAGACCTTAATTAGCCAATATGTTATACTTCAACTATTTGTTGATTTTGAGAAAACTTGCAAGAAAAGGATCACACCCACCGGTATTACGGAAGGAGAAAGGGTTTTGAGCAAATGAAAGAATGTTATTTAACTGAGGTCATGCCTTTCTTTAAACTTCTAAAAGATCACTTTGAGAGTCTTAAAAAGGGATAGAAACTGATATTAAGGGAATGGAAAAGGAATTTGATGCAATGATAGTTGAAGTTAGTGACTATGAGCGAGCACTAAAATATAATGAGATTGAGAGGAAGAACTTGCATACACTAAATGAGAACCTGATTATCAATGTATTGCTCAAGATGTGTTTTTCATTGCTACAAATTGTTCCATTAATGCTTCCAAATTTCATGAATTATCTGTTGTACTGAAAGTCTCCCATGATCGTGTCATTGAGCTTGAAAAACTAATTCTGAACTAAACGAGAAAATTGAACTGGATGATCACGACAATTTGGTTAAACATTTTTCTAAACTAGAAGTTGAGCATTTTAATTTACAACTAAAATATCAACATCTTAAAGAAAATGTCAAAACTTCAAATATCAAGACATCCTCAGATGCTCCGAGTTTGATGCGCTTTTCAAATTAACAAACGTGATGAACAGATTCAAGCTCGCAACACGATCGAAAGTTGAAAGCCCAAATCTCTCAATTAAAGGGTCAAAAGAACAATATGACAGCTCCCAAATGCCTCCTCCTTTAGATTCTCAGAATTCTCAAACTTTTCATCTTCAAAACTTAGTTGATGCCTTACAAAAGGAAAACGAGAGTTTTCTAGAAGAAAATGAAAAAGTTAAACGACATTTTAAAGAGTTATATGATTCAATAAAAGTCACCCGTGACCAAAACAACGAAAAATAACGTCTTTACAAAAGGAAATTGAGAATCTGAGAAGTCGTGGAAATGGGAAACCGCCACTTGTTTTCAATAAGAATGTTGTCTCAAAGTCACCCTTAGATTGCAAATACACTGCGACAGTTAAATATATTCCTCCTCATCTTAGGAATAATGAACATGCTTTTCATGAATACTGTGCTCACCTTAAGGATAGTCTAGAATGTCTCCGTGAGATTGTCGAAGAGGATTTCATTAACAAACCTCTTGATAGTGAAATTAGGTTTGCTTGCCTCCGGGCCAAACGATCTCAAGAGTTGCTAGAATGTGTAATTGCAACATGTCCCAAATCCTTAACCTTAGGTGCAAAAGGCAAAGCTGTGATGCCTTGTTCTATGCCTAGTGCCAAGCAGAAATCCGTTCTATGCCCAGTCTTAAGAAAGGAAACACTAATGAGCCTTCAAGTAGTTCAGATTCCAGATATGTTAGTGCTAAGAAAGTGAACTTTAGTGTGCCCTCAAAAGCTCAAATCACAATTTTAAGAAAGTATACACTAATGTGCCTTCTAGTACTTCAGATCCTTGCACATCAAGTTCGGAATGCAAAATTAGATCAACCAACTAATGTTCCCATTCCCTCTACAGAGTAATCAAGGACTTTAAAGCGAAGCAGTGTCAAAGTCTCAAGGTAATACAAGGAATGATAGGACCTTGCAAGCTAAGAATGTGCATTGGAAGAGAGTAGAAGACCAATCTAGGAACTTTAAGCTTGAGTTGAATAAAACGAATCGTGTTGATTCTAGTATTAGCCTTAGCGCATCGTAATTAATTCACTCGATACTATTTGCAAACCTTGTAATGATGTCTGCTTGAATTCTCTTGCTAATCATGAATGTGGTGTGAATGCTTTGTCTAATGCTGTCAAATGCCCAGTTAAAATTGTTAATGCTAATAATCGTGCAAATAAGGCAAAAAGGCAAAAACGAAAGATTGTTAGAAAACAAGGAAACCCACAGAAGAACTTTTATAAAGATAGGTTATTATTGGATACCTTTTGGCCATAAGAATAATCGCTTTGTTCTCAAACTGCTAAGATTATGCCCACTAGAAAATGGATGCCTACTGGTAGAACTATTCCCTTAAGAAGTGAACATACTTTGAATAGGTCAAATACGACACCAAAGATTGCATCTATTCCCAATGATTCCATTGCTTCTACTTCCGATATGGATGTTTCTATTTCTCGATGTGGGTGTTCCACCATTAATGTTACTAACTAAATGGAACCCATTCTTGCATGGGGATCCCAATTATCTAGTTATCCATTCTTGTCTCAGGTTCAACTGCAGATCGTTCAAATCGCTCTGTGGTACCCGGACTCAGTCGCTCCAAGCATATGACCGAGACCGTCGCGCTCATGAACTTCGTGAGCAAATTCATCGGGACAGTTAGATTCAATAATGATCATTTCGGTGCAATTATGGGTTATGGTGATTATGTTGTTGGTGATAGTGTTATCTCTAGAGTATACTATGTGGAAGGTCTTGGTCATAACTGTTCTCTCTTTGGTCAATTCTGTGACTCAGATCTAGAAGTAGCCTTCAGAAAACATACTTGTTTTGTTAGAGAACTTGATGGTAAGGAACTTTTAAGAGGAACTCGTGGTTCAAATCTTTACACCATCTCTATAGAAGATATGATGAAGTCTTCTCCAATTTGCTTGTTGTCAAAGGCTTCAAAACCAAAGTCATGGTTATGGCATCGACGTCTCAATCACTTGAACTTCGGCACCATCAATGATCTCTCCAGAAAGGACTTAGTTGTAGGTTTACCTCGACTAAAGTATGAAAAGGATCATCTTTGTTCAAGATGTCAATTGGGAAAAAGCAAGAAGTATGCCCATAAACCCAAACCTACTAACTCGTCACAGAAGTTCTTCATACAATTCATATGGATTTATGTGGACCAATGAGAGTGCGGAATATCTTTGGGAAGAAATATGTGTTAGTTGTGGTTGATGATTACTCTAGATTCACCGGGGTCAAGTTCTTAAGGACAAAGGATGAAACTCCAGATATCATCATCAAACTCATCAAACAACTGCAGGTTCGACTTAACAAAACCGGTCCGAATTATCCTGACAGACAATGGAACTGAGTTTGTTAACAAACAACTTAGTGAATTTTATGAAAGCATTGGAATCAGCCATCAAAGAAGTGTTCCACGAACTCCTCAACGGAACGGTGTAGTTGAAAGGCGAAATCGAACTCTTGTAGAAGCCGCTAGAACAATGCTGATTTACTCAAAAGTTCCAATGTTTCTCTGGTCTGAAGCTATTGCCACTGCATGCTACACACAAAATCGTTCCCTGATTCACACTGCTCATGGAAAGACACCATATGAACTTGTCCACAACAAAAAACCTAATCTCTCTTCCCTTCGTGTGTTTGGTGCATTGTGCTATCCAACTAATGAGGGTCAAGACTTAGGCAAACTTAGAGCTAAAGCGGACATTGGAGTATTTGTAGGGTATGCACCAAACAAAAAGGGATACCGAATCTACAACAAAAGAACCCGAAATATCATGGAAACAATTCACGTTACGTTTGATGAGCTGACGGTCAAATGGCTCCTGAACAATTCAGCTCAGGACCCGCACTTCAAATCAGTCCCAATTGGTTCATCCCTTGTTCCAAACTCTTCTCAAGAAACTCCATATGTACCTCCATCTCAAGATGATTTAAAGAAATTGTTTGATCCTATGTTTGATGAACTTTATGATCCAAGTACTAATGAGGTGTTGATCCCTACAACAGAGGCTGCTCATATTCCTGTGAATGAAGTCAATCCCTCAGCCTCAATATCTTTAAGTCAAGAAGCCTGCTGATCCTTCCGTCTCATCAACAAATCATCATTCTTCAAATGTACATCATGGAACTGTTTCGGGCATCAATGATGAAGTTAATCCCTTTGCTACTCCCGAAGATGCTCCATTTGAAAACATATTTGCTCTCGAATCATCATCGAACCATCTTCTTCGGAGACATCGACTCGCTACTTCACCTCAACAACTACCACATGCACACCTTAGAAAATGGACTCACGATCATCCATTAGACAACATCATTGGAAATCCTCTCGCCCAGTATTCACATGGAAACAACTTGCAACCGATGCCTTATGGTGCTTCTTCAACTCCGACTCTCTAAGATCGAACCAAAAGATGTTAAAACCGCCATGAATGAAGATAGCTGGTTCAATGCCATGCAAGATGAAATTCATGAGTTTGATCGACTTGATGTATGGGAATTAGTACCGCTCCGATGTGCTATGATTATTTCCCTTAAATGGATCTTCAAAGTGAAACTTGATGAGCATGGTGATGTGTTGAAGAACAAGGCTCGATTAGTTGCTAAAGGATACCGTCAAGAGGAGGGTATAGACTTTGAAGAATCTTTTGCTCCTGCGGCTCGAATCGAGGCAATTAGAATCTTTTTGGCTAATGCCGCAAGTAAGAACATGGTAGTCTATCAAATGGATGTAAGACGGCATTTAACGGAGATCTTAAAGAAGTCGCTCTACGCCACCAACCTGAAGGATTTGTAAATCAAGAGCATCCTACTCACGTTTATCGTTGAAGAAGGCCCTTTACGGTTTAAAGCAAGCTCCAAGGGCATGGTATGATACGCTATCAAAGTTTCTTCTATCAACCGGATTTAGCAAAGGAGCAGCTTGATCCAACATTGTTCACCGTGAAGTCGTGCAAACATTTAACTCAAGTTCAAATTTATGTTGATGATATTATTTTTGCCTCGACTGACCCAATGGAATGTGATCGTTTTCTAATGAAATGAGTTCAAAATTTCAAATGTCAATGATGGGACAAATGTCATTTTTCTTGGGATTACAAATTTCACAAAGTCCGGAGGCATTTTCATTAATCAATCTAAATATGCAAATGAGACTTTAAAGAAATTTGGATTTGATTCAAGTGACCCTGTTGACACTCCCATGATTGATCGAACCAAACTAGATGAGGACCACTCAGGGATCATGACTGACCAAACAAAATATCGTAGTATGATTGGATCCCGATGTACCTCACGCCTAGTAGACCGCACATCTTGTTCGCTGTCTGCATGTGTGCTAGATACCATGCTAAGCCTACTAAAAAGCACCTTGAAGCGGTTAAACGGGTCTTCGGTATCTCCAAGGAACCATCAATATGGGACTTTGGTACCCGAAGGACACCGGTATGTCACTAACGCCTATGCGATGCCGATCATGCAGATGTCAAGATACTCGCCGAAGTACACGTCCGAGGTGCTCGCTTTTGGGTGATAAGCTTGTAATCTGGTCTTCAAAGAAGCAAATGAGTACTTCTATTTTCTCTACAGAGGCTGAATACATAGCCATGTCATCTTGTTGTGCTCAAATCTTATGGATGAGATCTCAATTATCGGACTATGGCTTTGAATTCAACAAAATCCCTCTGATCGCGGATAATAAAGTGCTATTGCTCTCTCATGCAACAACGTTCAACACTCAAGAGCAAAGCATATCGACATTCGACATCATTTCATCAGGGAACAAGTGGAAAAAGGTGTGGTGGAACTCTATTTTGTGAGATTCAATATCCGTTAGCGACATCTTCACCAAAGCTCTTCCAAGAGAACGTTTTGAGTTTATTCTTCCACGCCTTGGCTTGAAAAGCCTTCAACCGAACACTCAAACGTCTTCAGTAGGAAGACGAGGAGTAAAGGTCTTTCTTCATCTATCTCTTGTATATATCTATTCAAAAAACAAAATACAAAATTATAAAACCTTCAAAAATCCATAAAAATCCATAAAATTCAAAAATCTTCAAAAATATTGTCATTTTGTCATGCTTTTTCTCGGTTCGATAATATCTACGGTCTTTGTGCTGTCATTCAAAGAATGACACGGGACTTTAGATGTTGTTCAATGTTAAAAAAAAAAAAAATAAAAAAAAAAAATAAATAAAAAATAAAAAATAAAAAATATTTTTGGGAGAAAGAGAAACAATGGTTTATTGTCATTTCAAAGAACCCGCTTTTCAAAGAAAGAACAGAGCCATACTTTATCATGTTTTCAAAATTCCATGCTCGGATTCTTTAAACATTTATCTCGCCGAAAACTAATGCTTTGAAAAATAACTCAGTCTCTATTTTTGATAATCATCTCGACTTATTTGTCAAAATATCAATCTCTCAATCAACAACCTATGTCATTGATTGAGGGGGAGAATGATTTCAATTAAATTAAAAAGTTATTTGGCATTCAATTGTTTTCAAAAGATATTCAGGAATGTTTTATCAATGGAGTTTAAAGTCTTAAAATCCGATCATTATCAATTAAAACGCTTTCATAATCAAGTCACAATTCTCCTTAAAAGCTTTCAAAATCAATTTAAATCTATAAGAGATCACAAATCTCAAATGATTTGATAATTGTGATCGGGGGAGAATGTGTGATTTAAATTGGATTTAAACTGATAATTCGTTAAATGGTTTTATAAGGATGTACAAGCTCTCCTTCCCACATGTGACAAACGATTTCAAATTTTCCATGCACATGTTGAGGGGAGCATCTATCTTAAACCTATGATTTGAAACGTGATAACTTATCTCAAGGTGCGTGTTCCTCTAGTATGTGCAAAACTCTTTTCAAATCTCGAGGCACATATTGAGGGGAGCAAAATCATGAAAACCTCATCCTTCCCCAAAATGCTTTATCTACTTGATTCGATTAGGGAAGTGATGTTGATATTTTTAGAAAATGGTAATCAAAGAAGTTAATTCTTTCTCTTGCCTCCGTGCGGAAAACTATTTCAAATACTTGATTCACATGTTGAGGGGGAGTTCTTCTTCTAAAAATATCAAAACAATTCAGGTACAAAATGCTTTGATAAAATATCATAAGTATCTGGATTGATTTTCAAATGGTTTTCAATTGGTTCCTATGGCGGATGAACAATACCAAAAAGACCGACCAACTTTACATTATGTATGGTGATATAAGGATGATAAGGTTAGGTATGTGTTCCCATGATCCGCCAGAACCGGAGGGATCTACCCAGGGACTATCCACTAGTTAGTGTAGAGTTCTTAGGTATGATGATAAAAGGAGAAAAATGAGATATGGGAAGAGTGCGGACTAAGACCGAGCTAGTACTGGAATAAACCCAACAAGGTTCTAGCTATGAAGTCTCGGTAAGCAGAAGGGGTTGAAGAAAAAAAAAGAATTGAATGAGAAAAGGGTGAAAACAAATAGCCCTCCATTTATTCAACCTTAGGCGTAAACCGGTTCAATTCATATGCTACTGATGGTAACATCGGTATTGAAGACAAGACGTCATGGACCCAGGACGACCGCACTTCAACTTTTCAAACCACTCAAGTTCCTCTTAAAAGGACTTGTTTCATTCTCACGGGAACCGACATTATCTATCGACTTTCTCTTAGAGATTGTTGATATTGAAGGAGGAGACCCTCTCCTTAGTCTCCGATATAGGATCCAAATATGCACAAATTGAGTCTAGAGCCACGAGATCATCAATAAATCTCATTAGGACACTTTCAATGAAGACTCTCTGCTTTACACAATGTGGAAAGAGATATTATATCTTATGAGTCCTATGCATTATCCTTGTGGTATTGCCAGAACATCCGAGTGATATGTTAACATATTCACAATGAAGATGGAAAGCCTTCGAGCCAACATCTAACATGCTCCTGGTAGGTGGCATGTGAGATCTATTATACAGATCAACCATGTGACAACTGAACGGAAACAATGGGGCGATTCAATCTTTTGAATCAATCCCGGTTCAGGTTATGGATTGACGGATACCTTTGAAAAACCGGTCTTTGTGCTTTAAAACTCTTTTCATTAGCACATCGACCGTACTAATTTTTCAAAATCAAAAGGTGTTTTATGATTGATAATTGATTTTCATTAAAACCTTCGTTGTATTGCAAAAACAATTTCTATTGAGCAATACACGATTGTTTTTCAAATCTCTTTTCATCAATCGGGACTCAAATTGCCGTTCACTCACGCGGTTGTCTTCTTTGAGACGCCCGGTTTGAGAACGCTAGAGCAGCAAACCCTCGTCAAGGAAATTCTTCGAATTATACCGATCACAGCAAGATTTGTATCGATCAACGGGAACCGTGGGCGTGTACCTCAATTCATCGAAAGTGATCAAAGACACTTTCGCGGCGCTTTATTGCTAACTGTTTATGCGTACACCCCGACGCTTGTAATGATCGTAATGAAGCGGTCAATCCATACCCGCATGCTCACATAACACATTCATCTCAAAAGAAATCATGATTAGTGCATCAATGACTCTGATATTTTCACTCCATGCTTCGCTACGGCCGCCAATATCATGAATCAACGAAAGCTTCCGCTACTCTGATGAGAAGATATCATGATCCATAATGTGAGCATGTCGGTCCGAAAGTCACAACATCACATAATACCAACACCACAATGGATGTATCGAGATTTTCTATTAGCCGATGATCTCAAAAGTCGGCTCAACATTATTATCAATGGATCGAAAAGACCTCCACTTGGATTAACCAAACATGCAATGAGTGGAATCAATGACTACGAAGCTTCGAGCAAAGTACTACATCAAGAATGCAAGATCAATTGTTAATGTAATATCGGATTGTATTCAATGTCATTTTAGTATATGTTTGAGGTGACCTCCCTTAGGGGAGATTGTTAGGAATTAGAAATTCCAGGTATTAAAGAGTCGGTCACCTCAAGTATATGTAATCGTATTTGAAAGCTCGTAGTCGTTGTTATTTTATGTTAAGTAGTATTTAGTTAAGTAACACCGTGGAGGACGGACGGGTCTTTACCCACTGTATGCCCGATCCACGACCCGTTGTGTGGCGTTTTATTTAAGACTATAAATAATCTCTACCTCCCAAGGTAGAGAGTTGGAGCTCATAATAATATTTTTCTTTCTCTCACTAAGTTCCCTAAACCTCTAACTTTCTCTCTAGAACTTCTCTCTAAACATTATATGCCACTTTGTGTTATGGTTTGATGTGTATGTGAAATCCAATATCCATTTTACGCTTATTGTCATATTCGAGCGCGCACTACATTTTAATGATGTTTAGTTAACTACAAATGAAGAGTAACATGTTAAAGTGCATTAGGTAATGGTAAACAATATTGATTATGATTTTAAAAAAAACATGATGTAAGTAACGCATCACACTATGAAAAGTAATTCTACAATAAAGAAATAAATTTATTAATAATACTTAGGTTATTATTGTAGATATTAAGCTAGAACCAAAACCTTTGAAATTTCGTAAGTGGAGGTCTTGAAGCCTTTTCTTCCAAATTCTTCTTAATGGATAAATCCTATAAAGGCATCAGCCATCGTCATATTCAACAAAGTGCCAACATTATAATTATCTTGAGTTAGTCGGACATGATTAGTAAGGCATTTAATGTGCATTACCCTAATTGTAACAAATAATGAATATGTTTAAAAATCAGATATATAAGGTAATTAACCACCATGTACTACCGTACTTATGAATCTCTCTTAGCGCTTTCGTTGTAGATGGTCTTCCAACAAAAGTATTTTGAAGTTATCAAATCATTAACTACACCCAAAATCAAATAAATATATACAATTTAAAAGTTGAAACAACAAACATCAAAACAAAATTATGTATTGTATTGTAGACATTAAGGGAGTAACACACTTCGTATGCGGAACTCTGGAAGCCTTTCTTCCAACCTTTCTAACGGAAATGTCAAGTAAAGGTGTATCATGCAAGCCAATATGTGAATGTCTTTGAGGAGGGTGATAACAAATTTTCTATTTCCTCTAGCTTTCCTCTATGCTGATATTTGTCGTGCAATTGCTTTATATATGAAAGGTGATTCAAACATAAACAATATTGCAATCAAAATAAAAAACTCTACCTATTAGATGTACTTTCTTTAATGTTAAAAACAAAAAAATAAAAGAAAATTATAAACAATTAATAAACTCCATACCTTGATTCACCCAATGCGCTGCCAATTCTTTATCTTATGTTTTTTCTCATGGAGTTGATAACTCACTTATACTAGTTGTTGTGTGGAAATGTATTTGATCATCAAAGTTTTGTTAATATCAAAAATTCAAAAAAAAAAAGGAAAGAAATGTAATTAGTACATTAAATTCACGTGATATATATGGTATAATGTATTTTAAGAAATTAGTTTCCTAATATCATGCAAAGTCAAATGGATTTAAAAAAACAAAATTTAGATAATATGTGAATATAAAGATGTAATTATACTAAATAAATATTTACGCAAGTATATAAAATAAACGAATTTATGGAAATAGAAATCTCTAGCACTTCTGCCTGACCTACCTACTTGTATAGTAACCCAAAATCTATTTTCTTGGTTCCTTCTTTCACACCTCGTAGACGCATTCATCTAAGTAAGCTATCCCATTTAAAGGTAATCGCCTCTTTTCCCTCTGAATTCCAATCATTCATCTAACGCCACCAACAAAACTTGAAGATCCGGAAGCGACAGCACTCTTTTAAGTTATTGTTTATGAATTCAAAAAGATTTGATTTATGTAAACAAATGATCAAACAAATATGGTGCTTCCAAACCATTTTTAGTAAGCATAATTTCAATCGATCCCTGATTCATGTGATAAATAATGAAATATAGCAGATAAATTCAACCTTATCATAGGTTGCATGTGTTGTAATTAGTAATGTGTTATTTACACTAACAATATGGTTGAAGTTAGGTAATTTGTATCTTTTAAGGTTGTTAAATTAAGTAAGATCATACCTTCGAATAGAATAAGGGTTGCAAATTTTGTTACTTATTTCGATAATGAAGGTTTTCCAATATTATTAGATCTATGGTTGCATGTGTTGTTGTTAGTATGTAAGATATGACATCAATCATGCTTTAGATTTAGGTAGTTTATATGCATTAAGTGTCATTAGGACAATGAAGACTAGATTAACTCATAGGAGTAGGGCTATAAATAATTTTGATATACCTTTGTTAGTTACTATGGTTTGGCGACATAGACTTTGAGCAAAAAGTTGCATGTGTTGTTGTTAGTAAGATCGACAGACATCAATATGCTAAATAGTTAGCTACTTTGTATGTATTAAGGTTGTTAGGTCAAAGAAGATCAGATTATATGTTACAATAGGGCTATATCAATTCTCATATACTTTTGTTAGTTAGTATGGTTTTGCAATACACTTTGATCAAAGGTTGCATGCGTTGTTGTTAGTAATAAATATATGACTTAAAATGATTTAACTTAGGTAAATTTTGGAATTTAGTAGTTGTTACGGAATGTTGTGTTACGTGAACAGCGCCTTCACTCCCGTGCCTATCCCGGGTAGGGTGGTAAATCGCTATTATTTTCACCTCCCGCCCCATGGGATTGCTCGCTGTTGTTGTTGTTGCTGTTGTTGTAAGTTTCGCGGAATGGCCTATGTTATCTTTGTTAATAGGCTATATCAAAATCTGATGCACCTTTGTTAATTAACATGGTTTTACATATACTTGTACGCAGGAAAAAATGTGTATCAATTTGTAGGCCGCAAAAATGAGGACCACTTTCCGGAATACCGTGGTAATAAATTCATTTGCTTTTGTTTCAACGTATAATGTTGAATGTTCTTATATTTCCATACATTTATAATTTATTGTAGAATTTACCGTAAGTTTACAATGAAGGATATAAACGGTAATCCGCGATATATGTTAATTGCATCATCGCGATGGATATCGCTTCAAAGTTGAGTTAGTCAAGTTTTGCAACGGTCCATGGTACTAACAGACCAAAATGGACATTATTTTGCAAATCGAACTTGAATGAAGATGTACACATGTCACTTTTATAGAAGAAGGCAATGACTGCTTCTATGTTACCGGGTATCTAAGAAATGGAAGGGAAGTAGCGAAGTTATGTCAAAATGCTTAATTTCTGCTCAAGACAATGTGCTGCCATACCCCTCATTTGCCTGTTATTCAATTTGAGATTAATTAAAATATGGAATTCACAAAGTGGTGACAGTATAAATTTAATATAAGTTTTTGTATAGCAAGTTGAAACAATCTTCATGGTATGCATTACTATAGGTAATTCCTACTGCTCATCCATATGCTTAGGGAGAGGTTGATGTGATTATTATCGTGGCAAATGAGTGGATTACGTGTCATGTTCGCCGACAGCAAATAATCGAATAATGGTGGTACTTTATTTTACCATTGTTGGGCAATACTTGAACACTCGACAGTTTTTAGGTCCGAGGGGCGAACAAACATGTGTCTTTCACCCAAAATAGTGTTCGTAGAGTTTGGTTACGCTAACCATGTGTGAAGGGAGCATGATAACAAATGTTGGTTCTAAGGAGCTGCAACACTAAGAAGGCAACAACTACCATTGCAAATGCAGCCATTAGAGCAAGTATTTTGTGTTTGTATTAATACATATTTGATTTTTTGGCGCTTATAAAATATAAACTTCTTAGGTCTTGTGTGAAAATAGATTGTTAATATATAATTCTCGATTTGTAGAGGATGATAGAATGAAGCATGTATACCGGCCATTCCAATATGATCACTTCCGTGAAGAGGAGAGGAGTTTTACAACCTACCAAATCCAGCAAAGAATAGACTGGTAATTTAGTTTCATGTTAAGCCTTAGTAATGCCTTATTGATTGCATATTTCTCAAATTTAATAACTAAAAGTATAAATATTATAGGCAATACATGCTTAATTTCCCTCACTTACCCAATGCACATGTACAATAAGGCACTTCTTATACACCAGGAATATCGAGATGAGTTTAAAGTGAAGATGGAGACTCACAAAAGAAAACCAAACTGAACAAATCATGTGAATATATTTAAATGGATGGAAGCCTGCTGACGGTTATTGCCGATTTGAATACTCAAAGGTTATCCGATTCAAGTATAAATGGTGAAGACTTGATGATCTGAAGATGGTGAGAACCCAAATTCCCAATATTATCTATGCTAAGCTTCTACATGGTTGAAGTCATGTTGGTTATTCATGGACATGAAGTAAACAATGTACATTTATGGTGCCTTTTGTGGTTTGTCTCAAACAATTTCCAGGTTTCTTATGGTAATGTGTAGCTTAAGATCGCATACAATCGTTAATATGGTTTGTAATTAACGTTAGATATCCTGAATGCACATATAAATGCGGGGATAAACAAAACATAGTCATTTTGGTATGGTAAGATGTTTTTATTTTATGCTATAATGGTGTTTGAAAATATTATTTTGTTAGTTATGGATTAAAAGATTGTACAATAATGTGTACATGCATTAAACATAATAAAGTAGAAATAAAGGAATCCTGATGATTGTGTAAAAATACAATTGATTTACCAATGAAACTTAATAACGAAATTAAAGAAACATAATCTTTTAAAACCATATTATAACGGAAACATTCATAAAAAGTAAAAACAAATTTAACAATCAAACGTCGCCATCTTCATCATCAGTAGAATCATAACCTAAAGATTGGTCATCAACAAAACCGTCCGAACCATCTACATCAGATACAGATGGTACTTCATAGCTGCCCTCATCTTGTAAATCTTCTTCGGCTTCATCATCAATGTATGTCTTAGTATTAGGAGATTCGCGCAAAGGTTGATCTAGATCATTTATATTAACCCACACGCCATCATCACTAATGTTGTTCTTGTCATTAATATCATCATCTGATTCTTCATCAATTAGAACAAAATTATTGTTTTTGTATTCTAAAGATTGTTGTTCGTCAACATTCTTTGGTTCATTAAAAGGTTGCACAGAATCAATAGGATGAATAATGAATTCATCATCCTCTTTACCAACAACTTTAAATTTTGGTGCTACTAACTTATCAAATGATTTAAAATCATTGGTATGTTGAGCAATGTCGTCCTCTTCAGGATCATTAATCAAATGATCCAAAAATTTTCCTCGCGAGTTGGTTGTGTATTTATGCAGTTGCTTAAACCGAATAGGTCTTTCTTCATCAAATCTCTAAGATGATATAGAAATTAGATTAAAAAATGTTAAAAGCAAATAAAATTACTCTTAATACCTATAAAAAATGAACAATATACAAACATTATTAATTATATAATCATCAAATAAAACGTTAACTTAATTAATGACATACCAATTTGTATTTATCAACGTCGCCTTCTTCAGATTGATTAACCAAATGGTCGATAACTATTCTTGTAGAGTTACTTTATGTAGCATTGCGATTGCGCTTAAACCGAATAGGGGTTTCATCATCGATTCTAACATAAAATGCATCGTAATTAAATAACAAAAAATGAACACTATATATGTAAAAATAAAGTGTTTTAAAAGCATAATACATGCATTAGCAAAAATGTATTCATTAAATAAAAGTTTAACATGAATTCATAACATTACCAATTTGTCTTGATTTTCAAATTGGTCTTGTATTTTATGCTTTTGTCTTGTTGGTAATACATCATCATCATCATCATCCGACAAAATAATATGAAAAACATTATTTTCCACAAAACAGATCCTTTATACATCTTTTGCGTTTGTTGGACAAGAGACATCCACGAAAAGTTATAAGTATAAGTTAATATGTTATATAACTTTATTGATAATGTGTGTTAATGTTTAAAAAATACCACTTCATCATTTGATAAGATGATCACGGGTGAGTTTTTGTTTGTTAAATTGGTTGGTGTTGTTGATATTTCTTCCTTGTTTGTAACCTAAATAAATAAAATTACAATACGTTATCAACAACTAATCATAAAATTATATTCTAAGAATATATAATGCTTACCTTTGATGACTTGGAATGAACCATTGATTATTGAAGAATTGAGTTTTATGAGATGAAAAAACATAATTTGTTTTACGTTTATTGTGTTAGAGTTTATATAAGTTATGAAATGTTAGATATTTTAGGAAAAGATATAAAGTGAAGATTGAATGATATAATTTTTTAAAAATCAAAAGTTTGTTACCAATTTTAAGATACCGAAAATAGGAAATGATTAGAGTCTTTTTTTTAATTTAGAAGATTAAAACATAACTTCTAAGAGATGAAGTTTTGTTTTTAAAAATTGCATCAATGTAAAACATGTTTCCAAGAATATTAGGATGGTATTGCATATGTAAATACTGAATTGGTGTTGTCATGACCATAATAACATTTATTATTTTGTTCAACATAGTTTTACTAAATGTGTTATTAAATGTTGTAAAACATATAAAGAACAATGAATCAAATGGTAACTGAAAATCAACAGAATTAAAAAGTTGCAACATTCAGTAACAAAATCCATCTCCATGATACTTATAAAAATAACAATTGCTTTCATAAGAAAGCAAACATATTGTTTGAAACAAATTATTCAAAAAAAAATTGTTCTTACAAAATGCATCATGCCAAATAAAGAAACAAAATGATATGAACCATGGAGTGGTTGAGCTGGTTATCATCTTCAGGTTCAATCTTCACTTTGAACCAAATATTGGGTAGTCTGTATGCCTTCTTCACCATCGTGTTCATTGTCAATATCTTTCACATCAAGAAACACACGTTGTTTCTTTTTACGCAATGCGATGATTCCCTTGTATCGAGTTGGTGCAAATCAATGGCACGACCCTTCTTGGAACCGGAACTTGATCCACTCCCAGATGCATCACTATGTCCAGTAGGTGACTGCAAATCCAACACGCTGCTTAAACTTGCATAAGACATTGTTACCTTCTTTATAAGAGTAGAAGGTGTGGCGAATTCCTGAGTTTGCACCTGATAAACAACATACATCAATAAAATGTATGTCGACACTAAAAAGTTGAATGTTTGTAATAATTGAATATGTTGTATGAAAATTTACCTCATCTGGGACATCATCAGTTATGTCTTCATCTAAAAACTCTTTCTTAAAATGGTTGATAAATTCAACATTGTCAGAAAAACCGTCACACCGGTATGTGTGATTGTTGAAGTTGACATTGTACTCAGAGAAGTAGATCTTAAAGAGACATTTCTTGCCTACTATCTTGTCCAACTCCTGCGACCAGTATTCATCTGGATCCATACCATGCTTCTCCATCGGTTCCCATGCGGTATGCCGGTAAAGCTTATAAAAGTTGTTGTTAAAAAACAACCGGAGGAGATCCCGACTCATCAATCAGCCTTACAATGAACTTAAACCTTTGATAAGAAAATTAAAAAAAACATAAGATTACATACATTAAAAGAGAATGGATAGTCTTTGTTAATGGTTGTTACACGGATGACTGGACATATCCATGATCCTCGCATATAAAAGCGGTTTCGCGATTCCTTCCCTGTTCAACATGAACTCTTTTGTTACACTCTTTGCATGCAGTGTAGGCCCAACCATGCTCTTTGTGGACCCTTTGTATTGTTGCCAAAACAATACAATGTGAATCCTGCATTTTATTCTCCAAAATTAGTATATTCAATAACTGCAAGAACGTTACATACGGTTTGAGAATATTTAATAACCAAAATCAGAATATACCGGTTCACACTCACGAATCGATCCAACAATCTTCTTCACACACCCATGAAAAAACTCGATATGGTTTGAACCTTAACCTCTCGAGAAAACCACAATCTTCAACCGATCAACAGAAACCCCTCACTGTTGAACCCTAAAATACATTACAAAAACCGAAAATAATGTTTGTGTTACTAGCAATGAAATATTCGATCGTTGAAGTAAAGGAGTTAACAAACAGATAATAACCTTGTTTTGAATGAAACAATCTCTGGTATATCACGATTGATATATATCTTTGAACAAAATAGAGCATTGTGAATAGCGGCAGTGCCTGGTATGTAAAAATTTTAAGACATATAGTTAAAAAATCAATGAATTACGAAATGATCAATTGGCTACTAATTAGTCAGTATATTCAATATTTGAAATGAATAATAATGCACTTACCGTCCCAATACTTCACTTTCCCAAGCTAAAGTATAACTACCAAATGATCAATTGCGGCACGCTTACTTGAATATGGATCCCACATGCTCGCCCATTGGTCCCAGAAAGTCAAGTTCAAATGATTGGACCGTAATTTGTGAAATATAGGATAGTTAAATAAATACAAAAATAAATCTGTAACATTAAAATCCATTCAAAAAATTAATTATCTTTGCTAAATGTATACTTACTCGATCCTCTCGACAACTGTTCTACAAAACTTTTTACCAAAGACATAAGGCAGAACGCTCTCCTCGATACCAATTACGGAACCAATGATATATATTTACATAATTCATGAATAAAATTAGAAAACAATAGTAGTATCATTCAAAAATCGGGGCTCATAAAGTTGATATTATTCAGTAATGAATCAAGCATACGTACAACAAAGACATCATTGTCGTAGTAATCCGGTGATGTTAGGGATCATGTAAATGACTATATGGTTCAAAATAAAACCATATGTATTGGTATCAAAAGGTTCTGCGTGTGACAATTGTTGTCTGTAGAAACTTATTTTGAAACGATGTGGTAGCAAAGGAAGTTTCCTACCATTCTCAGCTATACCAAAATTGGAAATGATGTAACATTTTCCCACTTCAAACAACAAATTCGAATTTGAACATAAAATCCTTCTTGATATACACGGATCCTTGTGTTGAATTACAAATAAGATATGATTAATAAAAAACAAAAATATTATGAATTTACTGCATACATAAAAATAGGATAGTGTACATACATACTGCGTCTTTGCGTAACCAAATCAAAATTTGGTATGGATCGTTGGGCATTCATTTTGTGCTTAATGCCAAATTGATATACATCTTCCTTGCACAGATATGTCATCGTTCATAGGATTAACATCTTTGATTGGTGTTATTTTCCTATCCTCGCCATTACGACATATAGTATGAGAGATGAGCATATTAATAAACCTACAATTGTGATGGTTTTACAAAAGAAACTACATATGCTTTTGAGACACAAAAACATATTCAAACCATGTATAACATAATGGATGTTTAACATAATCAAATAAACTGCACATAAACATAATACACATAATACCTAAAAACATCATATCCAAATAAACATAAGGCATATACATTCAAATAAAGAAAATAAATAATAAACATGATGAACACATTTTCAAATAAGGATTTACAACTATAACATCATAACTAAAAACAACATGCCAACAAACATATTACGTGAAAAAGAGGTATTAAACATAATAGTAAATACAAAAATGATTCGGTAACAAATTATAAACAATGGAACAAAAAAAATGTATAACCTCCTGATCCTCCAGAATTGCAAGAACCACCAAAACTCTTAGATCCTTCGAAACCTCTAGAGCCTCCAAAACCTCTAGTTTTTTGAAAACTGCTACTTGGCACGGATGGACTTTTTTGGTATCCCATGTTACCACTCTTTCTAAAACCCTTATTCATAACTGCCTTTTTGATATGCCCAGTATATGTGGATTGATTGATGTGGTGTTAGATGATTTTGTAGATATTTATAGATACAAATTAGGGTTTTGAATGTGGCATTCAAAAATATGTAAAAAAAAAAATTTCAAAATCAATTTGATCCGTGATTTTTGTGATATGGAGCACATTTTGAATTTGGAACATATTGATTGAGATATGAATAGTTGGTGAGATTCAAAATGGTTTCAAAAATTATGAGAGATTATAGGAGTTAAATGATTCAGTTTCAAAGAATAGCTAAGATTTAGGGGAGGATTTTAATCGTTTCCTCCATTTGTTGTTATCAATATTGTTTTTGAAAGTGTTCTCACAAAAAGCAAGCTGCTTTAGTGGTAAGAGTGTTGTAAGTTGTTCCAAGTGTCCGGGTTGAATCCTTCCAAAGGCCATATTTTTAACAAACAACACGCGATAGTTGGCATTGCAAAGTGCCAAGTGGCATTGAGGTGGCATTTATATGTGCCAAGTGGCATTGAGGTGGCATTGAGGTGGCATTTCCATGTCATTGTACATGCTTTCAAGCTTCAAGTACAACTCGTACTTAGCCTCATATATAACTAAAGATATTCGATGGTAAACTACTTTTAAAACACGTAAAATGATCAAAACACTCGTTTTTACGAAGCTATGATAAGTTTATAAGTTTTCTAAACTTTCTCCCGAATTTACACTTTTTACCCTCAAGTTTCAAAATGTACGAGTTTAGCCCCTCAACTTTGAGAAAGTAACACTTTTTACCTGAAACATGTTTTATATCAAACTTTCAAAATTGACAGTTTTAGCCCTTTAATGAAACTGTTTTACGAAAACTGCCCCATGGTACACTTTAACGTATATAAACCTTAAGGTTTCAAACTTTACATTTCTAACCCAAAACTTTTATTATACTAGTTTTGACATATTACAAAAATGGTCCTCGTAGTTTCGAATATGTGCCTGTTTGGTCCCTCGACTTCCCATGCAAGTTTAGTTGCGTGCAAACTAACCCTTTAACTTTATGAAACATTCCAATATCTACCCATGCTACATTTAACTTCTGAAAACTTTTCAAAACTTTTCAAGCTTATTACTAGCTTATTTTTAGAGCTTGTTAGCTTATTTTTATCTTAATGGGCCTGGTAGTGGGCTGTTTAGGCTTGGTTTATGCATATTGGGCTTGTGTCGTGGGCTTTAAGGCCCGTTTGGTCTTTAGTTGATTTATTAAAAGCGTCGAGGGGTTAGGAGGTCTCAAAGGATTTTATAACTCAATTTTACTAGGTTTTTCAAGTCCTTATAGGTTTGGATGTTAACTAGTGAGTGAGTGAGTGTGTCAAGTGGTGATAATTTTAGAAAATCTGAAGAAATTATAGAGCATACGCGCGTTTTCAATATTTAACTTGTGATATGAGTGTGAAATAAGAAAACTAATCGGGAAGAGGACTTACTACACCCTCAAGGAGTGGTGACGACAGACTCGACATGAACTAGTAGAATAGTCTTGAGGATCCTTTGTTCTCCTTATAACTTGTCCGAATATTACCCAAGTTTCCTAGTTTCCTTCTATGGCACCTTTTTCCCTTTTCTTCCTTTGATGGTAACTAAGAATGAGATGGAGGTTTTAAGTGAACACAAATGTGTATTTTTAGAGTTATGGTCCATGAGTATCCGAAGTGTGAATGAGGTTTATAAGAAAGCTCAACATGGTCTTCATATTATTTTATGTTTGAGATTTTGTATACTTGTAAAGTGGAGAATGGGCGCCGTCTCAAGGGCATGCAAGCCTATTCCCATTAATGCTTAGCAAAGAAACATTTTAACCATTGGTTCCTAAAGTCAAGTAAGTCAAAGTGAGGTTTAGGCCATGTTTGGGCTATTAAACAAATAGTTTTAGGGTGGTTAAAGTGGTCTTGCTTGTCTCCTATCTCATCTCTTCTACACGCTAACAATTTAGGACAAAAGAAGTGTTTTGGTTTTGTTTTGTTTTACTTTATCGCTTTTAAAACTCAAGAAACATAGTTTCAATTTTTCTATTTCTACTTATAAGGGTGCGTTTGGACTTAGACTTGGGAGTGTGATTTTGTCAAGGCCCAATGATAATTTATGATGTTGGGCTCATGGCCGGTTAGGCTTAATGTGGCAAAGGGTGGGTTAGACGAGTTATAGGGAAGCCCAAGTGTGAAGTGTGGTAAGTTGGGCTTGTACGAGGCCCAAAAGAAAATTGATGACGAGTTGGGCTCGACTTGAGGCCCAACAAGGTTCCTAGGCCCAGTCCAATGTTAGTGTATTTTTATTTTTATTTATTTTATATTTTTATAAAATTTATATATATATATTAAGTATTTTTAGAATATCGGGATCGAGGGGAATTTCATTCGGATTACAACGGTACATTTTTGAACGCTTAAGCCACGTTGATCATGCATATGTCAAATGATATGCAAATGTGACAAGTAGAAATTTCATGATGATATAAATCGTGCTTTATTTCTGATTATAGTCTTAAGTACAATGAAATTTTCCGGGAGCTTGTAGTATATGAACACTATATAAACAAAACTATTTCATATAACAACGCTTTATTATTTTGTCCAAACATATATTTAAAACTTATAAATGATTCATGCCCGATTTTCCTAAAAACGTTATATGATCCATTTTAGCCGAAATATATTCTTTTCAACAACATTTTCAAGAAAGTCCTTACTAGCCGAATTATACCAATCGATCATAACAAAACGAGGTTTTACAACTCAAATGCGTTACTATTCATAGGATTTATTTCCGTACAATATCTTCTGATTATCTACGAATCTACGACGTATTCGACTTATCATCCTCTATATGCTTACGCACATCCAAGAGCCAATGTCGACCAACACTTAATAAGCCATTTAAACTTAAACGTTGCTACACAAGCAACAATAACAACACAACATATAAATTAAAAAGACTTTATTTAACATGGAATCGAAAACTGAGATTTACCGGACTAATTTAGGTTGCGTCTTTGAGCCACTTGTTACTTGATCTCTTTGTGCTTTATTCATCGAACTGCTAAGGTAAGTTTATAGCCCCACTTTTACTCTTATTACTTGCTTTATTAAACTATGGGGTGAGAAATATGCAAAACTCTTTTGAACACTGAAGCCCATTATACTATTACGTGAAACAACCTTGAATCCCACTATGCTACGCTTTCCCTTTGGGAAGCGATTGTTATGAATATATCTATTGGGGATGACACCGTTCAAGTTTGACGGATAGGCAACACCCCAAAATCTCGGTACGAGAAGACTTAATCAAGATTTTGGGGCGTTACTATTGGATTGGTATCGCACACAAGTATAGCAAAAAGATAGTCATTTAACATTCAAAACCAATCCCAAATTTATTTATTCAAAACATTTAATCCAAAAGTGTAAATATTAGGCCCAAAACACGATTTAATAAAATAGGTCCCCAAAGTTTATCGAGTCGAAATGATCCTTGAATCCCCGCTTTTACCAAGCTTCCACAAACCACGTAATCCAAACATCTTTCAAATACCTAAGAAATCATGCTAAAAGGTCATTACGGTGAGTTCATAGGTTTAAGTTCAACAAAATCATAGTGGACTAGTAGTAGTTTATTTGCTATGCAAGACCTAAGATAGATAAATACCGATCCTACTCGGATCACCAACCAAAAACATGTCCCGCATCTAGGGACTACTCGGGCCCAAAGCGACTCTAGTCAGGCAAACCGTGGCAAAATCTAGAACAATTGCCAACCCGGACTAGGTGAGGTAGAAATCTATTCTTAGCTACGCCTTGATGCAATTAGGATTGCTACCTAGTCTAAGGCAACAACTACCGGACATCTATCTAAACAAAAGCATATAAGCAAATCCAAATAGTTTTCACGGTTAAAAAAGAGCATGATTCTCACCCTAAATTAGTTAAAAACGTAGATAAAAGTGGGGCTATGAAACTCACCTCAAGCAATCAACGCACAAATAAACACTAGTAGAAGATAACGGTTATCACGGCACAACAACTATCGACTCGGCACAACCTATTAATATAGACCACACTTAATATATATATTCCTCGAAATCAACATTATCTACCCTAATGTATTCCATTTCGTTATTTCCAAAAATGTCTCGTTTCACCATTTAATCCTAGTGTTTGGTATCCTTATGTGGGTGTATCGACTCAATAAGATGCTATGAATGCACTCAATCAACCAGTATATATCTCAATGCAACACAATGATACCTCTAAACGATAAGCTCCATAGTTCAATAAGTTTCAGAATAAATAGTAGACCTTATCGAATTCGTCAACTCGATAAACTCATTTATTTACTCGTGTCTTTTATTATCCCATAAATCAATCGTATCCCAAAGAGTCATAAGGATAATTCACCCATTAATAAGGTTACCCAACGTACCTAGCGAGCTCTTATTAGGTTCGTCAACCTAATAAGTTTGCTACCCACGTGGATCAACACTATTAACGTTAGGTTATCCGTAACCCATGCACACAACGTAAGTAAATAAATACTTAAACTAGTATTAAATGTCCACAATTGACATTTGTTGATAAACGTGTACTCGAAACATTAATTACTTATTTATTATAAAACATTTCCAATTTAGTCGTTAGTTTCCATTTAAAAATAGTAAATAACAAGATAAAACTTGTTATCAACATTTTTGGTACAAAAGCTCATTTATTATTTATTTTTCATAGTTTATTAGCATTTTCATGTTTATATATATATTTCATCAAATTCCAATATTAATCTCATATCGTTATTCGTTTCGAGTCCACAAGCACGAGTCATAACTTCTCGGCTTTTAATCAATCAATAGTCCAAATTATACTAAAGTCCATGTTACGGCTTTGTTGGAGTCAACTATTGACTAAAAAGTCAAAGTAACGCCGACGTAGCTCAAAGTCAACAATATATATATCAAGTCCAAATTTGAAAGTCATAATAGCGCAATTCAATCCCAAACCAACACAAAACAATCTCGCCAACCAATCAATCAACCAAATATACCCAAAACCAATTTTATGACCCTAATGGTCATGACACGGTCATGGTTAAGACCACGTGAACCAAACAAGCTCTAGAAGCTTCCACGCGTCTCATCCAAACCTCAACTACATCAACCAACAAGCTACCAAAGCGACCGACCGGACCGTGGCCCAAGTGGGTCACGTACGCCAACCATGAGCCACGTACATGGCCTTGGTGGCTCGTACACCATGCCAAACCCAATCAAACTTCACCCAAATCAATTCCACAACATCCAAATCCAATCATTCAAGCTCCAATCATTAACCAAACACAAAACCCATCATCTATTCTAACCAAAAAGATGAAACTAAACCTAAAATGCATAAACCCATCAAATTGATACACCACACACTTACCAAACACTAATTACTTGTTTATTTAGATACTAATTAGACTTAATTTCATGTTCCACCCAAAATCCCCAAATTTCATCATAGGATCGAAACCCTAGAATGCCATACGTGGCTTTTTATGGCTTAAACAAGCTCTAACCATATTCCATTTACCTTATTCAAGCACCAATTGCAAAACCCACTTAAAACCCTAAAAATCTGAATCTTAATCTTAAGATTTGAAGGTGTTAATGAAGGTTTTAGTATGAGTATTATATGTGGATGGAAAGAGGATGAAAAGATCTTCAATATGGTGGTGGAGGTGTAGCACCACTCGCCGGAAAATGGCCGGAAAGTGGCCGGAAGGTGGCGGCGGCCAAGGGTGGTGGTGGTGGCTAGGGTTTTATTTAATTTGGGGAGAGAGAGAGTAGAGAGAAAGAGTGTTTTGTGTGTGTTTTAGTGAGAGAAACAAATGTATGAAATGAGGGGATGGGAGGCCTTTTATACTTGGGTGTTAGGGACTAAAAAATAAATAATTATGGAGGAGGGGGCGCCGGCTAGGGAAGAAATAGGGGGGTCGGAGTTGTAATTTTTCATAAACTATCTCGTTTACCCATTCCCGAGCTCATATATTGTCCCCCGTGTGTCTCACGACGTTCCTTCGACTTTCTAACAGTTATTTACGTTTTTCCACGAGTTTTGACTATTTATTTGTCAATTTTTTAGTTACGGTCTAAAAGTTACAATAATTCTCGTTTTAGGCTTTTCTAGGGGAATCGAATAGAAGCCTACCAAATAGAGTTAAAACTCATACGATAACTCATTTAATAGTGAACTAAACCGTAAAAACCAATAGACGATATAAAATCAAGTCATGGTTTATAAAAATAGTGATAAAGGCAAAAGCTTGGTTTAGTTTAACGTAATGCATTACCTAAAATAAACTCCCTAAATTGCCCAGGTTGTCACAGCTCCCTATTCGGGAAAGAAACCCGTCCCGGTTTCACTCCGAGTTGCTTGGTGTCATGAAAAGTTTAGGATACTTCCTACGGAAAACGTCCTCACGTTCCCATGTGAACTCCGGTCCATGCCGGGAGTTCCAACGAACCTTAATAATCAGAATACGGTTATTCTTCAGCCTCTTAATATCACGATCCATAATCTCAATCGGTTCCTCACCAAAATTCAATTTCTCATCAATACGAATATCTCTTAAGGGCACCACTATGTTTTCCTCCGAAATACATTTCTTACGATTACTAACATGAAATAAATTGTGCACACTGCTCAATTCCGATGGTAGCTCCAGGCGGTATGCTACCGGTCCGATTCTTTCTAGGATTGGAAAGGGACCAATATATCGGCGATTGAGTTTTCCACGCTTTCCAAAACGAATCACTCCTTTCCAAGGAGAAACTTTCAACATAACACGATCTGAACTATCTTATCGGCATAACTCTTTTGTCTATCACGAGGGGTTTGCAACCGATTACGAATCTGAACTTTCTTCTCAGTGGTTTCTAGGACAAGTTGGGACACTGTAAGTTGGCTCTCGCCAACTTCAGCCCAACAAAACAGAGAACGACATTTTTGGCCATACAATACTCAAATGGGGCTGCCTTAAAGCTAGAGTGATAACTATTGTTGTAAGAGAATTCGGCCAAAGGGAGGTGTCTCTCCAGCCTTTGCGAAATCAATAACACAGGCTCTAAGCATGTCTTCTAAAGTCTTAATGGTTCTCTCGCTTTGACCATCCGTCCGAGGATGGTAAGGCACTCATATCCAAATTTGTTCCTAATGTCATCATGTAATGATCTCCAAAAGCAGGATGTGAAACGACTATCCCTATCGGAAATGATAGATATTGGTACTCCATGACGCGATACTACCTCCTTAAGATACAATCGAGCAAGCTTATCAAGACTATCGGTTTCACTAATAGCTATGAAGTGAGCAGACTTAGTTAAAC
>OU343219.1:41246947-41334719 GCA_910596185.1 Chrysanthemum makinoi
ACCACTTTCCGGCCATTTTTTCAGTGGTGCTACACCTCCACCACCATATTGAAGATCTTTTCATGCTCTTTCCATCCACATATAATACTCATACTAAAACCTTCATGAACACCTTCAAATCTTAAGATTAAGATTCAGATTTTAGGGTTTAAGTGGGTTTTGCAATTGGTGCTTGAATAAGGTAAATGGAATATGGTTAGAGCTTGTTTAAGCCATAAAAAGCCATATGACATTCTAGGGTTTCGACCTATGATGAAATTTAGGGATTTTAGGTGTAACATGAAAAAATCTAATTAGTATCTAAATAAACAAGTAATTAGTGTTTGGTAAGTGTGTGGTGTATCAATTTGATGGGTTTATGCATTTTAGGTTTAGTTTCATCTTTTTGGTTAGAATAGATGATGGGTTTGTGTTTGGTTAATGATTGGAGCTTGAATGATTGGATTTGGATGTTGTGGAATTGATTTGGGTGAAGTTTGATTGGGTTTGGCATGTGTAGCGAGCCACCAAGGCCATGTCGTGGCTCATGGTTGTCGTACGTGACCCACTTGGGCCCGGTTCTGGGTCGGTCGTTTTGGTAGCTTGTTGGTTGATGTAGTTGAGGTTTGGATGAGGCGTTGTGGAGCCGAAAAGCTCCTAGAGCTTGTTTGGTTCACGTGGTCTTAACCATGACCGTGTCATGACCATTAGGGTCATAAAATTGGTTTTGGGTATATTTGGTTGATTGATTGGTTGGCGAGATTGTTTTGTGTTGGTTTGGGATTGAATTGCGCTATTATGACTTTCAAATTTGGACTTGATATATATATTGTTGACTTTGAGCTACGTCGGCGTTACTTTGACTTTTTAGTCAATAGTTGACTCCGACAAAGCCGTAACATGGACTTTAGTATAATTTGGACTATTGATTGATTAAAAGCGAGAAGTTATGACTCGTTGCTTGTGGACTCAGCAAATAACGATATAGAGATTAATATTGGAATTTGATGAAATATATATATAAACATGAAAATGCTAATAAACTATGAAAATTAAATAATAAATGAGCTTTTGTACCAAAAATGTTGATAACAAGTTTTATCTTGTTATTTACTATTTTTAAATGGAAACTAACGACTAAATTGGAAATGTTTTATAATAAATAAGTAATTAATGTTTCGAGTACACGTTTATCAACAAATGTCAATTGTGGACATTTAATACTAGTTTAAGTATTTATTTACTTACGTTGTGTGCATGGGTTACGGATAACCTAGCGTTAATAGTGTTGATCCGCGTGGTAGCAAACTTATTAGGTTGACGAACCTAATAAGAGCTCGCTAGGTACGTTGGGTAACCTTATTAATGGGTGAATTATCCTTATGACTCTTTAGGATACGATTGATTTATGGGATAATAAGCGTACGGTAAATAAATGAGTTTATCGAGTTGACGAATTCGATAAGGTCTACTATTTATTCTGAAACTTATTGAACTATGGAGCTTATCGTTTAGAGGTATCATTGTGTTGCATTGAGATATATCTTGTTGATTGAGTGCATTCATAGCATCTTATTGAGTCGATACACCCACATATGGATACCAAACACTAGGATTAAATGGTGAAACGAGACATTTTTGGAAATAACGAAATGGAATACATTAGGGTAGATAATGTTGATTTAGGAATATATATTAAAAATTGTGGTCTATATTAATAGGTTGTGCCGAGTCGATAGTTGTTGTGCCGTGATAACCGTTATCTTCTACTAGTGTTTATTTGTGCGTTGATTGCTTGAGGTGAGTTTCATAGCCCCACTTTTATCTACGTTTTTAACTATATTGGGGTGAGAATCATGCTACTGTTTTCGGACCGTGAAAACTATTTGGATTTATATGCTTATTTGTTTAGATAGATGTACTGTAGTTGTTGCCTTAGACTAGGGTAGCAATCCTAATTGCTATAACTGTTGCGTAGCTAAGAATAGATTTCTACCTCGACCTAGTCCGGGGTTGGCAATTGTTCTAGATTTTGCCACTTCCATAAAGGTTTGACTAGAGTCGTTGGGCCCGAGTAGTCCTCGGATGCGGGACATGTTTATGGTTGGTGATCCGAGTAGGATCGGTATTTATCTATCTTAGGTCTTGCATAGCAAATAAACTACTACTAGTCCACTATGATTTTGTTGAACTTAAACCTATGAACTCACCAATGTTAGCTGACCTTTTAGCATGATTTCTCAGGTATTTGAAAGATGTTTGGAATACGTGGTTTGTGGAAGCTTGGTAAGAAGGCGGGGTTCAAGGATCATTTCGGACTCTGATAAACTTTGGGGACCTATTTTATTAAATCGTGTTTTGGGCCTAATATTTACACTTTTGGATTAAATGTTTTGAATAACTAAATTTGGGATTGGTTTTGAATGTTAAATGACTATCTTTTTTGCTATACTTGTGTGCGATACCAATCCAATAGTAACGCCCCGAAAACTTGATTAAGTCTTCTGCTGTACCGAGATTTTGGGGTGTTACAGCCTATCCGGTCAAACTCGAACGGGGGTGTCATCCCCAATAGATATATTCATAACAATCGCGCTTCCCAAAGGGAACTGACGGTAGCATAGTGGGATTCAAGGTTGTTTCACGTAATAGTATAATCAGTTTCAGGTCCGAAAAGAGTTTTGCATATTTCTCACCCCATAGTTTAATAAAGCAAGTAATAAGAGTAAAAGTGGGGCTATAAACTTACCTTAGCAGTTCGATGAATAAAGCACAAAGAGATCAAGTAACAAGTGGCTCCAGCACGCAACCTAAATTAGTCCGGTAAATCTCAGTTTTCGATTCCATGTTAAATAAAGTCTTTTTAATTTATATGTTGTGTTGTTATTGTTGCTTGTGTGGCAACGTTTAAGTTTAAATGGCTTATTAAGTGTTGGTCGACATTGGCTCTTGGATGTGCGTAAGCATATAGAGGATGATAAGTCGAATACGTCGTAGATTCGTAGATAATCAGAAGATATTGTACGGAAATAAATCCTATGAATAGTAACGCATTTGAGTTGTAAAACTTCGTTTTGTTATGATCGATTGGTATAATTCGGCTAGTAAGGACTTTCTTGAAAATGTTGTTGAAAAGAATATATTTCGGCTAAAATGGATCATATAACGTTTTTAGGAAAATCGGGCATGAATCATTTATAAGTTTTAAATATATGTTTGGACAAAATAATAAAGCGTTGTTATATGAAATAGTTTTGTTTATATAGTGTTCATATACTACAAGCTCCCGGAAAATTTCATTGTACTTAAGACTATAATCAGAAATAAAGCACGATTTATATCATCATGAAATTTCTACTTGTCACATTTGCATATCATTTGACATATGCATGATCAACGTGGCTTAAGCGTTCAAAAATGTACCGTTGTAATCCGAATGAAATTCCCCTCGATCCCGATATTCTAAAAATACTTAATATATATATATAAATATATATATATATATATATATATATATATATATATATATATATATATATATATATATTTATATAAAATATAAAATAAATAAAAATAAAAATACACTAACATTGGACTGGGCCTAGGAACCTTGTTGGGCCTCAAGTCGAGCCCAACTCGTCATCAATTTTATTTTGGGCCTCGTACGAGCCCAAACTACCACACTTCACACTTGGGCTTCCCTATAACTCGTCTAACCCACCCTTTGCCACATTAAGCCTAACCGGCCATGAGCCCAACATCATAAATTATCATTGGGCCTTGAGAAAATCACACTCCCAAGTCTAAGTCCAAACGCACCCTTATAAGTATAAATAGAAAAATTGAAACTGTGTTTCTTGAGTTTCTGTGGCAGCGATAAAGTAAAACAAAAACAAAAACCAAAACACTTCTTTTGTCCTAAATTGTTAGCGTGTAGAAGAGATGAGATAGGAGACAAGCAAGACCACTTTAACCACCCTAAAACTATTTGTTTAATAGCCCAAACATGGCCTTAACCTCACTTTGACTTACTTGACTTTAGGAACCAATGGTTAAAATGTTTCTTTGCTAAGCATCAATGGGAATAGGCTTGCATGCCCTTGAGACCGGCTGCCCATTCTCCACGCCTTACAAGTATACAAAATCTCAAACATAAAATAATATGAAGACCATGCTTGAGCTTTCCTTATAAACCTCATTCACACTTCGGATACTCAGACCATAACTCTAAAAAATACACATTTGTGTTCACTTAAAACCTCCATCTGTCCACTTAGTTACCATCAAAGGAAGAAAAGGGAAAAAGGTGCCATAGAAGGAAACTAGGAAACTTGGGTAATATTCGGACAAGTTATAAGGAGAACAAAGGGATCCTCAAGACTATTCTACTCGTTCATCGTAGTCTCGTGTCGTCACCACTCCTTGAGGGTGTAGTAAGTCCTCTTCCCGATTTGTTTTCTTATTTCACACTCATATCACACGTTAAATATTGAAAACGCACCGTATGCTCTATAATTTCTTCGTATTTTCTCAAATTATCACCACTTGACACACTCACTCACTCACTAGTTAACATCCAAACCTATAAGGACTTGAAAAACCTAGTAAAATTGAGTTATAAAATCCTTTGAGACCTCCTAACCCCTCGTACGTTTTAATAAATCAACCAAAGACCAAACGGGCCTTAAAGCCCACTACACGAGCCCAATATACACAAACCAAGCCCAAAATGCCCACTACCCGACCCAATAAGATAAAAATAAGCTAAAAAGCTTTAAAAATAAGCTAGTAATAAGCTTGAAAAGTTTTGAAAAGTTTTCGTAAGTTAAATGTAGCCCATGGGTAGATATTGGAATGTTTCATAAAGTTAAAGGGTTAGTTTGCACGCAACTAAACTTGCATGGGAAGTCGAGGGACCAAACATGCACATATTCGAAACTACGAGGACCATTTTTGTAATATGTCAAAACTAGTATAATAAAAGTTTTGGGTTAGAAATGTAAAGTTTGAAACCTTAAGGTTTATATACGTTAAAGTGTACCATGGGGCAGTTTTCGTCAAACAGTTTCATTAAAGGACTAAAACTGTCAATTTTGAAAGTTTGATATAAAACATGTTTCAGGTAAAAAGTGTTACTTTCTCAAAGTTGAGGGGCTAAACTCGTACATTTTGAAACTTGAGGGTAAAAAGTGTAAATTCGGGAGAAAGTTTAGAAAACTTATAAACTTATCATAGCTTCGTAAAAACGAGTGTTTTGATCATTTTAGGTGTTTTAAAAGTATTTTACCATCGAATATCTTTAGTTATATATGAGGCTAAGTACGAGTTGTACTTGAAGCTTGAAAGCATGTACAATGACATGGAAATGCCACCTCAATGCCACTTGGCACTTTGCAATGCCAACTAAGCTGCTTTTCGTGTGTTGTTTGTTAAAAAAATATGGCACTGGAAGGATTCGAACCCTGGGCACTTGGAACAACTTACAACACTCTTACCACTAAAGCAACTTGCTTTTTGTGAGAACACTTTCAAAAACAATATTGATAACAACAAATGGAGGAAACGATTAAAATCCTCCCCTAAATCTTAGCTATTCTTTGAAACTGAATCATTTAACTCCTATAATCTCTCACAATTTTTGAAACCATTTTGAATCTCAGTCAACTATTCATATATCAATCAATATGTTCCAAATTCAAAATGTGCTCCATATCACAAAAATCACGGATCAAATTGATTTTGAAATTTTTTTTTACATATTTTTGAATGCCACATTCAAAACCCTAATTTGTATCTATAAATATCTACAAAATCATCTAACACCACATCAATCAATCCACATATACTGGGCATATCAAAAAGGCAGTTATGAATAAGGGTTTTAGAAAGAGTGGTAACATGGGATACCAAAAAAGTCCATCCGTGCCAAGTAGCAGATTTTCAAAAAACTAGAGGTTTTGGAGGCTCTAGAGGTTTTGGCGGATCTAAGAGTTTTGGTGGTTCTTGCAATTCTGGAGGATCAGGAGGTTATACATTTTTTTTGTTCCATTGTTTATAATTTGTTACCGAATCATTTTTGTATTTACTATTATGTTTAATACCTCTTTTTCACGTAATATGTTTGTTGGCATGTTGTTTTTAGTTATGATGTTATAGTTGTAAATCCTTATTTGAAAATGTGTTCATCATGTTTATTATTTATTTTCTTTATTTGAATGTATATGCCTTATGTTTATTTGGATATGATGTTTTTAGGTATTATGTGTATTATGTTTATGTGCAGTTTATTTGATTATGTTAAACATCCATTATGTTATACATGGTTTGAATATGTTTTTCTGACTCAAAAGCATATGTAGTTTCTTTTGTAAAACCATCACAATTGTAGGTTTATTAATATGCGTTCATCTCTGTTACTATATGTCAGGTAATGGCGAGGATAGGAAAATAACACCAATCAAAGATGTTAATCCTATGAACGATGACATATCTGTGCAAGGAAGATGTATATCAATTTGGCATTCGCACAAAATGAATGCTGCCCACGATCCATACAGCCTTGATTTGGTTCTGCAAGACGCAGATGTATGTACACTATCCTATTTTTTATGTATGCAGTAAATTCATAATATTTTTTGTTTTTTTATTAATCATATCTTATTTGTAATTCAGAACACAAGGATCCAGGTGTATATCAAGAAGGATTTTATGTTCAAATTCGAGCCGTTGTTTGAAGTGGGAAAATGTTACATCATTTCCAATTTTGGTATAGCTGAGAATGGTAGGAAACTTCCTTTGCTACCACATCGTTTCAAAATAAGTTTCTACAGGACAACAATTGTCACACGTACGGAACCTTTTGATACCAATACATATGGTTTTATTTTTGAACCATATAGTCATTTACATGATCCTGAACATCACCAGTACTACGACAATGATGCTGTTGGTACGTACTTGATCCATTACGAATAATATCAACTTTATGATCCCTGATTTTTTGAATGATACTACTATTGTTTTCTAATTTTATTCATGAATTATGTAAATAGATATCATTGGTTCCGTAATTGGTATCGAGGAGAGCGTTCCTGTTATGTCTGCTGCTGGTAAAAAGTTTTGTAGAACAGTTGTCGTAGAGGATGCTGAGTAAGTACACATTTAGCAAAGATAATTAATTTTTTGAATGGATTTTAATGTTACTGATTTATTTTTGTATTTATTTAACTATCCTATATTTCACATAAATTACAGGTCCAATCATTTGAACTTGACTTTCTGGGACCAATGGGCGAGCATGTGGGATCCATATTCAAGTAAGCGTGCCGCAATTGATCATTTGGTAGTTATACTTTAGCTTGGGAAAGTGAAGTATTGGGACGGTAAGTGCATTATTATTCATTTCAAATATTGAATATACTGACTAATTAGTAGCCAATTGATCATTTCGTAATTCATTGATTTTTTAACTATATGTCTTAAATTTTTTACATACCAGGCACTGCCGCTATTCACAATGCTCTATTTTGTTCAAAGATATATATCAATCGTGATATACCAGAGATTGTTTCATTCAAAACAAGGTTATTATCTGTTTGTTAACTCCTTTACTTCAACGATCGAATATCTCATTGCTAGTAACACAAACATTATTTTCTGTTTTTGTAATGTATTTTAGGGTTCAACAGCGTGAGGGGTTTCAGGCTGATCAGTTGAAGATTGTGGTTTTCTCGCGAGAGGTTAAGGTTCAAACCATATCAGAGTTTTTTCATGGGTGTGTGAAGGAGATTGTTGGATCGATTCGTGAGTGTGAACCGGTATGTTACTGATTTTGGTTATTAAATATTCAGAAACTGTATGTAACGTTCTTGCAGTTATTGAATATACTAATTTTGGAGAATAAAATGCAGGATTCACATTGTATTGTTTTGGCAACAATACAAAGGGTCCACAAAGAGCATGGTTGGGCCTACACTGCATGCAAAGAGTGTAACAAAAGAGTTCATGTTGAACAGGGAAGGAATCGTAAACCTGCTTTTATATGCGAGGATCATGTATATGTCCAGGCTGCATCCAGGTAACAACCATTAACAAAGACTATCCATTCTCTTTTAATGTATGTAATCTTATGTTTTTTTTTTAATTTTCTTATCAAAGGTTTAAGTTCATTGTAAGGCTGATTGATGAGTCGGGATCTCCTCCAGTTGTTTTTTTTAACAACAACTTTTATAAGCTTACTGGGCATACTGCATGGGAACTGATGGAGAAGCATGGTATGGATCCAGATGAATACTGGTCGCAGGAGTTGGACAAGATAGTAGGCAAGAAATGTCTCTTTAAGATCTACTTCTCTGAGTACAATGTCAACTTCAACAATCACACATACCGGTGTGACGGTTTTTCTGACAATGTTGAATTTATCAACCATTTTAAGAAGAGTTTTTTAGATGAAGACATAACTGATGATGTCCCAGATGAGGTAAATTGTCATACAACATATTCAATTATTACAAACATTCAACTTTTTAGTGTCGACATACATTTTATTGATGTATGTTGTTTATCAGGTGCAAACTCTGGAATTCGCCACACCTTCTACTCTTATAAAGAAGGTAACAATGTCTTATGCAAGTTTAAGCAGCGTGTTGGATTTGCAGTCACCTACTGGACATAGTGATGCATCTGGGAGTGGATCAAGTTCCGGTTCCAAGAAGGGTCGTGCCATTGATTTGCAGTCAACTCTTGATACAAGGGAATCATCAGGCATTGCAGAAAAGAAACAACGTGTGTTTCTTGATGTGAAAGATATTGACAATGAACACGATGGTGAAGAAGGCATACAGACTACCCAATATTTGGTTCAAAGTGAAGATTGAACCTGAAGATGATAACCAGCTCAACCACTCCATGGTTCATATCATTTTGTTTCTTTATTTGGCATTATGCATTTTGTAAGAACAATTTTTTTTTGAATAATTTGTTTCAAACAATATGTTTGCTTTCTTATGAAAGCAATTGTTATTTTTATAAGTATCATCGAGATGGATTTTGTTACTGAATGTTGCAACTTTTTAATTCTATTGATTTTTAGTTACCATTTGATTCATTGAACAAAATAATAAATGTTATTATGGTCATGACAACACCAATTCAGTATTTACATATGCAATACCATCCTAATATTCTTGGAAACATCTTTTACATTGATGCAAATTTTTATAAAACAAAACTTCATCTCTTAGAAGTTATGTTTTAATCTTCCTAAATTAAAAAAAAAAAAAAAAAAAAAGACTCTAATCATTTCCTATTTTCGGTATCTTAAAATTGGTAACAAACTTTTGATTTTTAAAAAATTATATCATTCAATCTTCACTTTATATCTTTTCCTAAAATATCTAACATTTCATAACTTATATAAACTCTAACACAATAAACGTAAAACAAATTATGTTTTTTCATCTCATAAAACTCAATTCTTCAATAATCAATGGTTCATTCCAAGTCATCAAAGGTAAGCATTATATATTCTTAGAATATAATTTTATGATTAGTTGTTGATAACGTATTGTAATTTTATTTATTTAGGTTACAAACAAGGAAGAAATATCAACAACACCAACCGATTTAACAAACAAAAACTCACCCGTGATCATCTTATCAAATGATGAAGTGGTATTTTTTAAACATTAACACACATTATCAATAAAGTTATATTACATATTAACTTATACTTCTAACTTTCAGGATGTCTCTTTGTCCAACAAACGCAAAAGATGTATAAAGGATACTGTTTTTGTGGAAAATAATGTTTTTCATATTATTTTGTCGGATGATGATGATGATGATGTATTACCAACAAGACAAAACCATAAAATACAAGACCAATTTGAAAATCAAGACAAATTGGTAATGTTATGAATTCATGTTAAACTTTTATTTAATGAATACATTTTTGCTAATGCATGTATTATGCTTTTAAAACACTTTATTTTTACATATATAGTGTTCATTTTTTGTTATTTAATTACGATTTTATGTTAGGAATCTGATGATGAAACCCCTATTCGGTTTAAGCGCAATCGCAATGCTACATAAAGTAACTCTACAAGAATAGTTATCGACCATTTGGTTAATCAATCTGAAGAAGGCGACGTTGATAAATACAAATTGGTATGTCATTAATTAAGTTAACGTTTTATTTGATGATTATATAATTAATAATGTTTGTATATTGTTCATTTTTTATAGGTATTAAGAGTAATTTTATTTGCTTTTAACATTTTTTAATCTAATTTCTATATCATCTTAGGAATTTGATGAAGAAAGACCTATTCGGTTTAAGCGCAACTGCATAAATACACAAACCAACTCTGCAGGAAAATTTTTGGATCATTTGATTAAGGATCCTGAAGAGGACGACTTTGCTCAACATACCAATGATTTTAAATCATTTGATAAGTTAGTAGCACCAAAATTTAAAGTTGTTGGTAAAGAGGATGATGAATTCATTATTCATCCTATTGATTCTGTGCAACCTTTTAATGAACCAAAGAATGTTGATGAACAACAATCTTTAGAATACAAAAACAATAATTTTGCTCTAATTGATGAAGAATCAGATGATGATATTAATGACAAGAACAACATTAGTGATGATGGCGTGTGGGTTAATATAAATGATCTAGATCAACCTTTGCGCGAATCTCCTAATACTAAGACATACATTGATGATGAAGCCGAAGAAGATTTACAAGATGAGGGCAGCTATGAAGTACCATCTGTATCTGATGTAGATGGTTCGGACAGTTTTGTTGATGACCAATCTTTAGGTTATGATTCTACTGATGATGAAGATGGCGACGTTTGATTGTTAAATTTGTTTTTACTTTTTATGAATGTTTCCGTTATAATATGGTTTTAAAAGATTATGTTTCTTTAATTTCGTTATTAAGTTTCATTGGTAAATCAATTGTATTTTTACACAATCATCAGGATTCCTTTATTTCTACTTTATTATGTTTAATGCATGTACACATTATTGTACAATCTTTTAATCCATAACTAACAAAATAATATTTTCAAACACCATTATAGCATAAAATAAAAACATCTTACCATACCAAAATGACTATCTTTTGTTTATCCTGCACATATGTGCATTCCAGATATCTAACGTTAATTACAAACCATATTAAACGATTGTACGATCTTAAGCTACACATTACCATAAGAAACCTGGAAATTTTTTGAGACAAACCACAAAAGGCACCATAAATGTACATTGTTTTCTTCATGTCCATGAATAACCAACAGCTTCAACCATGTAGAAGCTTAGCATAGATGAAATATTGGGAATTTAGGGTTCTCACCATCTTCAGCATCCAAGTCTTCACCATTTCCCACATACTTGAATCGGATAACCTTTGAGTATTCAAATCGGCAACCAACTGCCAGCAGCTTCCATCGCCCAAATATATTCACATGATTTGTTCAGTTTGGTTTTTCTTTGTGAGTCTCCATCTTCACTTTAAACTCATCTCGATATTCCTGGTGTATAAGAAGTGCCTTATTGTACATGTGCATTGGGTAAGTGGCGAGGAAATTCGCATGTATTGCCTATAATATTTATACTTTTAGTTATTAAATTTGAGAAGTATGCAATCAATAAGGCATTACTAAGGCTTAACATGAAACTAAATTACCAGTCTATTCTTGCACTGGATTTGGGCGTAGGTTTTGTAAAAACTCCTCTCCTCTTCCTGGAAGTGATCCATGTGGAATGGCCAGTAACATACATGCTTCATTCTATCATCCTCTACAAATCAGAATTATATATTAACAATCTATTTTCACACACAAGACCTAAGAAGTTATATTTTATAAACGCCAAAAATCAAATAATATTAATACAAACACAAAATACTTACTCTCTTCATGCCATTGCAATGGTAGTTGTTGCCTTCTTAGTGTTGCCGCTCCTTAGAACACAACATTTGTTATCATGCTCCCTTCATGGTTAAAAGCATCTAACCAAACTCTGTTTCCCGTGTTTTTGGTGAAAACACATGTTGTTCTAGCCTCCAGACCTAAAGCTTCAACTACGGTGTTCCAAGTATTGCCCAACAAGCAGTAAAATAAAGTGCCGCCATTAAGTATTGCAGCAATACGGCGAACATGACACTCGTAATCCACTCCATTTGCCCTGATAATAATCACATCAACCTCCCCCAACGCCGGCAGTAATTCAGTAGGAATTACCTATAGTAATGCATACCATGAAGATTGTTTCAACTTGCTATACAAAAACTTATATTAAATTTATCTGTCTACTTTATGAATTCCAATTTTAATTAATCTCAAATTGAATACCTGAGGGCAATGAGGGTATGGCAACACATTGGTCTTGAACCGTGAGAAAGTCGCTCTGTTTTCAGCATAACTCGCTACTTCCCTTCCATTGCTCAGATACCCAGTAACGTAGAAACAGTCATCGCCTTCTTCTATAAAGTGAAGCATGTGTACATCTTCATTCAAGTTCTCGTTGCAAAATAATGTCCATTTTGGTCCTGTTAAGTACCATGGACCGTTGCAAGGCTTGACTAACTCAACTTTGAAACGATATCCATCTGCGGATATGATGTATATGTGCGGATTACTGTTGTATCCTTCCAGATTGTAAACTTCCGGTAAATTCTATAACAAATATAAAATGTATGGAAATATAAGAACATTCAACAGTATACATTGAAACAAAGGCAAATGAATATCTTAACCTACCTGGTATTCCGGAAAGTGGTCTTCATTTTGCAGCACAACAAATTCGATACACATTTTTCCTACACGAACAAGTATATCACAAAACCATGTTAATTAACAAAGGTGCATCAATGTTGATATAGCCCTATTAACAAAAGATAACATGAACTTCATTCACGTAACAAAACAACAACAACAACAACAACGAAACCCAATCCCGCCGGAGCGGGGTATGGGGGAGGTGAAAATGTAGACAGATCCTACCCCTACCCCAGGATAAACCTGGGAGTAGAGAGACTGCTTCATTCACGTAACACAACTTCATTCACGTAACAACCTTACTAAATTCAAAGTACCTAAGTTAAATCATTTTTTAAGTCATATATTCCTTACTAACAACAACACATGCAACCTTTGATCAAAGTGTATTGCAAAACCATACTAACTAACAAAAGTATATGAGAATTGATATAGCCCTATTGTAACATATAATCTGATCTTCTTTGACCTAACAACCTTAATACATACAAAGTAGCTAACTATTTAGCATATTCGATGTCATATCAGTCTTACTAACAACAACACATGCAACTTTTGCTCAAAGTCTATCGCAAAACCATAGTAACTAACAAAGGTATATCAAAATTGTTATAGCCCTACTCTAACAGTTAATCTAGTCTTCATTGTCCTAACAACCTTAATGCATATAAACTACCTAAATCTAAAGCATGATTGATGTCATATCTTACATACTAACAACAACACATGCAACCATAGATCTAATAATATTGGAAAACCTTCCTGATAACAAAATAAGTAACAAAAAATTGCAACCCTTATTCTATTCGAAGGTATGATCTTACTTAATTTAACAACCTTAAAAGATACAAATTACCTAACTTCAACCATATTGTTAGTGTAAATAACACATTACTAATTACAACACATGCAACCTATGATAAGGTTGTATGTGATTATTCCTTTGTCTTCATTATTTATCACATGAAATCAAGGATCGATTGAAAATTATGCTTACCTAAAAATGGTTTCAGAAGCACCATATTTGTTTGATCAACTGTTTCGCAATCAAATCTTTTATTATTCATAAACAATAACTTAAAGAGTACAGTATAAACTCAGATCTTCAAGTTTTGTTGGTGACGTTAAGATGAATGATTAGGTCAGAAGAATGATTACCTTTCTGTAGGATAGCTTCAGTTGGAGTGAATGCACGTCTCGAGGTGTAGAAGAAGGAACCAAGAAAATAGATTTTGTAGGTCCTATACAAGTAGTTAGTAGAGTCAAAGATTTTTTGAAGAAAATTCTTTAGAAGATTTTATTTCCATAAATTACGTTTATTTTATATACTTTTACGTAAATATTTATTTAGTATAATTACATATTTATATTCACATATTATCTAATTTTTTTTTAAATGCATTTGACTTTGCATGATATTAGGAAACTAATTTCTTAAAATACATTATGCCATATATACGTGAATTTAATGTGCTAATTCTGTTTCTTTCCTTTTTTTTTTGAATTTTTTTGATATTAACAAAACTTTGGATCGATCAAATACATTTCCACACAACAACTAGTATAGTGAGTTATCAACTCCATGAAAAAAACATAAGATAAAGAGAATTGTGGCACGTCGGTGAATCAAGGTATGGAGTTTATTAATTGTTTATAATTTTCTTTATTTGTTTTGTTTTTTAACATTAGAAAATTACATCTAATAGGTAGGTTTTTTTATATTTGATTGCAATATTGTTTATGTTTGAATCACCTTTCATATATAAAGCAATTGCACCGACAAATATCAACAAGAGGAAAGCTAGAGGAAATGAAAATTTGTTATCACCTCCTCAAAGACATTCACATATTGGCTTGCATGATACACCTTTACATGACATTTCCGTTAGAAAGGTGGGAAGAAAGGCTTCAACAGTTCCACGCACGGAAAGTGTGTTACTCCCTTAATGTCTACAATACAATACATAATTTTGTTTTTGATGTTTGTTGTTATTCCAACTTTAAATTGTATATATTTATTTGATTTTCAGGTGTGGTTAATGATTTGATAACTTCTAAAATACCTGTTGGAAGACCATCTACAAGACAAGCGCTAAGAGAGATTCATAGACGTACGTGTAGTATTATGGTGGTTAATTACCTTATGTATACAGTTTTTAAAATTTATATTCATTATTTGTTACAATTAGGTAATGCACATTACCGTCTTACTAATCATGTCCGACTAACTCAAGATAATTATAATGTTGGCACACAATCGAATATGACAGTAACTGATGCGCCTTTATAGGATTTATCCATTAAGAAGGCTGGAAGAAAGGCTTCAAGACCTCCACTTACGGAAATTTCAAAGGGTTTGTTCCTAACTTAATATCTACAATAATAACCTAAGTATTATTAATAAATTTATTTCTTTATTGTAGAATTACTTTTCATAGTGTCGTCGTTACTTACATCATGTTTTTTTTAAAATCATAATCAATATTGTTTACCATTACCTAATGCACTTTAACATGTTACTCTTCATTTGTAGTTAACTAAACATCATTAAAATGTAGGTACGCACTCGAATATGACAATAACTGTAAAATATAGGATTTCACAAACACACTAAACCATAATCACTATGGGGCGTACAATATGTTTAGAGAGAGAAAGTTCTAGAGAGAGAAATGGAAGAGAGTTGGGAACTTTAGTGACAGAAAGAAAAATCTTGTTATTAGCTCCAACTCTCTACCTTGGGAGGTAGAGAGTATTTATAGTACTTACATAAAACGCCACCTACCGGGCTGTGGATCAAGAATACAGTAGGTAAAGACCCATTCGTCCTCCACGGTGTTACATAACTAAATACTACTTAACATAAAATAACTACGACTACGAGCTTTCAAATGATTACATATACTTGAGGTGACAAACACTTTAACTACTGGATTTTCCAAATCCTAACAATCTCCCCCTAAGGGAGGTCACCTCAAACACACATTAAATTACATAGAAAACAAACATATATTACATTGAGATTGTTCTTGGATTCTTGTTCTGTAGCTCGTAGTCTTTGATTCTTCATTTTTGCATGTTTTGGATAATCTGAGTGGAGGTCTTTAACTGATCCACGTGATAGAGTTTTGAGCCGCTTTGAGATCATCAGCAACATTAAATACTCATCCATTGTGGTGTTGGTATTATGTGATGTTGTGACTTTTGGACCGTCATGCTCACATTCTGGATCATGATTTATTCTTATCAGAGTAGCGGAAGCTTTCGTTGATTCATGATATTGGCGCAGCGTAGCGAAGCATGGAGTGAAACTATCAGAGTCATTGATGCACTAATCATGATTTCTTTAGATATGAATGTGTTATGTGAGCATGCGGCTATGGATTGACCGCTCCATTCCGATCACCGCAAGCGTCGGGGTGTACCTGCATAAAACAGTTAGCAATAAAGCGCACGAAAGTGTCTTTGATCACTTTCGATGAATTGAGGTACACGGCCCACTGGTTCTCCCGTTGATCGGTACAAATACTGCACCGTGATCGAGGTATAATTCGAAGAATTTCCTTGACAGGGTTTCGCATAGTTGCTCTAGCCGTTTCTCAAACCGAACGTCTCAAAGAAGACAACACGTAGTGAGTGAACCAAATAAACGAGATTCACTGATTGATGAAAAAAGATTTGAAAAACAATCGTGTATTGCTCAATAGAAATTGTTTTGCAATACAATGAAGGTTTTAATGAAAATCAATTATCAATCATAAACACCTTTTATTTTGAGAAATAAGTACACAGTCGATGTGCTAAAGAAAAGAGTTTTTAAGCACAACGACCGGTTTTTCAAAGGTATCCGTCAATCCATAACCTGAACCAGGATTGATTCAAAAGATTGAATCTCTCCATTGTTTATGTCCAGTTGTCACATGGTTGATCTATTGGATAGATCTCACATGCCACCTACCGGGAGCTTGTTTGATGATGGCTCCAGAAGGCTTTCCATCTTCATCGTGAATATGAAAGCATATCACTTAGATGTTCTGGGAATACCACAAGGATAATGCGTAGGACTCATAAGATATAATCTCCCTTTCCACATTGTGTGAAACAGAGAGTCTTCATTGAAAGTGTCCTAAAGAGATTTATAAGATGATCTCGTGGCTCTAGACTCAATTGCGCATATTTGGTTCCTATGCCGGAGACTAGGGAGAGGGTCTCCTTCTTCAATATCAACAATCTCTAAGAGAAAGTCGATAGATTATGTCGGTTCCCCATGAGAATGAAACAAGCCCTTTTAAGAGGAACTTGAGTGGTTTGGAAAGTTGAAGTGCAGTGCGTCACCGGGTCCATGACGTCTTGTCTTCAATACCGATGTTACCTTGGTAACCACCAGTAGTATATGAATTGAACCCGGTTTCTGCCCTAAAGTTGAATAAATGGAGGGCTATTTCTTTTCACCCTTTTTCACATTCAATTATTTTTCATTCTTCAACCCCTTCAGTGCTTACTGAGACTTCATTACTAGAACCTTGTTGGGTTTATTCCAGTACCAGCTCATCTCGTCCGCACTCTTCCCATAATCTCATTTTTCTCCTTTTTTCATCATACCTAAGGACTTCTACACTATCTAGTGGATTGTCCCCGGGTAGATCCCTCCGGTTCTGGCGGATCCTGGGACCTCAACCTAACCTTATCATCCTTATATCACCATACATAAAGTAAAGTTGGTCGGTCTTTTTGGTATCGTTCATCTGCCAATGGAACCAATTGAAAACCATTTGAAAAATCAATCAAGATACTTGTGATATAGAATCAAAGCATTTTGTATCTTAATTGTTTTGATATTTTAGAAATGCTCCCCCTCAACATATGCATAAAGATTTAGAAATTGTTTAGCACATGGAGGCAAGAGATCTTTGAAATCGTTAGATTAAGAGTGAAAGGTCCGATCTTTTGATTAACATTTTCTAAAATAATCATCATCACTTCCCAACCAATTTGAGTAGATAAAACATTTTGAGGAAGGATGAGTTTTTCAAAAGTTTGCTCCCCCTCAATATGTGCCTCGAATTTTGAAAGAATTTTGCACATATTAGAGGAAACCTGCACTTAGAGACAATTCAATCACATTTCAATAATTTGAGGTTTAAAATAGTTGCTCCCCTCAACATGTGCATGGAAAATTTGAAATCGTTTGTCACTTGCGGGGAGGCAAACATGCTAAACACTTATGAAACCGTTTATCGAATTATCAGTTTAAATCCAATTTAAATCACAAATTCTCCCCGATCACAATTATCAAATCATTTGAGATTTGTGATCTCTGTAAATTTAAATTGATTTTGAAGGCTTTTAAGGAGAATTGTGACTTGATTTGTGAAAACGTTTTAATTGATAAGGATCTGATTTTGAGACTTTAAACTCCATTGATTGAACATGCATGAATATCTTTTGAAAACATAATAATAACCAAGGTCTGGAACCAATTGTGTAACATTTTGTAAAACATTTAGAGTAGACCTTACTCAGTTAAGTGCAAATTGTTTGAAACGAACACTTTTTAATTTAAAAATCATTCTCCCCCTCAATCAATGATGAAAGTCGTTGATTGATGAACTGAGATTTTGACACTTGATAAGTTCTTTTGATTTTCAAATATAGAGTCCGAAGTGTTTTTCAAAACAATTGAGTTTTCAAAAGATTACAAATATTTTTCAGAGGAATCTTTAGAAGGAAAAATATTTGAAATTAAGTATTTGTCTTGTTGATGACAAACATTTGTTTTTAGAATCAGAGCATTAGGAATGAAACATGAGATAAAGCATGGCTCTGTTCTTTCTTTGAAAAGCGGGTTACTGCCTGAAATGACAATAAACCATTGTTTCTCTTTCTCCCAAAATTTTATTTTATTTTTTTATTTTATTTTTATTTTTTTTAAGAACATTCGAACAACATCTAAAGTCCCGTATCATTCTTTGAATGACAGGATTAAGACCGTAGATATTATCGAATCGAGAAAATCATGACAAAATAACAATATTTTTGAGGTTTTTTCGAATTTTTTTCCCATTTTTATGGATTTTGAAAGTTTTATATTTTTCTATTTGATTTTTTGAAGGTTTTGTAATTTTGTATTTTGCTTTTTGGATAAATATATAAAAAGTATAGATGAAGGAAAGACCTTTACTCCTCGTCTTCCTCCTGAAGACGTTTGAGTGTTTCTGGTTGAAGGCTTTTCAATTCAAGTCGTGGAAGAATAAACTCAAAATGTTCTCTTGGAAGAGCTTTGGTGAAGATGTCGCTAACGGTATTCGACTTCACAAAATAGAGTTCCACCACACCGTTTTCCACTTGCTCCCTGATGAAATGATGTCAAATGTCAATGTGCTTTGATCTAGAGTGTTGAACGTTGTTGCATGAGAGAGCAATAGCACTTTTATTATCACAGTACAGAGGTATTTTGTTGAATTCAAAGCCATAGTCAGATAATTGTGATCTCATCCAAAGAATTTGAGCACAACAAGACGACATGGCTATGTATTCAGCCTCTGTAGAGGAAATAGAAGTACTCATTTGCTTCTTTGAAGACCAACTCACAAGCTTATCCCCAAAAACGAGCACCTCCTGATGTACTTCGACGTGTATCTTGACATCCTGCATGATCGCATCGCATAGGTCGTTAGTGACATACCGGTGTCTTTCGGTACCATAGTCCCATATTGATGGTTCCTTGGAGATACCGAAAGACCCGTTTAACCGCTTCAAGGTGCTTTTTAGTAGGCTTAGCGTGATATCTAGCACACATGCACACAGCGAACAAGATGTCCGGTGCTAGCATGTGAGGTACATCGGGATCCAATCATACTACGATATTTCATTTGATCTACCATGATCCCTGAGTGGTCCTCATCCAGATTAGTACGTTCAATCATGGGAGTGTCAACGGTGTCACATGATACAAATCCAAATTTCTTTAAAATCTCATTTGCATATTTAGATTGATTTATGAAAATGCCTCCGGACTTTGTGAAATTTGTAATCCCAAGAAAAATGACATTTGTCCCATCATAGACATTTGAAATTTGGAACCCATTTCATTAAAAAAACGATCACATTCATTGGGGTCAGTCGAGGCAAAGATAATATCATCTACATAAATTTGAACGTGAATTAAATGTTTGCACGACTTCGGGTGAACAATGTAGCATCAACTGCTCCTTTGTCTGAATCCATGGATAGAAGAAACTTTTACAGCGTATCATACCATGCTCTAGGAGCTTGCTTTAAACCGTAAAGAGCCTTTTTCAAGTGATAGACATGAGTAGGATGCTATGGATTCACAAAACTCTCTAGGCGGCGACGTAAACCACCTCTTTCAAATCACCATTAAGAAAGGCCGTTTTCACATCCATCTGATATACGACCATGTTCTTACTAGCCGCATTAGCCAAGAAGATTCTAATAGCTTCGATACGAGCAACAGGAGCAAAAGATTCTTCAAAGTCAATACCCTCTTCTTGATGGTATCCTTTGGCAACCAATCGAGCCTTGTTCTTTAGGACATCACCATGCTCATCAAGTTTCACTTTGAAAATCCATTTCAGAGCAATGATCATAGCACAATCTGGAGCAGGTAGTAACTCCCATACATCAAGTCGATCAAACTCATGAATTTCTTCTTGCATGGCATTGAACCGTGATCTTCATTCATGGCAATTTTAATGTCTTTTGGTTCGATCTTAGAGAGTACGGAGTTGAAGAAGCACCATAAAGCATCGGTTGCAAGTTGTTTCCGTGTGGATACTGGTAGAGAGGGGTTTCCAATGATGTTGTCCAATGGGTTATCATGTGTCCATTTTCTAAGGTGTTCATGTGGTTGTTGTTGTGGAACTGAAGTAGCAGAGTCGATGTCTCCGATGAAGATGGTTCGATGATGATTCAGAGAGCAAAGATATTTTCAAATGGAGCATCTTCAGGAGTTTCAAAGGGATTTACTTCATCATTGATGCCAGAAACACTTCCATGATGTACATTTGATGATTGATGATTTGTTGATGAGATGAGTGATCGCAGAAGCGCTTCTTGACTTAATGAAATTGAGACTGAAGGGTTCACTTCATTCACAGGGATTGGAGCAACCTCGTTGATGGGATTGACATTTCATCAGCATTCGGTTCATAGTGTTCATCAAACATTGGATCAAACAATTTCTTTAAATCATCTTCGAATGGAGGTACATATGGAGTTGCTGGAGATGAATTTGGTACAAGAGATGAACCAATGGGACTGTTTGAAGTGTGGTCCAGAACTAGATTGTCCAGAGCCATTTGACCGTCACTCATCAAACATAATGTGAATAGTTTCCATGATATTTCGGGTTCTCTTGTTGTAGATTCGGTAACCCTTCTTGTTTGGTGCATAACCAACGAAAACTCCAATATCTGCTTTTGCTCTTAATTTACCTAGGTCTTGACCGTCATTCATTGGATAGCACAAAGCACCAAACACACGAAGGTAGGAGAGATCAGGTTTTCGTTTATGAACAAGTTCATATGGAGTTTTTCCATGAGAGGTGTGTATAAGGGAACGATTTTGGGTGTAGCAAGCAGTGGCAATGGCTTCATTTCATAGAAACATTGGAATCTTTGAATAAATAAGCATTGTTCTTGCGGCTTCCACAAGAGTTCGATTTCGTCTTTCAACTACACCGTTCTGTTGAGGAGTTCGTGGAACACTTCTTTGATGACTGATTCCAATACTTTCATAAAACTGAATTAAGACTTTGTTGACAAACTCTGTGCCATTGTCTGTTCGAACAATTCTGACTGCATTGTTGAGTCGAACCTGAAGCTGTTTGATTAGTTTGATGATAACATCTGGAGTTTCATCCTTTGTCCTCAAAAACTTTACCCAAGTAAATCAAGAGTAGTCATCAACAACTACTAGAATGTATTTCTTCCCATTTATTGTTTGCACTCTCATTGGACCGCATAGATCCATATGAAGGGTATGAAGAACTTCCATTACAGAATTTGTGGGTTTTGGTTTGTGGGCATATTTTGTGCTTTTACCCAATTGGCAGGCTGAACAAAGATGATCTTTTTCATATTTTAATCGGGTAAGCCTCGACAAGATCTTTCTGGAAAGGATATTAATGGTGCCGAAGTTCAAGTGATTGAGACGACGATGCCATAACCATGACCTTGTTTTAGAAGCCTTTGACAGCAAGCAGATTGGAGAAGACTTCATCATGTCTTCAATAGAAATGGTGTATAGGTTAGAACCTCGAGTACCTCTTAATAATTCCACACCATCAAGTTGTCTAACGAAGCAAGTATGTTTTCTAAAGGCCACCTCTAGATCGGAATCACAGAATTGACCAACAGAGAACAAATTATGACCAAGACCTTCCACATAATATACCCTGGAGATTACACTTTTGCCAACTACTTAATCACCATAACCCATAATTGCTCCAAAATGGTCGTTCCCAAATCTAACAGCCCCGATGAATTTGCTCACGAAGTTCATGAGCCGTGACCGGTCTCCAGTCATATGCTTGGAACGGCTTGAGTCCAAGTACCACGTAAACGATTTGAACGACCTACAATTGAACACAGACAAGAATGGATAACTGGATAATTGGGATCCCCATGCAAGAATGGGTTCCACTAGGTTAGTAACAGTGATTGGAACACCCACATCAGGAATAGAAACAGTGAAATCATTAGGAATAGATGCAGTGCTGGTGTCTGTATTTGACCAGTAGGCATCCATTTTCTAGTGAGCATAGTCTTAGCAGTTTGAGGACAAAACTGATTATTCTTATGGCCAAAAGGTATCTAATAATAACCTATCTTTATAAATGTTCGTCCTGTAGGTTTCCACTGTTTTCTAACAATATTTCGTCTTTGCCTTTTAGCCTTCTTTGCATGATTTTTTGCATTAACAATTTTCACTGGGCATTTGACAGCATTAGACAAAGCATTCACACCATAATCATGATTAGCAATGTAATTCATACGCACATCATTACATGGTTTGCAAATAGTATCGAATTCAAATTAGTTACAAGACGCCTATGGCTAATACTAGAATCAACATGATTCGTTTTATTCAACTCAAACATAAAGTTCCTAGGTTGGTCTTCTACTCTCTTCCAATGCACATTTTTAGCTTGCGAGGTCCTATCTTGCTTGGTATTGCCTGGAGGCTTTGACCCGCTTGCTTTAATGTCAACGATTACTCTGTAGAGGGAATTATGGGAACATTAGTTGGTTGATCTACTTTTGCATTCAACTAGGCGTGCAAGGGTGTCAGATTACTAGAAGGCACATTCAAGTTCACTTTCTTAAAACTGGGCCTAGAATGCTTGGCACTAGGCATAGAACAAGGCATTACAGCTTTGCCTTTAGCACCTAAGGATTTAGGACATGTTGCAATTACACATTCTAGTAGCTCTTGAGATCGTTTGGCCTGGAGGCAAGCAAACCTAATTTCTCTATCAAGAAGTTTGTTAATGAAATCCTCTTCGACAATCTCACGGAGACATTCTAGACTATCCTTAAGGTAAGCACAATAGTCATGAAACGCAGGTTCATTATTCCTAAGATGAGGTGTTGGGAATTATGTGAAGTATGAATCATGCTGATATTACTGCTGATGGATTCTGCTGAAGTGAAGCTGGATTCTGCTGAAGACATGATTATGCTGAAGTTATATTAGTCGTAGTTGGTTTCTGCGGAAATAGTATTCCATATATTCTAGAATTAGTTAGGATATACATGAGCTTTATTAGGAAGTGATTGTGTATATCTTATTTAGTTTCATAGTTATACGTTTCTTAGAAAAGAAGTTAGGGTTCCTTGTCTATAAAAGGAACACAATAGAATGTATTATGTATTAGTGATAAAACAATTTATTAATATAACGATCCATAGAGGATCAAAGAGTTCTTAGTTATCTGTGTTTTATACTTGTGTTTATATTCCGCTTAAGAATACAAGTTGTAGAGATTTTCTTTTAGTTTGTTTGTGATTACACAAGCGATACTAACGATCTACGAAGCTCAAGATCTATCAAGGTCTTCAGTTTTCAACAAGTGGTATCAGAGCCTCGTGAGAGTCTCTACGATACTAAGGACAGGTTTTCTAAACACCAATACAACCAAAACAAAACACACCATTCCTGGATCAGACGTTGATGCTGATATCACCAACAACCAAAACACCACCCATCTGCAACACCTAAGTTTCTCTAACAGCAATGCTAAGTTTCCTTACCTAAAAAGGGAGGAGTATGACCTTTGGGCGATGAAAATGCAGAACTGGATCTCCAACATTGATTGGAATCTATGGGAGATAGTGATGAAGGGAAACAGTTTGAAGAAAACTACCACTGATGCTACTGGTAAGATGACTTATGTTCCTCCCAAAACTGCTGAAGAGTTACTGGCGGTTCAGAGAGAAACCAAGGTTAAAACCATTCTTCTTCAAGCTATTCCTGAGGATCACTTGAGTGATTTTCACTTCATGCAAGATGCCAAGGACATATGGTTAGCAATTAAGGCGAAGTTCGGTGGGAATGAGGAGTCTAGGAGAATGAGGAAGTCTATGCTTAGACAACAGTTTCAAGACTTTCAAATCTCTAAAGAGGAAGGAATTCATAAGGGCTATGACAAGTTTCACAAAATTTTAAGTCAGTTAAATCAGCTGCAGGTAAAGCCAAATAATGATGATTGTAATTCTAAGTTCTTGAGGTCTTTACCTTCATCCTGGCTACAAGTGAGCATTGCTTTAAAAGCAAAAGGTGGTTTGGATATGCTTACTTTTGATGAGCTGTACAACAAACTTAAAGCTCTTGAACATGATGTAAGAAGTCCTTTTAGATCATCATCTACTTCTAGTCATACAGCATTCGTTGGAGCCTCTACCCCAAAGATGAGTCATGGTCCAAGTCCAACTTACTCATCATCATCTTACACTACCACTCCATTAAGTTCTCAATCTGGAGGTATAATGGAAGATGTGCTTGGATCCTTCTTTGCTGATTATGATCCTTAGGAACGGCATATGAGGATTTAGATCGGTGGATCCACTGGAGATGGAAGAGATGAAGCTGAAGTGGCGGTGGCTATCTTGTCCATGGATATCAAGAATTTTGAGCGCAAAGCTGGCAGAAGATTTGGCTTCCAAGGAAGAGATCCAGAGGTTTGACAAAGGAAGGTCAAGTGCTTCACATGTCAACAGATGGGTCACTTCTCCAGAGAATGCAAAGATAAGAAAGTTGGTGATGAGACGAGATACTCTACTTATCAGCAAAATCAGAGGGAGTCTGGAACTTCAAAGGGATCAGACTTTGGTCACTCTTGACAGCAATGTAGACTGGAAGCATCATGAGCAGGATAATGATGGTCCTGATAATGTTGGTTTGATTGCAAGTGTAATTCAGAGGATAATCATGATCAGATTGCCTTGATGGGCATCTCTCAGGTACAAAACTGTTTGTTTGGTTGTAGTGGGCGTTATAATGAACTCAAAGAAGCTTATGATATTTTGAAACCTAAATATAATGAATACTTTGTAGAAGTTGAAGCTTATAAACAGGCTTTAAAAACACTAGAAAGACAAAAGGTTTGGTTTCAGAAGAATCAAATAGCTTATGATGAGAAAATAAGTGTGTTAGAAAGGGATCTTGAATGTGCTAAGAATGAGTTAAAATATTCTGAGAAGTTAAGAGTAGATGTAGTGTCAGAGAATCTAGAGCTAAAAGAGAAACTAGATATTGAAATTGCTAGGCATAACGAATGGTTGTTAAATGGAAATAAGTTAGCTAGTCACATCTATGCTAGTCAAACTCTAAATACTTCTATAGGATTAGGCTTTAAGAAGTATGTAGGGTTAGAAGCTAGGGATGACACACGCAAATCTACACCAGAAGGCCTAGCTAATTTTGTGAAAGAAGGTGCTCTACATGCTGTACGTGGACCTATTAGAGGTAAGCACATGCCCATTGACCTTTCCATTTCTGTTGACTTTGATGGATCACATCATCTCTATGGCAAAAAGTCAAATGACTTGCTGACCCGATACTTCTTCTAATGACTTTGTCTCTTGTGTTAACAGTGACAAGTCCTCCGAGCAAGGGTCTACAGAGTGTGTTTCAAATGACAAGTCTGACCTTCCCAAGTCTACACCCCTTTTGCACTGAGACTACCAATAAGCATGTCGAGTTTATGCCAAGGAATCCTCTTCCAAGACAGTTGCCTCTAAAGACTTGCCTTTTAATTCTTTGCATAATAATCCTGTTAAAAACAATTCTTTTCATGGTTTTGGTTTGAATACTTCTACTTGTAATAGAACATCTTTTGGTTTGAATAAATCTTCGAAACAGAAGACATGTTTTGTGTGTAGAAGTAAATTTCATTTAATTAAGGATTGTGATTATCATGAGCAAAGGATGGGTAGGTGTGGTGATTCTAGGACATCTAGACCAATGTGGACCAATGTTAATGCTATACCACCTTATGTTCCACAAGCAACTAATTCTCCTTTTCCTTGGAGAAGACCAGTTGCAAGACCATATGTAAAAACTACAAGTTCATATTTTAAGAATGGTCATTGGCACGGATATGTTGAATCTATGACCGATGGGAAAGGGAACTGGGATACTTTGTCAAGTCCTCGTGAGGTTGTTCTTGGAATAAAAAGGGATCTAAATTTCAATGGAAACCCAAGAACAATAGTGGATCCTATACATCTGCATGGCATAATTCATATGATCCACAAGGCAGGTTCAAGTCAGCAATGACTTGAGCCTCTATAGTGTACTAATAATTTGTATAATTCCTAACAATTTTACAGGTGACACTTCCAAAATTACTTCTGATGAGAGTGAAGACGAGTCCAATTATGCAGAGGACCTTGCTAGGCTAAAGACGCAGGAGTATGCAGCTAATCTAGAAGCTGAAAGGAATCTTTGAGGAGAGTGCCGTGAACCAATCCGTGGAAACATCAATTCTGCTGAAAGTAATTACTTTCTCCTATCATCACCATTCTGCGAAGGCTATGTTGTTTCTACTCCCATTTCTACTAGAGTGTCCACAGACTTTGGAGATCCTTATACTCGTTTTCCAAGACCCTCGGATCTTGGTAATCATCAACCCAAAGCTGGAGTCTTCACCTCACCTTCTTATGACACTGATTTTGAACCTACTATGACTAATCTTGATTCTTCCATTGAAGTCAACACCACTTCTACTAAAAGGATTCACAATACTCATCCACAGTCAAATATTATTGGTGATCCTAATGCACCTATTAGAACAAGGGGTACCGTGGCAAGTTCTAAATATGGTCAAGTGGCTTTTATCTCTTATGTCTTAAATCAACAAAGAGACAATCACACAGACTATGAACATTGTCTGTTTGCTTGTTTTCTTTCTCAAGTGGAACCAACCAGGTGTTACTCGGGCTCTTGAAGATTCAAGTTGGCTTGAAGCAATGTAGGAAGAGATGCAACAATTTCAAAATCATCAAGTTTGGATATTGGTACCACTACCTGATGGCAAGTATGCAATTGGGACTAAATGGATTCGAAAAATAAGAGATGCAAGAGGTTGTCATTAAAAACAAAGCAAGATTGGTTGCTCAGGGTTATAGACAAGAGGAGGGATTGATTATGATGAAGTGTTTGCACCTGTGGCAAGAGTTGAGGCCATACGGATTTTCTTGGCTTATGCATCCTATATGGGTTTTATGGTATATCGGATGGATGTTAAAGGAGCCTTTCTGTATGGTGAAATAGAAGAGGAGGTTTATGTCACTCAACCTAAAGGATTTGAAGATCCGGATCATCCTACTCATGTTTACAAGGTTGTCAAAGCTCTCTATGGACTACATCAGGCACCACGAGCTTGGTATGCTAGGCTTTCATCATTTCTGTAGAAGCATGGATATCGAAGAGGTGCTATTGATAAAACACTTTTCCTGAAGAAGAATTCCACAGATATTATTCTTGTGCAAGTGTATGTGGATGACATTATTTTTGGATCCACAAAGGAAGCTTGGTGCAGGGAGTTTGAGGAGCTTATGAAAGGAGAGTTTCAGATGAGTGCCATGGGAGAAATGACTTTCTTTTTGGGTCTCCAATTTCAGCGAAACGATGGTATCTTTATCAGTCATGACAAATATGTGAGGGACATCTTAAAGAAGTTTGGAATGGAGAGTGTAAGGACTGCCACTACACCTTATGAAGCTCCAAAGTCAAAGATCAACACTGAAGTAGATCCACCAGTGAATGTACATCTTTACAGATCTATGATTGGTTCTTTGATGTATTTGACAGCTTCACGGCCTGATATTACTTTTCTTTGTGAGTGTTTGTTCTAGACATCAAGTTACTCCACTTACTTCCCATCTCAATGTTGTTAAGAAGATCTTTAAGTACCTCAAAGGCCAACCTCATTTAGGCCTTTGGTACCCAAAAGAATCTCCATTTAAGCTGGAAGCATATAGTGATAGTGACTATGCTGGTGCAAATCTGGATAGGAGGTCCACCACTGGAGGTTGCCAATTACTTGGAAAGAGATTGATTTCTTGGCAATGCAAGAAACAGACTATTGTGGCTACCTCATCTACTGAAGCAGATGCGTTCTGCTGCAAATTCTGTGGACAAGTTCTTTGGATACAAAATCAATTGTTGGATTATGGGTATAACTTCATGAACACAACAATTTTATTGATAATCAAAGTACCATATGCATTGTTAAAAATCCAGTTTTTCACAGTCGAACAAAACATATTGAAATCAGGCACCACTTTATAAGAGATGCATATGACAAACATTTGATAAAAGTGGTTAAAATTCACACTGATGATAATGTGGCAGATTTGTTAACAAAGACTTTTGATGGACCAAGGTTTCAACACCTTGTGGTCCATATTGGTATGCTTAACCCTTAACTGCAAAGTTTAAGGGGAGGCATAGCCCTCAGGGGAGGCATATGCCTCAGGGGAGGATTTGTGTATACTTTGCATTCTTATATGTAAATTTGTTTGATTCCTGTGTATACGTTTTGATCATGTTATCTAACACTAACCAGATAATGTAATCTTAGTTTGTTATTCTTTGTTGGTTTGTATGTTTCTCTGTGTTTATTCTGTTTTGCATTTGGAATTTACCATGGTTGTTATTTTGGAATATGGTCAAGAAAGCTCTAAAGCTTGTTTCTACTGAATTCAAAGTCTTTGAAGTGAGCTATTTGTTTCCACTGAAGACAAAGTACTGAAGTTACAATGTTCATTCAAGAGAAGTACTGAAGCAAATTGTTCATTCATTCATTAGAAGCAGTTTACAGCTTACAGACTTACAGTACAATCAACATCAAAATCAACTACAAGGAAAGAGCTTTACATGATCTACTAATCCAAATCTAGTTCATATCATCTATTCCAACATCTAACAGGCTGTTGGATATGCATGATTGCTCACATCTTTCACACTAAATGCTGGATATGTATTTATCAGGACTTGCATAACCACCCATTCCTTCTATCTTGATGGCTGGATATGCATGACCGGTACGACGAAGATGCTAAGGATCATAATGGGAAGGATGGATTGATGAAAACGATGATGATGAAGATGACCACGTATGTCCTGTGTGCTTCATCTGCTGATTTCACCAAAAAGCAATCCTTCCACCTTCCTTAACCCCTTCCTTTATACGATATGTGATGATGCACCATGATATGATGCGAGAAGTGCTAGAATCACCTCTTTATCCTTAGGGAGTGGCGGATTTCTGGCACGTGGCCTTTGTTGAGGTTGAGGTGCTGGAGGTTGGGAGTAAGATGTTCTCTCCTTATAGGAGTCATCAGAATCATCAGCAGATTCACTTGGATTCACTACACTATCATCTTCTGAAGAAGGGAGAAAGGGTGATTTACTTGGTCGTGGATATGGTTGAGGAAAGTAATGAATCCATGGGTTTGAATCATCACTTGATGATGATGAGGATGATGTTGTGAGATCCATGATCTCAGGTTTAGTACTCATGATTGATTGTGGTTAATTTTGAAGCATTGATGAAATTAGGTTTTGTGATGATATTTGGTGGTTTTTGATGAAGAGTTATGTGTGCATTGGGATTGTTTTATAGACAGTTTCAAGATTTAAAAAGATTTAATGCGTGTGGGTGAAACAGTAAAAATATATTTACTGAAGCTTCTTGAATACGTGATCTGTTTCTGCTAATTAGTATTCTTCAGCAGATTGATTAGTGTTTCTACTGAAGTTGAAAGTTAAATTTGGGGAAAAGTAGCAGTACACGTCAGCACTGGTCAACATTTGACGAAAATTGGGAAACTACTACTTATTCTCTATTCGCATATCTTCGTCTCAAATTAAAAATTTCCCTCATTACTCACATTCAAAACACGTCCACTTGTGAGAATCTTAATCCTAACGTACGATTTTTCTCATGGCGCTTCTATTCAAGCATGATCATAATAAAGTCGCCTTTAAGGAACACTAAGGGGATGAGTTGTATAGATCAATGGTAGAATTCTTCACGATCCAAGATTCATTATGCTTTAACACATTCTCCGAATGCTATATATGAATCGTTGGTTACTCAATTTTGGCGGCGGCTACCAAACGGAGTGATACAGAGATTGTTGCAATGATTGACGGAACAGAGCATGTGGTGACAGAGGAGCTGATAAGAAGACAACTTCATTTGAATGATGAAAATGGGGTTTCGCATTCTAATCATTCTTGCTGGACTAAGAGCTATTGGATATCAGGGTGAAAGGACTGATATGTGGTTGAAGAATCAGTTATGTCCTATGTGGAGGTTTTTGGTTCACACCTTGCTTCAATGTATGAGCAATAAATATGGAGGATGGGATCAATTTTCTACACAGCTGGGATGTGGTATTGTTTGTCTTTCTCGGGGTTTGACTTATAATTTATCTAAGTATATTTTTGATAATATGGTTGAAAATATAGATAAGAAAAAGCATAAGTTTTTGATGTACCCTAGGTTTCTTCAGATAATTTTAGACATTACCACACAAGCCCAAGCCTTTTATCCCATAGGAGCTTTAACTGCTAAACTATTTGCTTCCATGAGAACTAAGTATGAGGGGGCACATTATCCTTTGCTAGCGGCTATGTTGCCTCAAGGCAATGAGGATGCTGAAGAAGGGAATGTCATTGGTTCTCCACCTTCTACTACTATTGCTGCTGATAGGAATCCATCAGTGACAATAGATGAAGGCCCTTCTAATGCTGCTGAAGCACATCTTGTTACCCCTGAACGACCTTTGTCCACTTCTTCACCTAGACCTAGTCCACCACCTACACAGGTTCCTCATGATGAGGTTGAGACTGACTTTAATAGGTTGCCTACTCCTAGTCCTGTTAGAGATCCAATTGATGATAATGTTCCATTCATTGAGCATGTTGATGTTTCTTCTGAAAGGCCCAATGATGCTCCCATTCCTACAAAGCAATCTGCTGGTGGAGCTGAGGACTCTATTACACTTACATCTTTATATGCTTTAGTGAACATGTATGGAAATGAGGTTACTAATCTCAAGAAGGAGCTTGCAGAGACTAAAACTAAGCTTGGTGATGAGATTGTTGAATTGAAAAGAAAGGTTAAGGATTTGGAGGCACAAATGGGTCGGAGAAGAAAAAGGAGATTGGATGTTTCTTCGATGAGGAGACCATGGATGATCAGTTTAGGTCTCTTGATCTGTTGGCTAATGTGGCTCAAGAATCTAATATTTCTACACAGAAGGTTGGTACATCTGTCACAAAAGGAGCCAATTTTGTTTACGAGACGAAGGAGAAAGCCATCTGTGCATAAGGATACATTGCAAAGTGCAGATATTTCAACTCTTGAAGGATATCTTTGATGATACTTCTTTGATCGACATTCTTGGTGCAGGTGTTCAAGCTACCAATGTGCTATCTCAACCTGCTTCTATACCTTTCACGATACTACGAGTGTTTCTTGATGGGAGGAAATTTAATTTGAATCAGTAGATGTATTTTCAACACCTTTGAAGATTTATCTCACCATGTTTCTTCTGAAGTACATCCGGACAAATCTTCGAAGTTCCTTTTACGGATACTCTTGGTGATGCTATTTTTGAATCTTTTGATAAAGGGAAGGGAGTAATGGTTGATACTGAGCTTGGTCCAGATCTGGTAAGTGAACAGGAAAGGTTAGCACAACAGAGGATGTTAGATGAATGTGCTAATTTGAAGAAAAGTGCTGAATTGGCTCAACAGATTGAAGCTGAGTCTATGTCTAAATTGCCTCCTGAGAGACAAAAATAATTAGATGAAATGGCTACTCAGATGCCTGATGAACACTGGGATGTTTACACTCAGCAAGCAATTTCTAATCCTTCACTTGCTCAGAGTATTTTGGGAGCAGATTTTAATAGTGCTGATTTTGTGGCTCAAATGATGGCTCTTGGACAACAAAAGAAGAAAGAATCTATGGCAAAAAGGAAAGCTATTCAAACTCAAAAGAACATGACAAAGAAAATAAGAGCACAATCTGCAGCTCCAACAAAAGATTATATGAGGAAAGTAGTGACATATCAGAGTTGCTCTCTCTATACCTCTGGTATGACTATGAAGCGGAGTTAAGGCTTTACCGATCTTTGAGTTAATCAGTCATTATAATAAGATTATGAAGTTTACTTCATCTAGTCCTGATTCTACGTCTAGTTTGAAAAGAATTGCTGATGTTTCAGATGCTCCTAAATCCAAAAGACCAAGCATAGTTGAAATTGTAGATTCTTTTGAGGCTCATGTTTCAAAGTCAAGTACTTCATTGTTGCTTCGAAGTATCTACTGCAAGCTATTCCTTCAGATCTACTGCAGCTATTCCTTCAGATTGCTCAAGTTCAATCAGTGAACCTTATGTTGCTTCATCTGGATTATCATCTTCTGAAGCAGTTCCTATAGTTGCTTCTATTGACAAAGATGGAAAAGATTTGAGTTGTCAAGCTGAAATACAGTGACTAAAGCTAAAAGGCAGAGCAGTAGTGAGAAGATGTATGTCTTACGTGGTATTGTTCCATTGCAGAATGATTCTATTTCTTCCACACATATTAAAGATGTTTCTGAAGAACCTATATCATCTTTAGACATTTATCTACCAGGTACGAGGAAGAAAAGAATGGCTAGAAACGATCTATTTCTTTCTGGAGATCTGTAAAATCCGTTGAGACACATACATCTAAGGTTAAGGAATCTTCAAGGGTTGATTCTTTGGATCTCAAAGCTGCTGAATCAACATTTATTAAAGAGGATCTTCGATGTTTTTCTGAAGGATCTCATGATGTTTTGGTTAATTGGTCATTGCAAAAGGATGAACTTAATGTGATTCATCGTTTGGATCAAATGATCATGGAATTTAACTTTTTGAAGGAGATCTTGCATCTGGTGGACAGGGCAGATTTGGTTATGCTATATAACCTTGTCAATAAGTATTACCATTCTAATGCACCAAAGGGTTCTGGTTTATATTTATTGGGTGATCTTCATGTTTTGTTTGATTCAATATCTCCCAATGGTAAAGGATACTTTATTTGGAAGAACTCCCACTTATGGCAGGTTACATCTTGGAGATTTTATCCTCCTTCGTGTATGTAGTTGAGACGAAGGGTGGTATTACTGCATGTTCTTGAGAGAACTTATCCATTATCTGTGAAGCTTATGGAAAGAATGCTTCTCCAGAAGTTGGAAGTTTCTCCAGATCCGGTTGGAAATGATCTTTTGCATCTTGAACAATGTGTCGGTGTTATTAAGACTCAACTTATGACACATAGAAGTTCATCTTGATTCTGGTAATTTGTATGGTTTGTAATTTTTGTTTCTTTGTTTTCTTCTTAGTTAAAAAAAAAAAAAACTATGTATACGTTTTACTAACTTTTATTGCTTGATTTGTTGTATCATATTCGGTTATTAACTCACCAGATTTACTTTGTGTATATCAAAGAGTTGGCTAGTCCAAAGGGTACAGCTTTGGTAAAGACACATCAAATCGTTGATAGTCAATGGTTTGCTCAAAATCATAGGGTTTGCAATCACCCATGAGTAATTGCTAAGTGTTGTATGGTCATCAATTCACCATGATTTATTCCTATTTGGAATCCAAGAATTGACTAGCCCACATGTATATGGCTTGTGGTAAAGGCAGTGGAATACCATATTTGGTAATCAGTTCACCAAGTTTAAGAATTGACTAGTCCTGAGCAAACGGCTACAGGTAAAGATATTTCAAATCCGTTATATGGTTGTTGATTTGCTAATAAATAAGATGGTTATCAGTGTACCATAGTTTGCGAACTTAAACATTTGGCTACTCCAGTAGTGATGGCTATTGGTAAAGAGACATCAAATCCATTATTTTCAATGATTCACCTCTCACAGGAGTTAACACACCTAGATGTGATGAGAATAGTTTGAAACTTATATGTTTTGATGTACATGTTGTCATTTGTTGCTGCAAAGATATGGAGTTTCAGAGTTTATTCATCAACGAGATGTTTTTGTTTTGATTCTTTCCTGATGATGTTTGAGTACAATCCTCTAGTGCTGCAAGGTTAAAGATCTATCAAGAAACTGGAACTTAACCACGTCAAATTCCAGTTTAGGGGAGGATTGTTGGGAATTATGTGAAGTATGAATCATGCGATATTACTGTGATGGATTCTGCAAGTGAAGTTTGGATTCTTGAAGACATGATTATCTTTGAAGTTATATTAGTCATAGTTGGTTTCTGCGGAAATAGTATTCCGTATATTCTAGAATTAGTTAGGATATACATGAGCTTTATTAGGAAGTTATTGTGTATATCTTATTTAGTTTCATAGTTATACATTTCTTAGAAAAGAAGTTAGGGTTCCTTGTCTATAAAAGGAACACAATAGAATGTATTATGTATTAGTGATAAAACAATTTATTAATATAACGATCCATAGAGGATCAAAGAGTTCTTAGTTATCTGTGTTTTATACTTGTGTTTATATTTCGCTTAAGAATACAAGTTGTAGAGATTTTCTTTTAGTTTGTTTGTGATTACACAAGCGATACTAACGATCTACGAAGCTCAAGATCTATCAAGGTCTTACAGTTTTAACATGAGGAGGAATGTATTTAACAGTAACAATGTATTTGCAGTCAAAGGATGACTTTGAGATAACATTCTTATTAAAAACAAGTGGCAGCTTCCCATTCTCCTGATTTCTCAGATTCTCAATTTCCTTTTGTAAAGACGTTATTTTTTTGTTGTTTTGGTCACGAGTGACTTTCATTGAATCATATAACTCTTTAAAGTGTCGTTTAACTATTTCATTTTCTTCTAGAAAACTCTCATTTTCCTTTTGTAAGGCATTAACTAAGTTTTGAAGATGAAAAATTTGAGAGTACTGAGAATCAAAAGGAGGAGGCATTTGGGATCCAGTCACATTGTTCTTTTCACCCTTTAATTGAGAGATTTGGGCTTTCAACTTTTTGATCGTGTTACAATGAGCTCGAATCTGTTCATCACGTTTGCTAATTTCAAAAACTGCATCAAATTCAGGAACATCCAAGGATGTCTTGATATTTGAGGTTTTAACTTTTTCTTTTAGATGTTGATATTTTAGTTGTAAATCAAAATGTTGAACTTCTAGTTTAGAAAGATGCTTTACCAAATTATCGTGATCATCCTGATCAATTTTCTCATTAAGTTTCAAATTAATCTTTTCAAGCTCAATGACACGATCATGGAAGACTTTCAGAGCAACAGATAATTCATGAAATTGAGAAGCATTAATGGAGCAATTCGTAGCATATAAAACACATCTTGAGCAATACATTAGAAATAAGATTCTCATTCAAGGTATGCAAGTTCTTCCTCTCAATCTCATTATATTTTAAAGCTCACTCATAGTCACTAACCTCAACTATCATTGCATCAAATTCCTTTTCCATTCCTTTAATATCTGAATCTATCCCCTTTTACGACTCTCGAATTGATCTTTTAGTTGTTTAAAGAAAGGCATGACCTCAGTTAGATAGCATTCTTTTGGTTGCTCAAAACCCCTTTCCCCTTCGCTTATCCCGATGGGTGTGATCCTTTTCTTACAAGTTTTCTCAAAATCGACAAATAGTTGAAGAATAACATATTGGTGATTAAGGTCTTACTCTTAGTGGCAATAGTTCTAGGAACTAAATGCATCGGTGTATTTGGAGGATACACAGTGTTGTAGGCATTTTCCTAAGGGGAGGGTTTGTTTCAACAAGATTTTCAGCCTTTTGCTTATCTAAGTCCTTTTTCCAGAAAACTTGTTCAGGTGTTAACAACGTTTGAGGCTTAAATTTGTTTAAGGAGATCCGTTTTCCTTCTAGTAATCATGGGGTTTGATCGTGATGTTATTCTTTTGCTTTCGAGGATCTTCTAGCTTCTTATTCATTTTCACCCTAGATGCATCATCTAATTTTCTATCTTTCTCAGAGCACTCAACGCAACTATGGTTTCGTCTAGGTTTAAGAATTTTATTGCCATCATAAATTACATTTTGAGCCGCCTTAGCTAACTTACTGTACTCGAGGTTGGGTTTATCTATAATGGGAACACTATGCTTATCGCTTAAAACTCTATGCTTAGTGACCATGTGAGCAATCTGAATGGTATTCCCTTGTACATACAACTTATTTTCAAGCTTGTTCTTCAAAGTTTTTAGATTAGAAAAATCATTCAAAAGTTTGATTCCTTGGCCTGAAATTCCTGCTTAAGCACTTTAACATTTTCTTGAAGTTCTTGTTTTTGCTTATCAGTTTTTGAAAGCTTTTCTTGTAAGGAGTTTAACTCTTGTTTTAACACTTCTTCTCTAAAATTACTTTTTCTAATAATTATATGCATTTGGTTATCCAACTCCTGCTCATGAGTAGTTAGCTCAAACTTAGCACGTTGTTTATAAATGGCAACTCGTTCTTTATAGGCATTAAGTTCAGAGATAAAAGAATCATCAGGGGCACATCCAGTGTATTCATCAAAAACATAGTCATCGTTGACTGCAGAAGATGCATCACTTGGTACTACCTCACTTTCACTTTGTTTCATATATTGATCATATGGGACAACATTGATATTACCCACATTTTCAATATCTGACTCAAAAGTTTCAGTTGATTGTACTTTGTCATGCATCTTTTGCCCATCAGCATCATCGTATAGTTTTAATACTTCAGAAATGAGTTTGTCTTTGGATGGACCAACTTGTGGTGATGAAGAGACTTTAGGAGAGACCATTGGAGAAATGCTAGCCATGAAGATGGTTTGTGCAGTAGGTTCATCATCAACGTCAGAGTCGTATGCATCACAATCAGCGACTTGAAAGGCATTCGATGATTGTGGCCTATCTCCTGAATTGGCTGCTCATCCACATCAGCATCATATGTCTTAGCATTCCCTTCAGCAAGAAACAACAACTCTTCTTCATCCAAAGCTGCACCATTATCCTGAGCTTGAACAAGCAACATCTTATCCCTGAAGTACTCTGCATTCTGAGGGTGTTTTGGCGATGTGCAGTTCCTTGCATTGTGTCCCTCACCTCCACAGTTGTAACACTTGATCGGCTTTGCTTGTCCCTGATTTCCATTCCTTCCCCTGTTCTGATTAGTCACATAGCCTCTACCAACTCCACCTCTTCCTTGTTCATACTGCCTTTCTTGAACTGGTTGTACTATAACCTTCCCATCTCTGACAGTGGCTTGATTGTGTGGATTAGATGCTGTTCTGATGTTGTTGTTGATGTGTGGGAGAGAGTTCATGTTTTGACTAAGTAGGAGAGCCAGTTGATTAATGAAGTTACCCACGTGTGCATAAGCATCAGCTTGTTTGAACATAGGATCGGGAATGAGTTTGTGAGTTCCATCACCCATGGGTATAACTTGTGAAGCTTTAGTGGTAATCCCAATGTTTGAGTAGAAGGCAGTTGAATCATTTGATGAGCTTGTCTCTCCTGGATTTGTTTTGAATTGTTCAAGAATCCTCTTTTCAAACATGGCATGTCTCTCATTCTAAAGAAGGAATGCATAGAGTTTCTCATAGTTTGTATTCTTCAATCCTCTGGTTAGCTTCACAGAGGTGACAAACTTGTACCATTCGGGATTCATGTTGTTCACAAACTTTGAGTTCAACTGAATGTTTGGCATAGTCATTCTGATGTTCCTCATGTCATTAACAAGCTTGTGGAATCTCACGTAATACTCATAGACACTCTCATCTGGTTTCATCTTGAAGTGCTCAAATTCATCACAGAGTTGTGATTCTATGTCTTCCATAGTTAATTGAACCAGAAGAAGCATCTTGACATTATCCCACACGCCTTGCCTTGGTGTTGTGAGTGATAAGCTTGTAGATATCGTTTGGAAGACCTTGAAGTATGATGTTAGAAGCCCTGATATCAGCATCGAATCTCTTTTCTCCTTATCATTAAGTTCATCATACATCTTTGGTCAGTCTAATCCATAGATCATAGTTCCATCTGCAGCTGTATCAATTAAGTCTCTTGTAGTCTCAACCTGATAAGGTCCTTCATCGATTGACTTGAGAATGTTGACTCCGTTTTCCTTTCCCAAACAGTACAATCAGATTCGTTGTGCCCATGAATCATAATCAGTTCTGTCAAGCATAGGTGGACGAGTATCTGACTCGGCTGCTTGAACGTCCTCAGCTACGGAAGAAACAATAGTAGGAACGATGTTTGTCATGATTACTAGTTCTACGGGATTTTACAATTCTTTGATTAAACCGGGAAATTGATTCTTTCACAGGATTTTACTAAACCAAAAGAACAACCGTAAGAATGTATCACGAAGAAGTGACAAGTCTAAATTAGACAAGTAGCAAAACACACAACTCGCTTAGTTATCAACTCGCTAAACAACCAAATCGCTTAAGTAATCAACTCGCTAAATAGCCAAGTCGCATTAGCATCAACTCGCAACACTGTTAACACACTTAATGGAACAAGTCGCTAAATAGCCAACTCGCTTCAGTATCAACTCGCAAGACACACAACTCGCTTAATGAAACAACTCGCTTAGAACCCAAGTTGCATGAAAATCAACTCGCTAAATAGCCAAGTCGCATATACTAACTCGCATACAGGAACAAAGCAACTTGCTTTGAAGAAAAACAAGTCCGAGACTCAACTCGCTAGTCCTATGTTCACAAATAACGACTTTATCAATCAAAAACAACCAAACCACAATGATTTAAGCCTTCCAATTCAAAACATAAACACATATGATGATCCTAAACACAAAAGTACAAGCAAAATTCAAACTTTAACACTAGAATTTGTCCAAATGAATCAAACTCTCCTAAACCCTTAGTACCCCAAAAACCTTATGAAATCCACCAAAACAAAGAGCATGAAAGATGAGTGATCAAACCATGGCTCTTGATACCATTTGTAACATATAGGATTTCACAAACACACTAAACCATAATCACTATGGGGCGTACAATATGTTTAGAGAGAGAAAGTTCTAGAGAGAGAAATGGAAGAGAGTTGGGAACTTTAGTGAGAGAAAGAAAAATCTTATTATTAGCTCCAACTCTCTACGTTGGGAGGTAGAGGGTATTTATAGTACTTACATAAAACGCCACCTACCGGGCTGTGGATCAGGCATACAGTGGGTAAAGACCCGTCCGTACTCCACGGTGTTACATAACTAGATACTACTTAACATAAAATAACTACGAATACGAGCTTTCAAATGAATACATATACTTGAGGTGACCGACACTTTAACTACTGGATTTTCCAAACCTAACAGTAACTAATGCGCCGTTAGTGGATTTATCCATTAACAAGGCTAGAAGAAAGGCTTCAAGACCTCCACTTACTGAAATTTCAGACAGTTTATTCCTAACTTAATATCTACAAATATAACCTCCATACATAATAAAATTTGTTTGTTGTGTATTTTACGTCAAGTAACTATATAGTTATTGTTAATAAAGGTGTTCGACCGAGGGGACGTCCGCGCAAAAGCGACAATTCAAAAAGTAATTCATTATGTTAACAAATTTATCATTTGTTTGTTATTTTGTTCTCCGGAATTTAACATTATCTTTTTTGACTTAGATACACCACGTAACGATGTTACTCCTGTTGCCTCAATAACTCCAAATGATACTACACGTAACGTTCCTCCTCAAGGTAGTGGTAATACAGAACCGACAGCAAAAGGTATTTATCTTTTCGTAATACATATGATGCACTGATCAGTAGGATGAATAATGATAAGTCCATATATAAATATATCAATAAATAATTTCATTTTTTATAGGTACATTCATACGAAACAACAATGGTTCAAGGTTTGAAAACCAGACACCAGTGAAATTCAATTTTGGTACATAGTTTCATCATTAACTTTTCATTTATCCGTTAATGTATTTATATATATCACACTTGATTAATACTTTCAGATACAATCACAATGGTGTAATATAATGTTTGACAGGATCCACATTGATAACATCAAATAGTCCTGAATATTAAGTGTCAATTTCCCCCGATAATTCTCGTTATTTATATCATTTATATGGATTTACGCTTGTTTTCTATTGTTTTCTACTTTCAGGTAAATTACGAGCATTGGAGCTAAAGAGACGCGGAAATGGAAACATAACTAAAGATTTATCACAGTATGCTATTTTGAAGAAGTTATGACGTAACTCTTCTCTCACATTACGCCATAACTATTGCGTGGCCCAGAATACCAACTTATCAAGAGGTTACGACGTAACTCTTCCCAAAAGTTACGACGTAACTCCATTAGGTCAAATGAGGTTCCACGCCGCTGATACTTACGCCGTAACTACTGCATCACTTACGACGTAACCGGGTTTATTGAATACTACGGCGTAACCACTAATAAGGTTACGCCGTAACTAGAAGATATAGTGCATTTACGAAGAAATAGAAGGTTACGGCGTAACTCGTATTTTGGTTACGCTGTAACCCAGATCTGGGCTATAAATACCCCAATTCGGCATTTCTAATCATCCCATTCCACACACAACACTCGAGAACGGGAAAAAGCTCAAGGCAGGTCTAAGGGAGCATACGGAGCTGTTTCCAAGGGAGAAGTCACTCCACTATGATAAGCTTTAGCGTTTTATATTTCTTTTACTTTCAATTCATGTATTTCGTACCTTTGAATATTGAATTTATTTGCATGATTAATATGAGCGGCTAAGCACCCTTTGGTGCTAGCCTAATTATGATTCCTTAATTGTTTTGTTTGCGTTTACCTTTACTTCCGTACAATTATTTCTAAGTGTATGCATGCATAGTTCATTGGTTGTCACCCTTGGTTCGGTAGTTTTGAATGGTGGTAGAGGCCAATTTCCTAGGAGATATGACCAACTAACCCTAGGTGAGCGGACTGAGACGGGAATGGTAAGATATGACCAACTGACGATCCTTTCTACTTGTGCGATTTGACCAACTGATCACCTATCGTTTGGATGAACTTAAGAATTGGGGGGTGTAATGTCTAAGTTTCTAACGGCCGGGCAATTACTATTTTGAATCTAGCATGTAGCGGTACTTAATGACTTGGCTTAGGGGACCAGGAACAACAGGACTTATGACGGTGAGCCTGATTTCTCTTGTGGTGGCATCTTTGCTGATAGCTTAGGGCGAATTGACCAAATGTTGTCCTCTCGAATTTGACCCCACCTGAAGTAATTGGAAGTTGGTAGACGTAGATATAACTAGCTAGGAGGATTGACTAGGTTAGCACCACTATTCCTCTATTGATTTCCCTTTATCCTTTTATCTGCTTTTATTTCATTCTGCATTAGTAGTTTAATTAATTAAATCCCTATCGAAACAATTATTATTCTATGACACTAGATTTAGTAATAATCCAACACACATAGCTCTTGGGACAACCTCGGCTTTACCATTTACTACACTACACGGCCAGGGTACATCGTCCGTTAGTGCACTAGAATGAGACCATAGGTATAGCGAGACACTATAAATATTAAGACACAGTGATAAAACCGCATCAAGTTTTTGGCGCCATTTGTTGAGTTATATTAGGATTGATATTAAGTCTTACATTTCGTTTTTAAACTTTGATCACGATCATATTTCAAGTTTACAGGTACCATGGAAGCTGTTAACATCGATAACCTCACTCTTGAGGAATATTTGGTGTTGACAAGAGAAGAACGAAGACCAGGGATTGTTAGGCCAACCATTGCAGAAGATGCTCAATTCGAAATCAAACCTTAATTCATGAGGGAATTGCGTGCAAATCCCTTCTCTGGAAGCATCACCGATGATGCCCATGAACATGTAGACAATGTCGAATACATTGTCAGCCTATTCAAAATTCCCAGAGTCTCACACGATGCTATAATGTTACGAGTATTCCCTATTTCTCTTACGGGAGCTGCAAAAGGATGGGTTGATCGATTACCTGCAGGGACTGTCAACACTTGGCCTATCTTAAAAAAATATTTCATTCAAAGATATTGTCCTCCATCGAAGATGGCTAAGCAATTGGAAGAAATTAATAACTTCAAGCAAGAGGGTGATGAAACGTTGTACCAAGCTTGGGAAAGATACAACGAATTGTTATACAAGTGCCCTACTCATGATCTCAACAGCCAACAAAAAGTGAACGTCTTCTACAAGGGACTGAACATCTCTTCAAGACAAATGATTCATTCTCAAGGGCCGATTCCTAGTATGACACCCACTATCGCTTTAGAAACTATTCAAAGAATGGCAGACCACTCTCACAAATGGCACAATGGAGGAAGCAACCGAAGTAAGAATGATGATATGGAAGGCCTTGCAGCGATAAACAACAAATTATAAAGCCTTGGAAGAGAAATGAAGAAGCTCAAGGAAAATGTGCATTCCATTAAAGTTGAGCGAAATGGGACTCCTCCTTCTAAAGAATGCTCCTCCAATGAAGAAGTTGAAAGGATCGGAGAAGTTAACTATGGAAAATAATTCCATTTCAACAACTACAATAATTACGGGCCTAGGTATCATGAAAAATCCCCTGGGTTCTACACAAGAATCAACAATAATCCTCCTAAACTTAGACTTGAAGAAATAATGAACCGGTACATCGAAGAATCTACAAAAAAGGGAGATAGACTCAAGGAATGGATGGTCAAAGTAAAGGAGGACACCAATATGAACCTACGCAACCAATATGCTGCAATTAAGAACCTCGAAACACAAATTGGGCAATTTGCTAAAAACCTTGAAACAAGTAATGCTAAAGCCACTGCCTGCAAGGCCATATTTGCACAAAGGAAAAAAAGAGCAGTGCACATCCTCAATCACTAATGATCTTTCCGGGATTAACTACCTAAGAGAGGATGATAAATCAGAAGACGACGAGTTCTGAAGCCAACTTCACAGCGGCAATACCAGGAAAGTTTTCTTCTCCCATGCACTATTGGTACCATTAAGATTCCCGCATTAGCTGATTTAGGGGTCGGGGTAAACCTTATCTCTACCACTTTATTTGAAAAAATTAAACTTACCAATTTAAAAGAAACAACTATTATGATTGAAATGGCTGATTCCTCTATGGCTGTACCGAGGGGAATTGTGAACAATGTGCTTTTAAAAATTGGAAAATTTTTCTTCCCCACCGATTTTGTGGTTATTGACATGGGAAAGCGGGAGGCTTACAACTTGATTGTTGGAAGACCTTTTCTGGCCACTTATAGGGCTCAGATTCAGGTTTTTGAAAAACAAATTTCTTTGGGAACTGAAAATGAACGAATAACTTTTAGTATGAAAGAGCATTTAAAACCAAAAACTAAAATTTCGATTGATGTTGACATTGTTAATGTTCAATCGCTGGATCCCACTCTACACTCTAAACCTATCACTGGTGATCGTAGAGAGAATATTGATAATTGTAAGTAGAAACAGGATGAAATTGTCCAAAGCATTGAGGGAACTCTGAATCCAAACAAACATTTTTGCAACTCGATGTCAACCAAAGATAGCGAATCAGTATGGCCACCGTTTACTCGTCCTAAAAAATGTGAAAGAAAAGCGGATGAATGGATATACCCTCATAAGGGGGAGAAATATGATGTTGAGTTAGCATTGGAAGATTGGTACAAATTAAAATTTGGAACCTCAAAAATCATTAAGGGACTGGTTAAGCGGTATGGGTGCAATCATCTCACTAACACCATAGGCGGTACAAGATCCAGCATCAGTATTACTAATAGTGTTATTACCGAAGATGATGACCGAGGAAAATCATTTGATAAATGGCTTTCACATAAGTTTGGAACAAATGGCATCAATAATTCTACAAGAAAAAAAAGGCTTGATAATTGGATGAATGAATACCAACGAATGATGGAAGTGGGCCAAGTCCAAAGGACCCCATAGAGGCCCCGCGGCTCTGAGTCTAACTTAAAGACTCGCTAATAAAGAAAAGTGCTCTTTCGGGAGACAACCCGAATTATCCCTATCTTTTGTTTCTTTTCTGTTGGGTTTTGTGTTTTCTAACCATTTTGCAGGGAAACGAGGAACTAATTCTTCTTTGCGATTCTTTGAACTGAACGATTACGACGTAACTCATCTTGGTGATTACGGCGTAAGCAACATTTGAGCGCAGAAATTCTTGACGCATTACCAATTACGGTAATACCATCTCATTGGTTCGCGCGTAACTACTCGCTTTCACTCATACCGGTTTTGCTAGTTACGATGTAACTCCCTCATAGGAGTTCGACGTAACTTCTACTTTAATTCTTTCCTTTTAAAACACAGTAACCTTGTATTAGTTTTTAAATGAACTTTGTGGGTGTATTCCCTATAAACCCTCACGAGACTTCACTCGTCCACTTGGGACACCAAGTGGTTTAAAAACTTGTTGCATCGCTTAAATGCAACCGTGATTCCTACGAAAGTGAGTTAGATTTGTTTTTCTTTTTTCATTTTTTTCTTTTTAGAATTATGCAAGTCGGTATTGTGATTTCAGGGATTGAAGTTTGTTCATGACGCTTAAACAAAGGCGCGGTTCTTTTTCGTGGGCCTTCTTCTTTTTGGAGAAATTTTAGGGAAGTTCTCGCTCTAATTCTACCTTTCTCTTCACCTTTATTTTAATGCCTAGTACAAAAGGGACTTTGTACATTTCAAGTGGGGGGACGGGAGTAGAATTATCTCATGAACTTTATTTCGCCCTCATTTTTCTAGTTTATTTTGAAAAGTTATGCCATTTTTAAAATTTTGACATGTTTTTCCTAACCTACCTAGATTAGACCTTAGCCGAGCACATACAACCCTCGACATTACATGGTGAGATTAGCCTTATCTGTTTCCAATATTTTACTCCAAATCCACCAAATTACGAGTGTGCCGGTAGCTTGTAAACTTTAGAACTTGGCCTTTACATCATTTCGAGACCATAGACGAGGTATGTTGAGTTAGCTTGATGTATTTGGACTTTTCAGTTTTAGAAGGCAATATTATAGGATTATCACCCAAACAGCCTACCATTGTAAGTCTATCGATTAGTCACCTCGACTTTTCGACCCCCATGTGAAACCCTTTTGTTGCACTCAACTTTAGTGCAAGATACCCCTAGATACACCCTGCTGAGCCATTCCTTTCATTTTGTCAACCCAATATATTGTTTCGTTACACCTATACACCTTAGCCTACCCTGTAGTCTTTATTTGTGATTGGGAAGTCATCATTTGCCTAAGTTTAAGGATCGAGTGGAAAGGTTTGGAAATCACGCTTTCATCGACAACATTTATGAAGATCATTGAAGACCCCCCGAATTCCCATTGTTCATCTCAAGTGGGGGGATGTTATGTTATTATGTTACGTTTAAAAAAAAGAAAAAAGAAAAAAGAAAAAAAAAATGATTGATGGAGTTATGATATTGTAAAGTGCGATGTTATAAGCACTATAGTATGAGCTTTATTGATTTGTATCGAGGAGGCCACCTTGGTCACATTTGAATATTGGAGTTGGTAGTTATGCCAACAGAAGAAGAAAACGTAGTGTGCCCATCACGACGTCCTCTAATGACACATCTACCTTGCATTTCATGATCCGGTTTCTAGACTTCTAAGCTTGAACTTTGGGCGGATGGTAAGTGGTGATGACTTGGTTATAGATTTAGACTACCCGCTTGTTTTTCATTTTACACCAATTATATATCCCATGTCTTATCCTACCCTTTAGTCATGAAGCGTGTCTAGGTGATGCAGCGACCAATCTTTGGTGTCTTAGCCATGGATTTAGTCATGTATCATTGATTTTGTCCATTTCGGCGTGACATGTTAGTAATGACGAGTCACCCTAAACCTTTGTCGTGTCTACCCATATTGCCTTCGAGAATTGTTTAGCCCTTAACTCTAGTGGTGGAGATGTGTGTAACTGCCAAGCTTATGATAGAATACATGTTATGACTGTGCGATTGAGTGATCACCCCGAAATTGACACTTAGAATAGTTGAGAGATTTGAGTGTTTGTTCCCCTTTCGTGAGGTGTTCGGCTTTGTTTTATTCTAGCATAAGGGATTTGTAAACTCATATTCTCCAGGTTTTGGGAGATATCCTTTTAGGAATCTATCTAATAAGGTCTACTTGAGGGCAAGTAGAGTTTAAGTGGGGGGATATTTGATAACATCAAATAGTCCTGAATATTAAGTGTCAATTTCCCCCGATAATGCTCGTTATTTATATCATTTAAATGGATTTACGCTTGTTTTCCATTGTTTTCCACTGTCAGGTAAATTACGAGCATTGGAGCTAAAGAGACGCGGAAATGAAAACATAACTAAAGATTTATCGCAGTATGCTATTTTAAAGAAGTTACGGCGTAACTCTTCTCTCACATTATGCCATAACTATTGCGTGACCCAGAATACCAACTTATCAAGAGGTTACGACGTAACTCTTCCCAAAAGTTACGACATAACTCCATTAGGTCAAATGAGGTTCCACACCGCCGATACTTACGCCGTAACTACTGCATCACTTACGACGTAACCGAGTTTATTGAAGACTACAGCGTAACCACTAACAAGGTTACGCCGTAACTAGCAGATCTAGTGCATTTACGAAGAAATAGAAGGTTCAGTAACTCCTATTTTGTTCGCCAGTAACCGGATCCGCCTATAAATACCCCACGAATTTCAGCATTTCTAATCATCCCATTCCACACACAACACTCTAAGAACGTGGGAAAAAGCTCAAGGCAGGTCTAGGGGAGCATACAGAGCTGTTTCCAAGGGAGAAGTCACTCCACTACGATAAGCTTTAGCGTTTTATATATATTTTACTTTCAATTCATGTATTTTGTACCTTTGAATATTGAATTGATTTACATGATTAATATGAGCGGCTAAGCACCCTTTGGTGCTAGCCTAGTTATGATTCCTTAATTGTTTTGTTTGCGTTTTCCTTTACTTCCGTACAATTATTTCTAAGTGTATGCATGCATAGTTCATTGGTATTCACCCTTGGTTCGGTAGTTTTGAATGGCGGTAGAGGACAATTGCCTAGGAGATATGACCAACCCGACCTAGGCTGAAGCGGTGAGATGGGAAGGGTAAGATATGACCAACTGACGACCCTTTCTACTTGTGGAATTTGACCAACTGATCACCTATCGTTTGGATGAACTTAAGAATTGGGGGGTGTAGTGTCTAAGTTCCTAATGGCCGGGCACTCACTATTTTGAATCTAGCATGTAGCGGTACTTAATGACTTGGCTTAGGGGACCTGGAACAACAGGACTTATGATGGTGCGCCAGATTTCTCCTGTGGTGGCATCTTTGCTGATAGCTTAGGGTGAATTGACCAAATGATGTCCTCTCGAATTTGACCCCACCTGAAGTAATTGGAAGTAGGTAGACGTAGACATAACTAGCTAGGAGGATTGACTAGGTTAGCACCACTATTCCTCTATTGATTTCCCTTTATCCTTTTATCTGCTTTTATTTCATTCTGCATTAGTAGTTTAATTAATTAAATCCCTATCGAAACAATTATTATTCTGTGATACTATACTTAGTAATAATCCAACACACATAGCTCTTGGGACGACCTCGGCTTTACCATTTACTACACTACACGCGACCGGGTACACTGTCCGTTAGTGCACTCGGGTAGACCATAGGTATAGCGAGACACTATAACTATTAAGACCTGGTCAGTAAAACCTGCATCACACATCTTCTAAATGTGATACACTGTCTAATGGCCAATCTTCTTTACTAACATCGCATGTGCATAAGCTTAAAGGAAAAATGGTCACAAGACAATCTGAAAGGCGTATAAATTTCAACCAAGCTGATCCTATAGTCAATAAAATAGCCAACAGACATTCATTTGTTGGAATCTCTAATGGTAAGTACTTAAAAAACAACAATGCGCAAAATATGAACCATTCGTGCCTGTTAAAGAACTTACTTTGTTTAGTAAATATACAAAATCACTAATATGTCATAAATGTATTGACGTGTATCAGCTTATATTGATCATGGTGATCCAAGATTTGAATGCGAATCTTGTGGTGCTATGCTTTGGCATGCTGAGGCGATAAGAGGCACTGGGGTAGTTCGATCATATTCACTATGTTGTGGTAGAGATAAGGTTATGTTGGGAACTGAACTTAAAGAGCCACCTAAACTGCTAAAGGAGCTTATTTCAAATAAACACCCTAAGAGCGCGACATTCATAGATAATATAAGGCGGTATAATTCAATGTTTGCATTCACTTCCATTGGTGCCCAACAAGACCACTCTGTTAATGCCGGACGTGGTCCATATTGCTATCACATACATGGAGAGAATTACCATTTAGCAGGTACTCTATTGCCAAAGACTGGAAGGACACCTAAATTTTCTCGGGTTTATCTGAGAATGAGATAACAAACGAGAATGAACGTATGTCAGGTTTGATTCTTTATCCAACTACATTATTTTTTTGCACATTGACACAAAACAATCTATGTCCTTATTTACCTTTATTACCTTTGCAAATATTGAAATTTAATGTTGCAGCAATGAACATATGACGTCTTCCAAAAAAACAAGACTTAGACTACGAGCTTACAAAGGAGATACGTGACATGCTTCATGAAATTAATCCATTGGTTCAAGATTTTCGCATGGCGGGTGAACGTATGAGATCTTCTAATGATAATAAATATTGTCTCAAACTTATTGGAACAACGCAGCGAGATGGTAGACATTATAATCTACCAATTGCGTCTGAAGTGGCTGCTTTAATTGTCAGAGATTTTGACCAAACCAAACACAAGAGAGACATTATTCTATATCAACAAGATGGCGACCTTCAAAGAATCAGTGAATTGCACCCCTCTTATCTGGCATTGCAGTACCCTTTGTTCTTTCTTTATGCCGAGGATGGTTATCGTACTAATATATTTCATGAAGGCATAACTGATTACGATGAAACAAACAAAGGAACACGCGTAACTATGAGAGAGTGGTTCGCATACCGTGTACAAGAAAGTCGAAATGAATTATCCATGATGCTAAACGGAAGAAGGCTATTTGGCAATTTTTGGTAGATGGATACACAATGGTTGAATCAGAAAGAATGAGGTTTAATCACAAGCAGCTGAAGGAGCTTAGAAGTGAAGCGTATTCTAACAGGCAAAATTGGCGGAGGTGCGGATTCGATGCGACTACGTGGCAAAAAGGTTGTGTTGCCGTCATCATTTACTGGTAGTCCAAGGTATATAATGCAGAACTATTTAAACGCAATGACAATTTGCAAGTTATATGGTTATCCGTACCTATTCATAACATTTACATGTAACCCAAATTGGCCCGAGATATCACGTTTTATGGCCCAAAGAGGATTTAAATCTGAGGATCGACCCGATGTAATTACACGAGTCTTTAAAATTAAGCTTGATTTCCTTATGAATGAACAAAAGGATCGACGTACATTTGGACGTGTCAAAGGAGGTAATGTCACTAAACCTTTTTGAATAATATTACTTTGACAATCATGGTGTACATTTTGTTAATTTATTCCTTGATTTCCTCATTTGATTATATGTTTTACTTGTTTACACCATTGAGTTTGAAAAGAGGCCTTCCTCATTGTCACATATTGCTATGGCTTGGCGAAGATAAGATAATCACAACAGCAAATATTGATAAATATATATCCGCTGAAATACCGAATAAGGAGGAGGACCCTGAATTGTACCAAATCGTTACAGATCACATGATGCACGGCCCATGCGGTCATGATAATCCAAGCTTTCCTTGTACGGTTGATTATAAATGTACCAAGAATTTTCCAAAACCATTTAACGAAACCACGGTAATTGATGACAATGGTTATGGAATTTATAGAAGGCGGAATGATAGCACAACTATTAAAAAAATGGAACAGATTTGCACAACGGTTTCGTAGTTCCTTACAACCCCGGTTTACTCAAGAGATATCAGTCACATATAAATGTTGAATGGTACAACCAGGTTGGTTCCATTAAGTATTTGTTCAAATACATAAACAAGGGACCAGATAGGATTACTGTTGGCTTAGATGGCGAAGAGGTCGACAAGATTAAGGATTTCTATGATTGTAGATATCTTTCGGCTTGTAAAGCAGCATGGCGTATATTCAAATGTGATATACACTATCATACTCCGAGTGTTGAACGTTTGCCATTTCATTTGCAGGATGAACAATCAGTTGTGTTTGATGCAACTGAAAGCATTGATTACACCCTTGAAAAGTCATTTGTAAACGAGACTAAATTTGTTCAGTCGATGGAACTAAACAAGAAGGATACATTTTCTCAGAAGTTGCTTTATGTCAAGATACCTAAATTTTATGTTTGGAATCCTCAAAAAAGGATTTGGACGCCGAGACAAAGAGGTGAGAGTTTGGGCCGTATTCATCATGTTCCACCTTCTTGGGGTAAGATTTTTTACTTGCGTGTATTACTAAACAAGGTGAGAGGTTCGACAAAATGGGAAGACCTGAGGAAACTTGACCATGTTGTGTATCCTACTTACATAAATGCTTGCTATGCGCGTGGGCTTTTGCAGGATGATAAGGAGTATATTGATGGATTACTTGATGCGAGTCACTGGGGTATGGGTGATTATTTGAGGTCCTTCTTTGTGATGTTACTCATGATAGTCGTCCGGAAATTGTTTGGGAAAAAACTTGGCATGTCATGGCTGCTGATGTGGAGCATTTTGAGCGCATAAAACAGAATAATCCTGGTATGTTGTCGTAAAATGTTTTATGTTTGTTTCCATTTTAATTTCATATTAAATCAGACCAATTACACACACATCATTGCATCCCTCACTAAACTAAAATAGCATATAGTCTAAAATACACATTCAGTTAATCAACACAAATAATGAAAATAATTCTTAAATATAAATCATTTCATGTCATTTTAATCTAAGTCATCCTTGGAGAATGCTAAATGTAAATGATCGTAGTCAAAAAGTTTCTATGTCTTCAAACTCCAAATCTTCGTCCACATCCGAAGAACCCTCTTCAAACAGATTAACTCCAGGCATTGTAGCAAACTCTTTCATTTGATCATCTCTTAGTTGTTGATTGCTATCCCGTTCTGCTTTTGCATCATCCTTTTTTTAAAGTTCTTTGTTCATCTCCATTTCAATTGGGTAGTACCAATCGTCAGGAGGCCATACATGTTCTTCCGCAGATCTGTTTTTTTTCCTTCAACAATCTCTACATTGTAATAACAGAATAATTTTACAATCTTATCTTTTAAATATGACTTTCCTAATCCATACTCAATATACACTTGAAATAATGATGTTATAAATTATTAAGATTTAAAACCAATGCTTATACCTTCTTTGATGGTTTGGTCCTCTGCCCTTTGTTCCTCGATGCATTGTTTTCTGAAACAATAAAAACAAAGCAGTTAGTTATCATAGAATGAATAAAAATAAAATTAATATAAAAATAGATTCAAGAAATCATGTTCTACTTGATGTCCTTTCCCTTTTTTTCTTTTTCGAAATCGTATTCGCTTCTAGATCTTTTGTTTGATGTAGACATGGTTTTTGTATTATCCAAATATTCTACAAAGATTAGAGGTTTTTGAAGAATATGATGCAGTGCTAACTATTTTTTAGTTGGAGTTTTTATAATCATTATTAGGAAAATCAAGAGACTAATAAGTAGCCTTACATGACACTTCTTTTTAGTGTAGAGTTTAAAAAAACATGTTGAGAGAGAATTAAAGTTCAATTATTACATTTTACACATCTAAATATATATATATTTGTTTCATTTAAACTTTAAGGTTATATATTTTATCACATTTGAATTCAACTTAATTTTTAGTAATAACATCAGTTCATGCAAACATTAAACAGGTTGTGAAAAAAAAATTACTATAGTTTACCATGATTTTTGTTGACCAATTTCCCAACCTTGCCTTACCACAATTTCTATATGGTAACTGAGACTATACGACATTCATAACTACATTCACTTGTATAAGTTACCTTTAGTACATGCTATTATAATCTCTTATAAGCTTATCTAAAAATATTGAAATACATGTCGTTTAGCTCATTTTGTCCATTTTTTTATGTTACAATATTATGTAAATGCAGGATTGATACTGAATGACAACCAGAAGTATAACATATGTTTGACTTATACTGAACACATGCTACTGTGTAACAACAAGAGTCTAAAGAATTTCATGAACATGCCATATCCAGAATAACGAATTGAATGGAAGGGTATATGAGTTGATATATGATGAGACATCGTACAACATAAATGAATTAAAGAGAGCACATAAAACATTGTATGGCGGTTTGACATCAACAAAAAAAGAATTTATGCAATGGTTATGGATGTTGTAGACAATGACAAAGGTGGAATGTTCTTTGTGTATGGATACGATTAGGCTGGTAAGACATGCCTTTACAAAACAATGTCTGCTGCATTACCTTCAAAAGGTGGTATAGTGTTTAATGTTGCATCGGTATTAGTATTATTGGAAGGAGGAAGGACAACACATTCCCGGTTTGCAATTCCAATCAATATAGTGGAAGATTCGATGTGCCACATTGCTTATGACAGTGACCTCGCAGATTTGATACGCCAAGCGAAGCTCATTATATGGGACGAGGCTCCTACGATTCAATCATATTGTTATGAAGCATTTGATAGGACACTGCGGGATATTTGCGGTCAGGACCCGTCTCAACCATCTAACCATGTTTTTGGTGGAAAAATTCTCCTGTTTGGTGGTGATTTTTGCCAAATACTTCCTGTCATCCCTAATGCAAGCCGTAATGATGTCGTACATGCCACTATTAACTCTTCCTATCTGTGGCAACATTGCAACATTATGAACTTAACAGTTAACATGAGATTGGGTTATGGATCAACCGAATCTGAAAGAAAAGAAATACAAGATTTTGCTGATTGGATTTTAGACATTGGTAATGGAAACATTCTTTGGTACTATCGATGGCGAGTCGACTGTTGTATTTCCTGATGGGAAGTTGATACCAGAATCCGATGATTATGCTAGTTCAATAATTGATGCAACATACCCGCGTTTGCTTGAAAACCTATGGAATCCTCAATATTTACAAGAAAGGGCCATTCTTTTACCAACTCATGAAATGGTAGATATGATTAATGAACGCATGTTGGATTTGATTATAGGAGATGAAATGTTATACGAATCATCGTATTCTGTTTCTTTGGATGATTCAGACACAAATTTTGATGATTCTATATACACTACAGACTTCTTAAACGGTTTTAGGATGTCCAATTTACCGCAACATGCAATAAAGTTAAAGATTGATACTCCTGTAATGTTAATGCGAAACATTGATCAAAAAGCAGGGTTATGCAATGAAACAGGGCTTCAAGTACAAAGGTTGGGAATCAATGTTATTGAAGCCAAGATCATATCTGGTGGATGTGTTGGTAGGGTTTGATCTATTCCACGTATGGTAATTACTCCTTAAGACACAAAAATGCCATTCAAATTTAACAGAAGGCAGTTTCCTATTCAAGTATGTTTTGGTATGACGATTAATAAAAGCCAAGGGCAGACATTGTCACAGGTAGGTTTGTATTTACCAAAGTTGGTCTTCTCATATGGTCAACTATATGTCGCTTTGTCAAGAGTTAAAAGCAAGCGAGGATTGAAGGTACTATGTCTTGATAGTAATGGAAACTATTGCAACTCAACTGCAAATGTAGTTTACAAAGAAGTATTATGTCGGATTTGAATATTCAGACATTTTTTTGTATTCACAACATTTTCTTGTCGCATAAAACCGGAAGTTTGTTCCTCAAGTACACTTATTTAGCAATACAATGTTTTTAATTCTATACATATGAATACACTCAATGAACGTAGACCTTGCAAATTGTCATTGTTCCTAAATACTTCTGCATCATATACCTTGGACTACCTGCAAATGACAACGACAAGAAGACCTTGGACTACCCTATTGGCTGTTTGTGAACATCAAGATGAATAGACGAAGATCCTATGCTTATAAACCTCAAGCATAGGTTTTATTAACATGTTTACTTTTGTTTCCTATACGTTTTTCTACAACATATATAATTTTTAAAATTACATTCACATTCACTAAAGCACTTACTTTATTTTGTGGTATATATTTACTATAATCTTTGATTAATGTTGGTTCAATCGACTATTGTTTTATTCACATGTCCTTTTTTGTATATAATAAACTAATTTGAATTTTATATGCAACTTAAGTACTTTTATTTCAATAATTCATTTATATTAGTATTCGCAATGTTATTCTAACTATGTATAGTAATGTTTAAATGAAGCTAGCCCGGCCATCGGCCGGGTTATGATGCTAGTTTATATATATATATATATATATATATATATATATATATATATATACTAGTTAATAACCGTCCAATGGACGGGTATGACTTGTGGTTTTTATTTTTAGGATTTAGTAGAACAAATATATACTGAAAAGTAATTAAAAGTTAAATAAAACGGTTAAGATCTATAATTGATGTTATCATAATTAATAAAACAGCTAAAAGCAGGTAAGAATTTTGATTTTTGTTTTTTATTTCTAGGATTTAGTAGAACAATTATATACAAAAAAGTAATTAAAAGTTAAATGAAACGGTTAAGATTTATAATTGACGCTATCATAATCCATAAAACGACTAAAAGCAGGTAAGTACTTTGATTTGTGGTTTTTATTTTTAGGATTTAGTAGAACAATTATATAGTAAAAACTAATTAAAAGTAAATTGAAACGGTAAAGAACTATAATTGATGTTACCATAATCCATAAAACGGCTAAAAGGAGGTAACTACTTTCTATTATTTTGTTCTAAAGAATATTAATCATGAATATCTTTTACATTTGATAATATTATTAACATTTATTTTTATTATTATTTTGTTTTTATTAATTATTTTTATTTAGTTATTGTATATAGGTGCTTCCAGTTCCAGCTGTTTTTTTTTACCAAATTTAGATGATGTTGACGAATTTGAATTATTTGTGAATGGATATATGGTTTTGTTTGATGTTTGTTGTGATGAGAATATGTATGTATTATCGAGACAGGTGGAGTTTTGTTGTTGATACCCTTTGTCTGTTAAGTGGTGATGTTTCATTATGGTAACATCAATTATAAATATGTCAAAGGCCGCCCAGTGAGCGGGCATGACTTATAAATATATCATTGACATATTTTTCTATAGGGAAATAAGAGTGGTAAAAAATGGTTGGAAAGTGTACACCATTTATCCACAATAGCGTGATCCATGAGGAGGCCCATTGTGTATACTTCATAAATTTCCCTTCGTATGAGAGTTTGGCGCCAAATGATATTTAGTAATTTTAGTGGATCAATTCCTCTTCATAAGCATATCTCATGCTGATAATTGATTGCAAAAGCCACACAATCAGTTAATGAATTGTACACGTCCCAAATGATTTCAAAATAATTACAGGAATTGTTTATTACTCTTACTTGAATGGATGATTCTTTTGTTCAAATTCTTTTATGCTCTTACTTGAATGGATGATTCTTATGATCAAATTCTTTTATTCTTTTTCGAATGCATAAGGCTTTTGAGCCATAACTCCTATTGATATATCCTATTGATATATCCATTGAGAGTTCTGGATGGTCTTTTAAAATTTGGAGTGCAACATCTATGAAAGATATGTAAAATTTCGTAAGCAAACAAATCATGAGAGTTACAAAAAATGAGGAGGAAAAGTGTAACACTCGACTTACCAAAGAAATCACATTCGACGCATCCTAAGAGCATCCAACCCCATTTCTCATCTGTCTAAAATCTACTACCCATCATAAGGTAGATATTTGAACCAATAGTTAAAAAGGAGTCGCATAGATTGGTACATTTTATGTGTTCAATAATTAGAAACAGTTAATTAATTTCCATTGTTAACGCATAAAAGAAAAAAACCACTCTTTCAGGCTTTGAAAGCTAAACTTTTAATAGAATAATCTTCATATCGAATTTAATAATATTTTTGTAGTTTAATCATCTTGGTTTTCTAATAAATATGAGGAAACTACTTCTAAATCAAGTTTTTCGTGCCTAGAGTTAAAAATACCATCATCCAGTCTTTAAAGAAAGCGATTATGAAGTAGAAGTAAAACTTTCAAAGTTTGGTTATTCTTTATTATATGGTTATAAAGTACTTTCTCGGTGTATTGCATTGTTTTAACTGGACCTCTAATCTACGCAAAATGAAAAGAAAAATGTCGATCTGAACACTATTATGTAAACACAAAGAGAAGTACTATTTTGTTTTTATAAATCAATTGCAATGATTTTTTTTGGGGAAATAGATGATTGGACATTATCTTTTCAAAACGAAAAGCTGCAAGTTTTTAAACGAAGCGCTGCGAAACGATCTGAACACTACAAGTTAACGTACAAACATTTTTGTTGTCTTCTATTGGCCAGAAATAACAAGTTATGTTATTTCAATTTACTGCATATAGTACCATAGGCGGCATGAGAAAATCATTGTATAAGCTTGAAAATGTTTTGATAGCTGTGCTGTGTCGTTTTTAAAAGACAACATGCCCGCTAGCATAGAAAATTGGCAGTACTTCTTAAGATTGCTCAAGTTATCTTGGTATGGGCCAAAACAACCTGATATATTTATGGTCTAGTTTTTTTTACAAATTTTGTGTTCTACGATTACATCGAGTTATTATGTTCATAATGATCAGTATTCTATATTTACTGCTAATGACTTGGTTGTCTAACTGTGTGAATGCAGATCAAGGATGGATTTCCAGAGGGAAAGGATCTTGTTGCGAGTGTGATGTCTGCAGTGGGGGAGGAGCAGATCTGTGCTCTTAAGGACATTGGCCCAAAATAGTATCAATCTCCTATATCATTTATAAACTCGTGCAAAATCAGCAGAAGTTTTTCTGTTGGAATATCATATCTATCATCTTCATTTCTTACTATTGTCGATTATTCTATGTTTGGAGACATGAACATAAAGTATTATTACTTGGTTTCCATGTATGCTAAATTTGAATTTCTTTTCCCATGGTTTGTTTGGGGAATTAATGAATAGTAGCTATGATTTGGTTAATGGCTTGAAGTTTATTATGGTGTCTTTGTAGGAATTGTAGTTGTGCTTTTTGTTTAATTTAAACCTGTAAGAGTTGGTTGAGTTAGAGCCTAAACAGTGGAGCACACAACCTGAGTTTGTAAAAATTACCCCAACAGTATAACCAATTCAGTAAAAGGTAATATACATAAAATAAGCACAATACTATTGTAGTCATGTAAGTCGCTTGACCATTCAAAGGTGTATCTCTAACTTTGTTCAACAAAGTCCTGTACTTCAATGTGACTACGTATTTCTAAGCTTATTCAACATGGCTAAGTAATACATATTGCAGTGAGCTTATAAATTCTTGAGCTGCTTCCTGCTTGCATCAAGAAACTTGTCGAACGGGTACAGGAGCCTGATTAGCCTTCATAAATCACAAAAAAACAAATACCAATGATGTCTCCATTTGAGCGAAACAAAATCTACTATTTTACTTTCCTGTTCTTGGTCGCAAGAACCGCTGCCACAATCTGTAACTGCTTTGTTTATATCTGTCAGGTTCACAAAGCATAAAATATTACTATAAAATAAATGGCCAAATAGATAACGCAAATAATACTTTTAAAAATGAAACATATTTAGCGCACATCAACTTCAGCATAAATAGGATTCTCGAGACCATAAAAGGCGAACTTAGGGTCAACGATCTGTAACCAAGGAAAGATGAATAAGTAGTGAAATATAATGTAAGATGGAATAATAAAAAATGAAAAGTGTAACATATTGGATTTCACAAACACACTAAACCATAAGATCAAATAGGCGTATTATGAGTTCTAGAGAGAGAAAGTTAGAGGTTTAGAGAATTTAGTGAGAGAAAGAAAAATCTTATTATGAGCTCCAACTCTCTACCTTGGGAGGTAGAGAGTATTTATAGTCTTACAATAAAACGCCACGGCGGAGGCATGGATCGGGCATACTGATGGGTAAAGACCCGTCCGTCCTCCACGGTGTTACTTAAACTAAATACTACTAAACTTACAATAAACTACGACTACGAGCTTTCTAACGATTACATATACTTGAGGTGACCGACTCTTTAATAACTGGATTTACTAAATCCTAACAATCTCCCCCTAAGGGAGGTCACCTCAAACACACATTAAACATACATTGAATACAAACAGATATTATGATAAAAGATTGTTCTTGCATTCTTGATGTAGTACTTTGCTCCGAAGCTCGTAGTCATTGATTTTTCTTATTGCATGTTTGGTTAATCCAAGTGGAGGTCTTTAACTGATCCATGTGATAATTAATTTGAGCCAGCTTTTGAGATCATCAGCTGACAAAAAATCTCTGAGACATCCATTGTGGTGTTGGTATTATGAGAAGTTGTGACAAACGGACCGACATGCTCACATTTTGGATCATGATTTCTTCTTATCAGAGTAGCGGAAGCTTTTGTTGATTCATGATATTGGCAGCAGCGTAGCAGAAGCATGGAGTGAAAATATCGGAGTCATTGATGCACTAATCATGATTTCTTTTGAGATGAATGTGTAGTGTGAGCATGCGGCTATGGATTGACCGCTTCATTACGATCATTGCAAACGTAGGGCGTACACTGCATACAACGTTAGCAATAAATCGCAAGAAAGTGTCTTTGATCACTTTCGTTGAATTGAGGTACACGGCCCACGGTTCCCCGTTGATCAGTACAAGTACTGCCTGTGATTAGCTATAATTTCGAAGAATTTCCTTGACAGGGTTTCACAGCTGCTCTAGCTGTTCTCAAACCGGAATGTCTCAAAGAAAACAACACGGAGTGAGTGAACCAGCGAATAGAGATTCACTGATTGATGAAAAGAGATTTGAAAAACAATCGTGTATCGCTCAATAGAAATTGTTTTTGAAATACAACGAAGGTTTTATTGAAAATCAATTATCAATCATAAACACCTTTTGATTTGAAATATTTTAACACGGTCGAAGTGCTAAAGAAAAGAGTTCTTAAGCACAACGACCGATTTTTCAAAGGTATCCGTCAATCCATAACCTGAACCAGGATTGATTCAAAAGATTGAATCGCCCCATTGTTTCTGTTCAGTTGTCACATGGTTGATCTATATAATAGATCTCACATGCCACCTACCAGGAGCTTGTTTGATGTTGGCTCCAGAAGGCTTTCCATCTTCATTGTGAATATGTTTGCATATCACTTGGATGTTCTGGCAATACCACAAGGATAATGCGTAGGACTCAAGATATAATCTCTCTTTCCACATTGTGTGAAAGAGAGAGTCTTCATTGAAAGTGTCCTAATGAGATTTATTGATGATCTCGTGGCTCTAGACTCAATTTTTGCATATTTGGATCCTATATCGGAGACTAGGGAGAGTGTCTCCTTCTTCAATATCAACAATCTCTAAGAGAAAGTCGATAGATTATGTAGGTTCCCTGTGAGAATGAAACAAGCCCTTTTAAGAGGAACTTGAGTGGTTTGGGAAGATGTACTGCAGTGCGTCCTTTGGGTCCATGACGTCTTGTCTTTAATACCGATGTTACCTTGGTAACCACCAGTAGCATATGAATTGAACCGGTTTCTGCCCTAAGGTTGAATAAATGGAGGGCTATTTATTTTCACCCTTTTCTCATTCAATTCCTTTTATTCTTCAACCCCTTGATTAACTAGAGACTTCATAGCTAGAACCTTGTTGGGTTTATTCCAATACTAGCTCAGTCTCAGTCCGCACTCTTCCCATATCTCATTTTTCTCCTTTTTTCAATATACCTAAGGACTTCTACACTATCTAGTGGATTGTCCCTAGGTAGATCCCTCGATTACGGTGGATCAATGGGAACAAATACCTTACCTTATCATCCTTATATCACCATACATAAAGTAAAGTTGGTCGGTCTATTTGGTATTGTTCATCGGCCATTGGAACCAATTGAAAACCATTTGAAAATCAATCCAGATACTTATGATATATTATCAAAGCATTTTGTACTTGAATTGTTTTTGATATTTTTAGAACAAGAGATCCCCCTTAACATGTGCATCAAGTGTTTGAAATCGTTTTGCACCGGAGGCAAGAGAAAAATTAACTTCTTTGAATACCATATTCAAAAAATATCAACATCACTTCCCTAATCAAATCAAGAAGATAAAGCATTTTGGGGAAGGATGAGGTTTTCATAAGCTTGCTCCCCCTCAATATGTGCATAGATGTTTGAAAATGTTTTGCACATATTAGGAAAAGACTGCACATTGAGATAAATTGATCACGTTTCAAATATTTGTGGTTTAAGATAGATGCTCTCCCTCAACATGTGCATGGAAAATTTGAAATCGTTTGGAACATGTGGGAAGGAGAGCTTGTACATCCTTATAAAACCATTTACCGAATTATCAGTTTAAATCCAATTTAAATCACAAATTCTCCCCCGATCACAATTATCAAATCATTTGAGATTTGTGATCTCTGTATATTTAAATTGAATTTGAAAGCTTTTAGGGAGAAATGTGACTTGATTATGAAAAATGTTTTAACTGATAAGGATCGGTTTTTGAGACTTTAAACTCCATTGAATAGACATGCATGATTATCTTTTGAAAATAATTGTATGACAAATAACTTTTTGATTTAATTGAAATCATTCTCCCCCTCAATCAATGACATAAGTTGTTGATTGGGAGATAGATATTTTGACAAACGTTTAAGTCTAGATGATTATCAAAAATAGAGTCCGAGTTATTTTTCAAAACAACTAGTTTTCATTAGATAGTAAGGATTATTTTAAAGAATCAGAGCAAGGAATTTGAAAACCAAGATAAAGTATGGCGCTGTTCTATCTTTGAAAAGCGGGTTACTGCCTGAAATGACAATAAACCATTGTTTCTCTTTCTCCCAAAAATATTTTTTGATTTTTTGATTTTTTATTTATTTATTTATTTTTTTTTTTATAAATTCGAACAACATCTAAAGTCCCGTGTCATGCTTTGAATGACAACATCAAGACCGTCGATATAATCGAATCGAGAGAAACATGACAAAATGACAATTTTTTATGGATTTTGACAGTTTTATAATTTTGTATTTCGTTTTTCGAAAAAAATATTTGCAAGGGATAGATGAAGGAAACCTTTTACTCCTCTTTTTCCTCTTGAAGACGTTTGAGTGTTTTTGGTTGTAGGCTCTTAAGACCCAGTCGTGGAAGAATAAACTCAAAACGTTCTCTAGGAAAAGCTTTGGTGAAGATGTCTGCTAACTGATATTCAGTCCTCACAAAGAATAGTTCCACCACACCGTTTTCAACTTACTCCCTGATGAAATGACGTCGAATGTCGATGTGCTTTAATCTTGAGTGTTGTACATTGTTGCATGAGAGAGCAATAGCACTTTTATTATCACAATACAGAGGGATTTTGTTAAATTCAAAGCCATAGTCAGATAATTGTGATCTCATCCATAGGATTTGAGCACAACAAGACGACATGGGTATGTATTCAGCCTCTGTAGAGGAAATAGAAGTACTCATTTGCTTCTTTGAAGACCACCTCACAAGCTTATCACCCAAAAATCGAGCACCTCCGAAGTGCTTCGACGAGTATCTTGACATCCTGCATGATCAACATCATGATAGGTCGTTAGTGACATACCGTGTCTTTCGTACCAAAGTCCCATAATGATGGTTCCTTGGAGATACCAAAAGACCCGTTTAACCGCTTCAAGGTGCTTTTAGTAGGCTTAGCCGGTATCCGCACACATGCACACAATAACAAGATGTCCGGTCTACTAGGCTACGTGAGGTACATCGGGATCCAATCATACTACGATATTTCTTTAATCTACCATGATCCCGAGTGGTCATCAAGTTTAGTACTCATCATGGGAGTGTCAACAGGGTCACTTGAATCAAATCCAAATTTCTTTAAAATCTAATTTGCATATTTAGATTGATTAATGAAAATGCCTCCGGGACTTTGTGAAATTTGTAATCCCAAGAAAAATGACATTTTTCCCATCATTGACATTTGAAATTTAGAACCCATTTCATTTGAAAACGGTCACACTCATTGGGGTCAGTCGAGGCAAAGATGATATCATCAACATAAATTTGAACATGAATTAAATGTTTACCTGACTTTCTGTTGAACAATGTTGGATCAACTGCTCCTTTGCTGAATCCGGTGGATAGAAGAAACTTTGATAGCGTATCATACCATGCCCTTGGAGCTTGCTTTAAACCGTAAAGAGCCTTCTTCAAACTATAGACGTGAGTAGGATGCTCTGGATTCACAAAGCCTTCGGTTGGCCTGATGTAGACTTCTTTAAGATCTCCATTCAGAAATGTCGTCTTTACATCCATCTAATAGACTACCATGTTCTTACTTGCAGCATTAGCCAAGAATATTCGATTGCCTCGATCGAGCAACAAGAGCAAATGATTCTTCAAAGTCAATACTCTCCTCTCGACGGTATCCTTTAGCAACCAATCGAGCCTTGTTCTTTAAGACATCACCATGCTCATCAAGTTTCACTTTGAAGATCCATTTTAGAGCAATGATCATAGCACAACTGGGCGAGTACTAATTCCCATACATCAAGTCGATCAAACTCATGAATTTCTTCTTGCATGGCATTGAACCATCAGTCTTCATTCATGGCGGTTGCAAGTTGTTTCTGCGTGGATACTGGACGAGAGGGATTTCCAATGATGTTGTCTAATGGATGATCGTGAGTCCATTTTCTCGAGGTGTTCATGTGGTCGCTTGTTGAGGGGTAGCAGAGTCGATGTCTCCGAAGAAGATGGTTCGATGATGATTTAGGAGCAAAGATATTTTCAAATGGAGAATCTTCAGGAGAAGCAAAGGGATTAACTTCTTCATTGATGCCAGAAACAATTCCATGATGTACATTCAAAGATTGAAGATTTGTTGATGAGACTAAGTGATCGCAAAGGCAGCTTCTTGACTTAATGATATTGAAACCGAAGGGTTGACTTCATTCACAGGATATGAGCAGCATCTTGCTGGGAATTAACAGTTCATTAGCACTTGGCTCATAGTGTTCATCAAACATCGGATCAAACAATTTCTTCAAATCATCTTGATTGGAGGTACATATGGAGTAGCTAGAGAGGAATTTGGTACAAGGGATGAACCAATGGGACTGTTTTGAAGTCGGGTCCGAATTGGGTTGTCAGAGCCATTTGACCGGTCATCAAACGTGACGTGAATTGTTTCCATGATATTTCGGGTTCTCTTGTTATAGATTCGGTAACCTTTTTTGTTTGGTGCATAGCCTACAAATACTCCAATGTCCGCTTTAGCTCTCAGTTTTCCTAAATCTTGACCATCATTAGTTGAATAACATAAAGCACCAAACACACGAAGGTATGATAGCTCAGGTTTTCTATTGTGGACAAGTTCATAAGGAGTCTTTTAATGAGAGGTGTGAATTAGAGATCGATTTTGAGTGTAACAAGCAGTGGCAATAGCTTCAGCCCATAGAAACATTGGAACCTTTGAGTAAATCAAGGCATTGTCCTTGCGGCTTCTACAAGAGTTAGATTTAGATCTTTCAACTACACCATTCTTTGAGGAGTTAGAGGGACACTTCTTTGGGGACTGATTCCAACATTTCCATAAAATTCATTGATTTCTTTATCAACAAACTCAGTTCCATTGTCAGTACGGACAATTCGAACTATTTTGTTGAGTCGGATCTGAAGTTGTTTAATGAGTTTAATGATGACATCTGGAGTTTCATCCTTCGTCCTCAAAAACTTAACCCAAGTGAATCTGGAGTAGTCATCAACCACTACTAACACATATCTCTTCCAATTAATAGTTTGCACTCTCATTAGGCCGCACATATCCATATGAAGGGTATGAAGAACTTCCATTACAGAGTTTGTGGGTTTTGGTTTGTGGGCATATTTCGTGCTTTTTCCTAGTTGGCAAGCTGAACAAAGATGATCTTTTTCATATTTTAATTTGGGTAAGCCTCTGACAAGATCCTTTCTGTAAAGTTTGTTTATGGTGCCGAAGGTTGTTTTAGAAGCCTTTGATAGCAAGCAGATTGGAGAGGACTTCATCATGTCATCGATAGAGATGGTGTATAGGTTAGAACCTCGAGTACCTCTTAATAATTCTACACCATCAAGTTCTCTAACAAAGCAAGTATGTTTTCTAAAAGCCACTTCTAGATCGGAATCACAGAATTGACCAACAGAGAACAGATTGTGACCAAGACCTTCCACATAATATACCCTAGACATCACACTTTTACCAACCACATAATATTCATAACCCATAATAGCTCCAAAATGGTCGTTCCCGAATCTAACTGTCTCGATGAATTTACTCACGAAGTTCATGAGCCGTGACCGGTCTCCACCATATGCTTGGAAATACGAGTCCGGTACCACGAAGCGATTTGAACGATCTGCGCAGCTTGAACACGAGACAAGAATGGATGACTGGACAATTGGGATCCCCATGCGAGAATGGGTTCCATTTGGTTAGTAATGTGATTGGAACACCCACATCGAGATAGAAACATTCATATCGAAATTGAGGCAATGGAATCATTATGAATAGATGCGTACTAGTGTCCCAGTATTTGCCCTATTCAAAATATGTTCACTTCTTAAGGGAATAGTTCTACCAGTAGGCATCCATTTTCTAGTGGGCATTGCTTGATTATCCTTATGGCCAACAATGTATCCATTGATAACCTATCTTACTAAATGTTCTTTCTGTGGATTTCCACTATTTTCTAACTTTCTTTCGCCTATGCCATTTTGCCTTCTTAGCATGATATTTTGCATTAACAATGTTAACTGGAGATTTGACAACATTAGACAAAGCATTCACACTACATTCATGATTAGAAACAAAATTCAAGCAGACATCATTACAAGGTTTGGAAATAGTATCAGAATTCAAATTAATTACAGATGCGCCTATGGCTAATACTAGAATCAACACGATTCATTTTATTCGACTCAAGCTTAAAGTTCCTACGTTGGTCTTTTACTCTCTTCCAACGCACATTCTTAGCTTGCGAGGTCCTATCATTCCTTGTATTGTCTTGAGACTTTGACCCGCTCGCTTTAATGTCACTGATTACTCCTGTAGAGGGAATGGGAACATTAGTTGGTTTTGCTACTCTTTGCCCCCTGTTTAGATGTCTTTGGGATCCAACTACATGCGAGCACACTAAGGTTCACTTTCTTAACACTAGAAGTGCTGGGATTTGTACCCCTAGAAGGCACACTAGAGTTCGCTTTCTTAGCACTAACAGATCTGGAATTTGAACTATTTGAAGGCACCCTGAGGTTCACATTCATAACATTGGGCATTGAATGGATTTCATGCTTGGCACTAGGCATAGAACAAGGAATCAAAGGATTAAATCTCTCACCTAAGGACTTAGGGCATATTGTAATTAAGCATTCTAGAAGTTCTTGAGATCGTTTGGCATATACGCATGCATGCCCAATTGCATTATCAAGTCCTCTTCTACAATCTCACGGAGACATTCTAGACTATCCTTAAGGTATGAGAAATATGTTTGAATGGCAAGTTTGTTATTCCTAAGATGAGGAGGAACATATTTCACAGACAAAGCATATTTATTACAAGAGTGAAGCTTTGATCAAATAGAATGTTTTAACGAAATTACACTTGTGCTGGTACACACTGTGTCATATTTTCACGTTTTATAAGAAAGTCTATCGTTCTCGATTCAAATAGGCTCTGAAAAATCCAGGAGTGAAATTTAGTAACATAATTACTATAGTTTATTATTAAAATTTGTTTGAAATTTTACGGGTTGTTATAGTACCTACCCCTAAATGGGAACTCGTCCTCGAGGTTAAGTTTGTGTTAGTCGCTTTTGTGACAAAGGGATTTTTTTTTTTAAATTTTCTAGTTTTGTTCGCAAATGTGATGTGGGTAAATTTATTCGAATAAAAAGAATATTTCAAGAGGCACAATTTCTTTAGGATGAAAAATTTGGTAAAATATTTGTATCCTCGAAGGGGTCGCCTAAAATCGGTTTTTACATGTGATGCAAATAAAACAATTTTGCAAAGGTCGAGGTTTGATATTTCTTAGCTTATGAAGTTCTTGATAAGGTTTGACCAGAAAAAAAAAATTTTGACCGGTTAGAATAAATCTTTTTAGAAAATATCACCACGCGTTTCATTGTTGGTACATTTGCTATTTAAAGCAAAGTCCTCGAAGGTGAAAACGTCATAGAAGGATATGTGGTTGGGTATGTATGTTTCAATAAGTTTTGAAACTTTATGGGCAGGATTCAGTTGTTAAGGTTATGCTTCTCGAATAAAAAAAAATATACAGTCTTAAAAAATTTTAAGAGAGCACTTGATGTACGTAAAGAAAATTGCAAATTTTCAGCTTTTGTGATGAAAACTTGTTAAATATGGTTTTAAGTGACAACATGGATTCGTTTTAATTTGGAGGGTTTTTATGTGAATTCAAAAGTTGTTTCTCAATTTCAAATAATTTCAAATATATTAGCCTTTGTAGATAATGAATCAGTTTTGTTTCCTAGCATTTTCCATTAAAATGTTTATTTACTATTTTCAAAATAAAGCGCTTATTTTTACTCCGAAAATTTGGTTTATTTTTAAAAGAGAATATCGGTTATCCTTTAAAGTTTTTCAAGAGGAGAAAATAGTTTGTAAGGAAATTTTGGTAAAGTTTATGAAAAGGTTTGTAAAACCACTTTATTGAGTAAGCAAATACGTTTGTCATGATAAATCGTAGTTTGTGGTTCGGTATTAGAGCAATAACTTGGTAAGGTGATTTTTAAAACAGCTTATAAAGTAATAGAAAACGGTTTGTCAATGGTAGTGAAATATTTTGGTAAGACACAATTCAGGTTATAAAATAATTCGTGAAATAATTTGTAAAATAGCTTACAAGAAAACAATCTATCGTTTGTCAAATAATAGAAGATTTCATAGTTCAATTAACCTCAAGATGGTTTATAGGGTGGTAATAAAATAGTCACTAAAGTAAAGGCGAATAGTTTGTGAGGTAAGAGTACCAAGTTTTTATGGTTTTAAATCAGACAGTGGCTAAAACAGCTCATTCAAAGGGTAAAATAGTTTATAAGACTGTAATATAACTTGCAGGGAAAATTTGTAATATGGTTTACAAGTCGCTATCGCAACTGTTTGTTGTTTCATAAAATAGTAGTAAGGTAATTAATCGGTTTATCACTATATAAGAAAATAGTTTCCAAAGCATTAGTAAGGTCATTGTTTATCAAGTATTAGTAAGGTCGTAAATGTTCTTGGTTTAATGGCACGGTCGTAAGACTTTTGGAAAAATAACCGTGAAGTGATTTGTAAAACAGTTGAAAGCAGTTCACATTAGATAACGAAGAAGTTTTTTTTTTTTTTTTTTTTTCGTAAGAGAGTAGTAGGACGGACCGTTGGTATTTCAAAGGAATGAGTGAAAAACTAGGGATCCGTTCCGAGAAAAAAAATGGCTTGAGTTGCAAGTTAACTCTTGGTATGTTTTTAGATCGTTTAGTCGTTCGTTTATTATTTATGTTTTAGCGAGGGGATTCCTTTTGTAGATGTCGAGGTGTGTTGTTCCTAGAACGGCTAGAGATGTAATATGGTTCGTCGATTGAATACGAGTTTTGTGGTGGAGGTGACATCGTTACCGCAATGGAGGACGAGATGACATCGATCTCAACGTTTAAGATAATGATAAAATAGGACGGGATAATGGATACATGGGTTGCGATGATCCAGTAATAGAGGTTTAATGATTCCGTAATGAAGACGATAAGTCGATGGGACGGGAAAACAAAAGACGTGGTATTGTAGGAACCCAAAAATATAATCTAAACATAGAGTAATGTCGTGCGGTAATTAAAATTTTAGTTAGTCGCGCATAATTTGTTAGGAAAATCTAAGTGGTAAATATAATCATTAACTCGCATCATGCAATATTTTTGCTGGTTATGTATTATATGCTCAGCAAATCTCATACATAACGTAGGCATGGCGGGCGCGAAGTGGTGGCGTAAAGTGGTCCATTTCAACATGGATCACTGTGATGTCCTTGCGCGAAGTGGTAGTGTGCATCATCACGCCAAGCAAATCTCATGCACGTTGCTAGTAAGATGTAGACGCAGCGTATGGTAGTGGTGTAAAATGGTCATTTTAGAGAGTGTAGTAATGAGAAAGGCGTTCCACTTAGGAGAAAAGTATCGTAGTGTGAAAATGTTGTGGCCGCATGTGATGTGTAGAGTAAACGCGTTTATAACTCTTATGATGAAATTTTCTCTTTTAGAAGTCAATCTGGAGGTCAACTGGACATACCACTATTATAACTACTTTCAGTATTGCAACATTCACCTTTGAGTGGGACATAGGTGATCGGGCTATGTCCAGCTGTCCCCGGCCGAATATAGGTGATCAGTCTATATTCACCCGAGGTTCAATGAATTTTGCAATGCTTAGCTTAGTTATACTAGTAACATGTCCTAATGCCTTTAAAGTTTGGTATGAAAGATTGAACAAATATTTCATTTATGTGGGGGAGAAGGCGTAGCGCAGTAGTACGTAAACATACGTATAAGTAAAGCAATCATAGCTAATAGTGAGACTAAGTTGTCTGTAATAAAACACATATCTTATCAAAGATGACTTCAACGAGTCATAAGTGAGGCAATCAACTTGGCAGGCAGGCATGTGTCGGTCATAAGATTAAGTTTTTGTAAAGTGGTTATAGTCTAGGTTTGAAAAATGCCTAGTTCTCTATAACCCTGGCTCTGATGCCAATTGTAACACCCCCAAAAAATGGTTTGCAGCGGAAGAAAAAGTTTTTGGGATGCTACTCAATTGTATCATAACAGAAGCGAAAAATATAGATTTTTCTTAAAAGATTCCATTTATTATGGTAAAACGAAGTTTACAAAAGTTGAATTGTTGCGGAAAAATAGCTCATTAACAAAATGTGGTCCCCATTCGTAAATCAGAGTCATCTATGACCATGCCATGCCAATGCCAAAGCGCCTCCAAAGTTAGCTATCGCCTTTTCATCCTGAAAATACATGCTAAAAAGTCAACACAATGGTTGAGTGAATTCATAGGTTTAGTAACAAACTAGTTGATCACAAGATATTTTAATTTAAAAGATGCCATAGGCTACGTTGTTATACGCCCATAAAAGAAAGTTGATATTATTGCACTAAGCTCATGACACCAAGACTCAACTGCATACACCTAATTACTGGTGTACGTAATAATATGCCCCCCAAGAGGTAATTGCCAATTACCTAAGAGATTCAAATATGGTGCGCCCGGTTTTTCCGATAACGAGTCGGGTCGTTAATTCCCATAATACTATCCAAAATATTTGCGCTCACTCGCAAGTGACTAATGGTTCATGATGAAGGGGTCTTTTGGCAAACAACTTAGGCAGAGTCATAATATCAAGAGAACAACAAACAGTTTTCAAGCAATTGTGATCATAAAAGCAGTAGTAGCATGTACTCTCCCCCAAGGAGTTTATAAAACAGTTAAAAGAGTAAAAGTGAGCCTATGAACTCACCTAGATATGAAGCAACGCAAGGATCATAACAGACACAACTGGCATCAAGAGCAACACATAACAATACAAGCACAACGGTACGACATCGCCACAACCTAATAGAACTTGGTATCTCAGAATACGACTAGCAAAGCAATATAATATCCGAAATACAACGTGTCTAAGTATTCGTGGAATACTCGTATCAAATGTTAATGTTTCAAAAATCTATTATCAATATCTCAAAAGTTTAGTTTTAACATTTCGTGTGGTGGTAAGAGAACATAGACTCGACATACAACTCAAGCTAAAAGAGAATAAATGAAAAATAAATATATATATATATATATAAAATAAATAAATAAATAAATCCAAATTTATCCCACATATACAATGCGAAAATAAACGGGTAATGAACAATTAGCGAATAATGAAAAGATTACTAGATGGTTGAGTTTAGATTATTCACCCGACAACCCCAATTTAATTAGTTAAGATGTATATGTTTTAAGTATGACATACTTTTTAAAATAACAAATAAATGAAAAAGGTTTTTATCTTTAATAAAGTATACGTTTCTCTCTTTAAACGGTTCTTATCAAAATAAGTTTCTAACGGTAATATATATTAAGCATAGAAACGAATGTTTAATATGACTCGTTAATCAAAATACGTTTCGATAAAAAAATTAATCCAGTTTGATGAGTTAAATAACTTTAAGGTTTTAATAGTCCATTTTGATAGTAATTATTAATCCGGTTGTATGTTTAATAATTATCATCTTTACAATCAAATAATAGTCCGTTAAGAAGTAATCCAATTTAATATGTCCATTGTCAAATCATAATTCGTTATATTAAAATCCATTGAGTATCCGTAATGTCAAAAGCAAGTATCAATCCAAACGTACCAAATGATCAAAGTGACCAATTAAATATGTGTTAGTCCGATACCCGAACAAACAACCGCAAATCAACAAATAAATTTTCAAACACCCGTACTTGTGCTCCTCAGTTTCTTATTCGCATTAAAGAATAATATATTAAATCCTTGACACAAGTTATATATTATATAATTAGGTCTATAATTAACATCGCTTGAATCAGTTGTATCTAATGCAACAATATTGTTTGATAAAGTTATGTCGTAAACAGAAATTTCGTTTTTGAAACAAATTGTAGCGTAACCATGTTGCAGCGGATTCAAATTAAATATTGTCATTTGAAAGATGGGGTTCTATAGTACTCTCAAAATTATTGTCAATAGAAAAAAATCACAAAGTTTAATAAAAGTGGGACCACATCAATTTTCAACCACTCATATAGAATATTCTCTCACAAAATTCCTTATTTATTACTAAAAAAGGAAAGTGAACAATCTTTTTGAGACATCCCAAAAAGGAAATATGGACTATTAATTTGAGACGGAGGGAGTATTTAACAATATCATTTATTTAATTTTCACTATTAGTTATAAGATAATTAATACATATGTAATATATACTCAAAGCTAAAAGTAAAACAATACATTAAATACTATACACTATTATTTAATGAAAATAAAAACCCATACAGGTTGTATCATGAAGCGAGCAATACAGACGACACCAAATCAGTATCAAAGCTACGAAAACTTTTCAAAGTGTATTATCCAAGTTTTGTTCACGAACATAACACGTACACAACCTTGAATATTCTTATTAACTCAAAACAATTCAACACCCTTCATATTAAATTACCAAGCTCACTATTTTCAATAAAGAGTAAGCTAGTCCTACTCCTCAACCGAGACCACTAACGAGTCTTGACCCAAAACCAAAACACGATGACCACATTTGTAGTATTCTATTCATGCACCAAAGCAAAATAACCATATAACATCCTTAACAGGTTTTATATTCACGCAACACAAACACCACTTTGACCTTAGCTATACCACACGAAACCAGTGTAATGTTTATCAAAACGTTTTTATTCATCATTTTTATTCCACGAAAAGTATTAAAATGACACATAAATGGTTGTAAATCAAAAAGAGAAACTGAAAAGGTTTTGATGTTATCATACCTAGAAAACCACGAGAAGGAAAGGAGACGTTAGGCGCGGTGGTGGTGGCTGCGGACACAGCGGCGGTGGGGCTCCAAAATGAACTAAACACGCTCCTTTGACCTTCAAACGCTCCAGAAATGAGGTGAGGAGGACGATCTATGCGTTGGTGATGTTATTTGGATTAGCCGGAATTTTGGCCGGAAAAATAGGCGGCGCCGGAACCCTAGACAAAGGTGGCCGGAAAATATTGTTAGAGAGAGAGTGGGAGTTTTTAGAGAGATGAAATGTGTGTATATTGTGAGGAGAGATAGAGAGAGTGAGGGCTTTTATACCCCTAGGAGGACCACTTTTGCCAATATTAAAAGTTGAGGGAAAAGAGTGTGAAAGTATCATAGGGACCATTTTTGTAATTTCAGTAAACTTTTATAAATATTAAATTCGGGACACATTCGGAGGAGTAAACGTTCGACAACAATTACGAGACTTGCGCCATTGTTCACGAAATCATTTTTCCAATAAAAATGAGTATTTACTCGGCCACTTTCTTGCAAAAAGAAATATTGATCAAATAGAATGTTTTAACGAAATTACACTTGTGCTGGTACACGTTGTGTCAGATTTTCACGTTTTATAAGAAAGTCTATCGTTCTCGATTCAAATAGGCTCTGAAAAATCCAGGAGTGAAATTTAGTAACATAATTACTATAGTTTATTATTAAAATTTGTTTGAAATTTTACGGGTTGTTATAGAAAAGGGGTGAGTTAGAATGAAGAAATGGCTCTCTATTTATAGGCAAATTTCTCCTCTGTTCCACGGATCCCACGGATCCCTCCCACTTGGGATCCGTCTAGTGTAATCCTAGGGATCCATGGTACGCTCCTCTTTGCCGTTGGGTTTTTTGGTTATGGGTCATGGGTTATGGGTTGGTCCATGGGTTTTCTTTAGAATTAATGTATCTAAGTATACATTGTATCTAGCCAACTTGGGTATGGGTTATGATCCATGTGTTATGGTCCATGGGTTATGGTTTTTACCCATCCTAATAAACTATTACAACAAATGCTTAATTATTACATTTTTGTATTTAAATGGCTGTATGTAAATGCTTTACAAAAATAACATGTATCCTTATAATTATACTTAAGATAACATTATATTTTTTATCAACAAAACACAAAGAGATCGCAAAATATTAATAAACGTTTTTACGGTTTATTTGTATTAACAATCTCCCCCTTTTTGTTGATGACAAAACATAATGTTATGATGAGTAAAACTTAAGAATATATGTAAGTTTTGAAAGCCCCTAAGTTTTACTTCTTCTCCCCCTTTTTATCGAAACAAAAAGGTAACCCTTGGAAGAAATAAAAGTGTGGATAAATAAGTCCACGTATTGCTAACTCCCCTTTGATGGTAGCTCCCTCTAGTTTGGGGCGTCAAGTGAAGAACAAATAAAAAAATCCTACAAAAAGAAAGGTTAGTAACATGCTTAAATAATCTTGTGATTGCCGAGAATCAAGATTGGGAGCCAAGGTATGTAAACAAGGCCTTAAAACAACAAAGTGTAGTGGTTTTTATGCCACCTACAAGCATGTAAAAATAAGAACAAGACTTGTTCTTGAAAATGACTTTAAAAGAAAATGTACTAAAAATAGAAAATAGTAGTAATGATTCCTTCCATGCTTGCACAAGGTTATGGATGGAGGTTTGGATGTGTAATGGTATTGATGCGATCAAGGATGAGGTTGAGTATGAATCGCATTTCTTCCCTAACTTCTATTGCAATTTCCCTAGTGGATTGGCAATGTTCATAATGTAAGTGATGTGGGTAATGAGTGCGGAAGTGTTCCGCGTTGTTTTGATTTGAGTTATGCGGAAGATGTGGTGGAAAAATAGGAAAATATGGATCAACATCCAGAATGTTTGTAAGTGGTGGTGGAAAAGAACCTAGATGTTGTTGTAATGTAATGGGAGCTAATGGTGGTGATGTTTCAAGATCTTGAAAAATAGTATTTGGAGATGTGGGGGGTGTTGAAAAGACTATTTCCTTTTGTTTAGGTTGTTTAGATCTTGTTGGAGTCTAAAGGAGTTCCAAAAGAGTGACTTTAGGTGGTGATGAAGTTGGTGTACTTGTTGATGATGAGGGAGGTGCTATGATGGAAACATCTTGTGGTGAGTTATTTGATGGTGATGAGCTATTAGATGATGGTTTTGCTAAGCAACAAGGTCGGATACTAATCCGTGCGGATATCCTAGAGTGTGATTGTGGTATTTTGGATGGTGGAAGTACAAAGGTTTGGGTATCATGAAGATGATTGTTTGTACTAGGTGATTCATCTAAGTTGTAAGAGTTTGTGAGTGACATGGTGTTGTATGTTTTTAAGGATGGGGTGAGTATCCAAGCAGTTTGGGAGTTCTATATATCGAAACACAATGCATTGTAATGAATGCTTGACCCAAAATGTGGATTAAAATCTAATGATTAGATATGAATTTAAGGCATATGATCATGAGAACATAAGCATTAAAGAGCATACTCCAAAACTAAAACAAATGTGGTTTTTACTTTGTATTAATAATGAAAAAGCGATTTATCCTAGGCGTGAGAAATTGCTTTTGTGAAATTAATACGGGAAGGTATCATCCGTTTAGAAAATATTTTGAAAAGAGGTTTTCTTTGAAAATGTGTATGTAGTTATGAAAAAAATAAGAAAGCTATAAGTGGAAAACTTATCTTGGGTTTTGAAAATTCCCGTATTGTTTGTGAGTTGTGCATGAAATAGAAATCCTAGACTCGGAAAGAAGAAGGCTAGTGTTTACATACCTTGTAGAGTCAAATAAGTTTCGACGTTTGTTCCATTAGACCAAGACCAAGACGAAGTAGGTTGAATTGTTCCCTTTTCAACGGTTTGGTGAGGACGTCGGCTATGTTGTCTTCGGATGCTACCTTCTCAATAGAGATGTTCCCTTTTTGAACATTGTCTCTTAGGAAGTGATGACGAGGCTCTGTGCGAGAATGCAATACCAGATTCTTGCTTAAGTCGATGGCACATTTGTTGTCACATAGGATGGCTATGTCGCTTAGATGAATGTCGTAGTTGACTAACGCTTGTTTCATCCATAGTGCTTGTTGGCATGCTTTGCCCGCGGAGACGTACTCGGCTTCGGTTGTTGATATTGCAAGTGCCGTTTGTTTCTTAGAAAACCAAGATGTTAAACAACATCCCATGAAAGTACATACCCGACTTGTACTTTTTCTATCAATGGTCAGAATCTTTATATACAATTGTTTCTACTCCCGTACCCTTAGGATACCATAATCCTAATTGTATTGTACCCTTAATATATATAAATATCCTTTTTACGGCTTCTAGGTGTGATGTTTTAGGGTCTTCTTGAAACCTAGCACATAAGCAAACACTAAACATGATATCCGACCTACTTGCCGTGAGGTAGAGAAGACTACCTATCATGCCACGATATTTAGTATTATTTACGGATTCGCCGTCTTCATCTTTTGTGAGTTTGGTGTCAGATGACATTGGAGTCCTAATTGGTTTCTACTCTTCTAGACCGAATTTCTTTAACATCTCCTTTATGTATTTAGATTGATTGAAGAAGATACCATCTTCTACTTGTTTTATTTGTAGACCAAGAAAGAAACTAAGTTCTCCCATCATACTCATCTCGAACTCGTCATGCATGATTTTAGAGAAATCATCACACATGTCTTGACAAGTGGATCCGAATATAATATCATCTACATATATTTGTACTATGATTATATGTGACTCTCTTTTCTTAGTAAAAGTGTGTTGTCAACTAACCCCATGGTATAGTTGTGTTTAATTAGAAATGACTTGAGTCTATCATACCAAGCTTTTGAAGCTTGTTTAAGACCGTAAAGGGCTTTCTTTAATTTATACACATGTTTGGGTTTTCAAAATCGATGAAGCCCGGAGGTTGAGCTACATATACTTCTTCATTAATGAAACCATTTAGAAAAGCGCTTTTGACATCCATTTGATAAAGCTTTAGATCATTAGCACAAGCATACGCAGGAAGTATTCTTATAGACTCTAATCTAGCCACGGGGGCGTAGGTCTCATCAAAGTCTATTCCCTCTTGTTGGTTATAACCTTGAGCAACGAGTCTAGCCTTGTTCCTAGACACTACTCCGTTTGCATCTAATTTGTTTTATAAACCCATTTGGTTCCTATTATGGTTTGATTACTAGGTGGAGGGACAAGTGTCCAAACATCATTAGAAACAAATTGATTTAGTTCTTCTTGCATAGCCATTACCCAACTCTCATCTTTTATGGCTTCTTGTGTATTCTTAGGTTCTAAGGTTGAAACAAAACAAAACAAGCTACTTTGGTTTTGAACTTGAGACCTTAATGTTCGTTCGTTTAGCTTTCCTATGACTTTATCTACGGGTGATCTTTGGACTCTTTAATGTTTATTATTTCATCACTTAGAGGTTCTTCTTCTTCATTTATCTTTTTCTTTATTACTATAGCTTCACTTTCTATAATCTCGTCATCGACAAGAGGTGGAGAGGGTTTGGGTGGACTTTCATAAAATTTTATATTTAATGACTCTTCTACCTTCATTGTTTCTTTGTTTAATATGACGTAAGCTTTGCTATTTGGCGAATAACATAGAAAGATACCTTCGGTTGATTTAGGATCAAATTTTGTAAGGTAATCTTTAGTGTTAAGAATAAAACATTTACTACCAAAGACTCTAAAGTGATTTAACGTAGGCTTTTTGCCTCAAAGTAACTCATATGGAGTTTTTCTTAAGATTGGTCTAATTAAGACTCGATTGAGTATGTACGTTGAAGTATCAACGGCATTGCACCAAAACTTTTGAGGTATGGATTGCTCATTAAGCATGGTTCGACTCATTTCTTGTAAGGTTCTATTCTTTCTTTCTACTACCCCATTCGATTGTGGAATGCGTGGAGCCGAGAAGTTGTGAGTAATACCATTAGCGTCACAAAAGGCTCCGAATTGCACTTCATTATCAAATTCCCTACCATGATCCGTCCTAATAGACACTATGGGACTTCCTAGTTGTCTTTGGATCTTTTGCTTAATATTTCAAAATAATTAAAGGTTTCCATTTTGTTCTTTAATAATTTTGTCCATGTATACCTAGAATAGTCATCCACTATGACCAAAGTATAGTAGTTGCCTCCATAACTTTGGATAGCGGATGGACCAAATAAATCCATATGTAGTAATTCTAGCACCTAGTTGTAGACACCATGTTTTTAGCTTTATGACTAAAATGAGCTTGTTTTCCTACATTACAAGCATCACAAAAGTGATGTTCATATTTCAACTTAGGTAGATCTCTTACTAGATCTTTGGATGATAGCAATTGAAGAAGTCGCATGTTGGCGTGACCCAATCTTCGATGCCATAAGGTCAAAGTATCATCCATAGAGGTAAGACATAGTTTGTCTTTAGGTTCATTACCGATTTTAATGACATAGACTCCATGTTTCCTAATTCCTTTCCTATGGTTATGCCATTTTTTAATATCTTACTACCGGTTTCGGTAAATAGTACATTGCACTTTTTATCACATATTTGCCCTATACTTAAGAGGTTAAAGTTTAGGTTTTCTAGGTGACACACATCGTTAATGGTTAGAGATTTGTTAGAAATCATACCTTTACCGATGATTCTACTTTTGCTATTTCCAAACACCACATTACCTCCATTGAGGATTCATATGTGGAGAATAGATCTTTATTTCCGGTCATGTGCCTCGTGCACCCGCTATCCTTGACCCATTCATCCGGGTCTAGGTCGACGTTTAAGCATACCTAAGATAATAATAAACTCAAAAGTTTGGTCCCCAATTGTTCATGGGTCCATTAGTGTTAAACATTCCATTCATGTTAGACATGTATGGATAAGATGAGTATGCATTCCATGGAGCAAAGTTTTGAAAAGGAAAACCATTTTGCATATTTGGGTTCCATCCCATTTGATGGTTACTTGGATAAACGTTATTAGGTCTCCTAGATGGATTATGTTTTGAAAAGATGGAGCTTTGTTTCTTGCAAAAGTAGGATTATATTTTGGAGGTGGTTGTCTAGTGGTGACATGAGTTGGTTTCTTCCTATTAACTATAACAAACTCAGTTCTAGATGAAGAAGCTACGTTATTACTACCGTTTGCTTACAGAGATCCATGGATCCCTGGTCGTACACTAGCGGTTCCCTTATCAAGGGATCCATGGGATCCGGCCAACAGTGGCTGGTTTTTTTAGTGCCTTAACAAATTTTGTTTCTTTACTTTCACTAGTTGATGGATCAAGTTGTTGAACACCTAAACCTTTTTGGTTGTTACCGGTTTTAACACCATCTAATATCGTATCTAAAGTGTTCGTACTCATTCTAGCAATTTTAGAATCTAGATGATCAACTAGTGTTTGAAGTTGAACGCAAAGTTCACATTCACCACTTGCTATTTTACCCTTTCTAAACGTTTTAGTTTTGCTTTTAATTCTATGACTTCTTTATCTAAACGTTGGTTTTGACTCTTTAAAAGCTTGTTTTTGTTAACTAGTTTTAAGCTAATATTGCATAGTTTGTCATATTCATTATGCAATGAGTCGTCATCAAGTGATGAGCTACTATAGTATTCGTGACATACCTCGCCATTTGCCATGAGACAAATTTCTTCGTCCTCCTCGTCGCTCATTCCCCACATGCCGCATCACGAAGCCTTTTGATCATCCTGTTTGGGACACTTACTAATAAAGTGGTTTGGGTCCCCACATTTAAAGCAAGTACGATCATCTTTTGGCTTCTCGTCCTCTTTGCTTTTCTGAAAGCCTTTCTTATCGTCATATGGTTGTTTGACGTATCTTCCCTTTCTGCTAAAGAACTTTTTAAAGTCTCTTCATCGCTTGAAGCCTTTTTAGCTTTAAGGGCAAGAGATTTGTGTTTCTCTTTCACCTTTGAGGCTTCGGAGTCTTTAGCAAGGACAAGCTCGTAGACTTTTAGGTTGCCTATGAGTTCATCGAGGGTGAGGATTGTCAAATCTTTTGACTCTTCGATCGCCGTCACCTTGGATCTCCACTTCGATGGAAGTGCCCTTAGATATCTCCTAACATGGTTACGGCTAGAAAAAGATTCATCAACTGCTTGTAAAGATGTAATAATAGTATTAGAGTTAGCAAATGAATGATCTATAGTTTCCTCATCCGATATTGAAAATTGTTCATATTGTTGAACAAATAAATCAATTTTATTATTTTTAACTTGTTGGTTGCCGTGATGAGTTACAACTAAAGAATTCCAAATTTCTTTAGAGGTTTTAAGTATATAAATTCTTTCGAATTCCTTTTTCGGTAAAGCATTATATAAAACCATTTTGCTTCACTATTTTTAGAAAGCTTTTTCTTCAATTCATCACTTAATTTATCATGAGGTATGTTAACTATATTCCCTTTATCATCTTTGAGGTAGCCTCAAAATCACCTTCAACAATAATGTACCAAAGATCAATATCTTTAGATTTCACATATGTTTCAAATCTATTTTTCCAATATATAAAACCATTAGTTTCAAGTCGTGGTAGTCGTTGCATAGATTGCCCTTCATTATAATTTTCAGAACCCATAGTGATCGAAAAGTTTTAAAATACAATTTTATTTTAAAACTTTTATAAACTTAGCTCTTGATGCCAATTGTGGAAAACTAGAAGGGGGTTGAATAGTTTTGCCGATTTTAATTTAGTTTCAAAAACTTTAGATTCGTAATATGTGAGATCTTATGGATGTAGAGAAAGTATAGATCTAATGATAAAGCAAGCAAATAAAGTAAAGTTAAGGGATAGAAACGACACAACCGATTTATAGTGGTTCGGCTACAAGGACACCTTCTTTGCCCTACTCCACTCCCCGAGTCACCTACTTGAGAGTTCAAGCACTATGTCAACAAACTCCTTCACTTGGCGGAGAAGCCTTCACAACGTTGCTTACACTTTTTCCGGTACAAAGCTAGATACCGAGTCCGTAGCACGGTGGACCAAACCAACACGACTATTACACAACAAATATGTGAAATATCAAATACAAGATCTTGCTACAGAAATCTTGCGGAGTGACAAATCAATCAAGGACCCCTTGCTTGGATGACTTGTAGAATGCTCGTGATCTCGCCTTAGAGAAGGACCTATATGACGATCACAATAGAAAGAAAGAAGAACAACTCTCTAGATCAAGTGATCTATATGTTAGAAGAGAATGAGAGTGTTTGAGAGATTTAGTAAGAAGAGGGGTGAGTTAGAATGAAGAAATGGCTCTCTATTTATAGGCAAATTTCTCCTCTGTTCCACGGATCCCACGGATCCCTCCCACTTGAGATCCGTCTAGTGTAATCCTAGGGATCCGTGGTACGCTCCTTTTTGCCCATGGGTTTTTTGGTTATGTGTAGGATCGATATATATTATTTTGTTTGATGATTCGGGTGGTCTTGGATGATGGAAATACATGTTAGACATTTTAGAGAGAGAAAGTAGAGAGAGAGAGTTTCTTGGTAGAGACTTGATGAACAAATAACATGTTAGATTGAATGAGAAGCTCCACCCCTTCCATGGATGGAAGGGGTATTTATAGTTACAGACACAACGACCTCCTATCGGCCTGTGGATCAGGTATACAGTGGGTAAAGACCTGTCCTTCCTCCACGGTGATACACTATGCTAAACTAAACTAATAACTAACTAATAAAACAGTAAATAACTATATGTCTACGAGCTAACTTATGCTAGATTATATTTGGGGTGACCGACTCTTCAATATGGAATTTCTAATTCCTAACAATCTCCCCCTAAGGGAGGTCACCCCATGTTTTACATTTCGAATCCTAGCATTCTATTTAATCTTCAGTCTTGAGCTCATAGACATTAATTCTTCAACATCTGCATCTTTGTGCTTTAGCAGTGATTCTTTAAAGTCTGATAACTTTGTACTTTCAGTGGAGACCTTTGAACTGATCCACATCTTTGATGATCTTCAAGCTTTCTTTGAGATCATCAGTCACAGTAAATCTCTGGATCACCCTTTATTGTGTTGCCATCAGGTGATGTTGTGACTTTTGGACCGACATGCTGACACTTTTGAATCATGACATCTTTCCATCAGAGTAGCGGAAGTTTTACTGGTTCATGATATTTACGGCAGCCAGAGCGTAAGCATAGTATAAAACTATCAGAACCAGGTTATGTAGATATGCACCAGTCATGATTTCTTCAAATTAAGTGTGAATGCGAGCATGCGGTTTTGGATTGACTCTTCAATTTTGATCACCGCAACAGTCAAATGTACCGCAAACAACAGTTAGCAATAAAACATCGAAGTGTCTTTGATCACTTTCGTTGAATTGAGGTACATGGCCCACGGTTCTCGTTGATCGTACATAATACCGCACTCAGCGTCGGTATAATTAAGAATCTCCTTGACAGTGGTTTCAGTGTTCTAGCCGTTCTCAAACCGAACGTCTCAAAGAAGACAACACGGAGTGAGTGAACCAAATGGCCAATTGAGATTCACTGAATGATGAAAAATGATTTGAAAAACAATCGCGTATTGCTTAGAAGAAAGAGTTTTGCAATACGACGAAGGTTTTATGAGAAAGATCAATTTTCAATAATAAATACTTTTTATATTTGAAAAGAGTACACATTCGATGTGCTAGATAAAAGATGAGATTTGCACATCGAACGGTTTTTCCAAAAGTATTTTTTCAATCAGAGATACTTTTTGAATTTGAAATATGAATACACATTCGATACGCTAGAGAAAAGAAGATTTGCACATCGAACGGTTTTTCCAAGGTTTATTCACGAGTGAATCGCCTCATCGTTTCTATCCAGTTGTCACTAGTTTGATCTTTAAAAAAGATCTCACATGCCACCTACCAAGAGCTTGTTTGATGTTGGCTCTAGAAGGCTTTCCATCTTCATCGTGAAAATTTTACATATCACTCGGATGTTCTAGCAATACCACAAGGATAATGCGTAGGACTTTTAATATGTTCTTACTTTCCACATTGTGTGAAACATCAAGTCTTCAAGAATTTAGTGTCCTAATGAGATATTGTGGGTGATCTCTTGGCTCTAGACTCAATAGTGCACATTTGGCTCCTATGCTAGAGACTAGGGAGAGGGTCTCCTTCTTCAATATCAACAATCTCTAAGAGAAAGTCGATAGATTATGTCGGTTCCCCATGAGAATGAAACAAGTCCTTTTAAGAGGAACTTGAGTAGCTTGGGAAGTTGTAGTGCAGTCCATCACTAGGTCCATGATGTCTTGTCTTCAATACCAGTGTTACCTTAGTAACCACCAGTAGCATATGAATTGAACCGGTTTCTGCCCTAAGGTTGAATTATTGGAGGGTTATTTCTTTTCACCCTTTTTCACATTCATTTCTTTTTCATTCTTCAACCCCTTCAGTGCTTACCGAGACTTCATTACTAGAACCTTGTTGGGTATATTCCAGTACTAGCTCTGTCTCAGTCCGCACTCTTCCCATATCTCACTTTTCTCCTTTTTTCATCATACCTAAGGACTCTACACTATCTAGTGGATTGTCTCTGGGTAGATCCCCTCCGGCTCTGGCGGGATCATGGGAACGAATACCTAACCTAACCATCCTTATAACTCCATGCATAAAACAAAATGGTCGGTCTTTTGGTACATTTCATTCTTCCATGAAACCAATTGAAAAATCATTTGGAAAAATCAATCAAGGTACTTGTGATACGAGATCAAAGCATTTTGTGCCTTAATAGTTTGATCATTTAGAAATTCTCCCCCTTAACATGTGCATATGATCTTGAAATTGTTTAGCACATGGAGGCAAGAGTTCTTTGAAATAATTTCTTGATCATAATTTCCGTAGAAAAAGCCATTTGATTTTCTTTGGTAAATTCTCCCCCTCAATATGTGCATAGGATATTTGAAATCATTTTATTACATAGAGGCAAGAGTTCTTTTGAAGCACATCCACGATTACAAAAGCCATTTAGAAAACCCTTTGCTCCCCCTCAATATGTGCATCGATAAACGAAAGAGTTTAGCACATATTAGAGAGAACTTGCACTTTGAATCAAAACGATCATCATTTATCAGATTTCATAATTAAATCACAAATTCTTCCCCGATAAAAAATATCAAATCCTTTGAGATTTTGGATCTCAAGTGATTTATTCAGGTTTAGAAAACATGGGAGAAAATGTGGCCTGGTTTAAATACTCATCTTGTTTTTGGATAAATCCTCCTCCTCAACATGTGCATTGTGTATTTTAAATCGTTTGGCACATGGAGGCAAGAGTGCCTGTAAAGGAGTAAAACCGATTCCATTAAAACAAATTTGAGATTTAAATCACTATCTCTCCCCCGATCAAAAATTTCAAACCTTTTGAGATTTGTGATCCCAATTGATTTAAATCATTTAGAAAGGTTTGGGGAAAGACGTGGCAAGATTTAATTTTGAAAAATGACAGATAAGGACCATTTTAAAACATTAAAGATTGTTAGTATCAGGTATGAAAGTTTTAAGAGATCTTTAAGTAAAATAAAACAATTTCACAATCAAACAAGAATAGAAAAAAATTCATTTTGCAAGATCTTTGAGTTTTAAAGAAAATCATAGCATGACATAACATTAAATCTTTTGATCACCACTTTTTAACGTACAAACGGACTCTTTTGAAGATATATTGTTTGAAAATACTTTAAATTAAATCATTCTCCCCCTCAATCGATGACCAAAGTCGTTGATTGTGTGACTTAAGTTTTGATAAAATAAAGTCCGGTGATTTTCAAAATTTAGTCCAATTAATTTTCAAAACAATATTTTCCATTTTCAAAACAATTTATTCAAATTTATTCAAAATTGTTTAAAAATGGTATCCTGCACAAAGATACATTAGTCGTTGAGAAGCTTTTGTTGTTGTTGTTGAGGGTTGGAAGAAAAACCGTCAAGCAAATGCAGGGAGACTTCTTACGTTGCATTTTAATGCCAACTGAGGTCAAATTAAGCTCCGCTTCTTCAATCACTTAGAAGAAAACCATCTCACATGCAAAGTGACACCTCTTACTTTGCATTTATGCCAACTCTCCATTGAAGTCCAATTAAGCTCCGTTTCTTCATTTGTTAACCCAAGATATAGTTACCCTTTCCTTTCGGCATCCAATCATCTTTAGTTGTGGGATCCAGATCGGAAACATTCTTTTATACCAATATACCTGCATACGTTAGTGAACACACATACAGATATATGGTGGTCGACATCACCCAAACAACAATCGACTAATACAAGTCAATTCAACATATCAATCAGTTCGTATAAAGCATGGGAATTACGTGTTAATCAAACTCTAATCATCTAATCCTAACAATCATATCCTAAATTCCTAGTCCTTCGACATAGGCAAATATCATTTTTAATTAAGCATGAGGATAATTAAGAAAGCCCGTTAGATGATATGGATTTGAAAACATTCTCCCCCTCAATCCATGACTTATTTTCTGAAAAGATTAAAAGCGCTGAAGTCATTGATTGAGTTTTCAATTTTTTACGAAAACTCTGAAACTGATTAATTTAATAACAACTCATTTACCACCATTTTTGAAAACAACAAATATTTTTCTGAAGAATTTTAGACGGAAAAACATTTGTGTAGGAACAGCAGTCCTTCGACATACTTTCCTCATTTTTGTTTTTAGGATAAGTGCACGACATGTTTGAAAATTGGTTTAGCGCAGCACTTTCCTTTCTTGAAGAACGGGCTGCTATCTGAAATAATAGCAAGCCATAGTTTAAGCTCGGGTCACAGTCTGAAGTAACTGCAAGCCATGGTTTGAGACATGTTTTGGAAAAGAATATTTACACCTTCTGCTCGAACTTCATCTATGGTCCCGTGCCATTATTGAATGACATTTCTAAGACTGCAGATGTTATCGATACGTAAGACATGTCTTGTGAAAACATATTTTTGGTCTTTTTCAAATTTTCTAATTTTTATGGGTTTTTGTTGGTTTTATATTTTTCTATTTTCTTTTTGTTGGTTTTATATTTTTGTATTTTGTTTTTGATAAATATATACAAAGATAGAGTAGATGATATAGTTTAAGAAGATGATGATATGAGTACCGAGATAAGGATATCGAGCAGCCCCGTTGTAGAAGATAGAAGTCATCATCCCTAAAACTTTCACCACCAAAGCTTCCGAGGCTCTTGCACTGAAGAAAGAAATTGAACCATCTGAAAGTGAGACTTTGGCAGCTTCCCCCCAAACCAAAAATCCTTTAGCTGAGCAGATTCAAATCTCTATTTCAAGCTTGCCTTAGCCAGGTGCACGAAGAATCACACCATTATCATAAATCCGCGCTCCATTTAAGAACGATAATTGAGGTTCTCTCTTCGGGTTATATCATCCAATAGAAGAACAAAGAACGCTTCATCTCACACTTAAATAATCTTTTCAAATTCCTTTTCCATCAAGTCCTAAGCAATCCATTCCAAAAGGTATCGAGAACAATTCCCCAAGTAGTTGAGTTGATGCAAGCAGTCTCTTAGACTAGAGCTCACGAACCCTAATACACATATACCCAAGACGAGAAACTTATACCATCGAAGTAGCATATTAAGTCCAATAACCAAAGAATAACCCCGATGTATACTTTTCTCTCCCCCTGAAGAAAGTGTATGAAGCTCAAGAACCCTAAGTACCCGAATGCCCAAAGAGAGAATAACCGATAACATTGAAGAGGCAAGCCGAATCACTGATTATCTCTGCGGGTGACAATCTCTGCGGATGTCAACACCGAAATAAGTGATTATATCTCTGAATCACAGATTAAGCCCTCAAGTAAAACAACTGAGCATCCCCAATGTACACAATCTCTCTCCTTGATGATTGCATAACATCAAATCATCACACATTGTACCTCTTTTTATCTTCAGAAATTTTCTCTTACATCACTTCCCCCACGTCGTTGGAATAATAACACTGAAAGCCTTGATGAGTAAAACCTTGAGTTTCTCTGACGTCATTACAATTGTTTTCCCGAGATATCTTCAATCACTTAGAAGTATTAAGTTCATCAAGTTTACTCACCATGAGTCAAACCTTGAGTTTCTCTGTGGTAATAACATTTGTCTTCCCGGGATATCTTCAATCACTTAGAAGAATTAAGTTCATCAAGTTTACTCGCTTTGTGTTTAGATGTGTGTCTCCTTCCCCCTTGCTGGTTTTGACACTTCAGAATTAGCAACTCATTGTAAGTCAGATACTAGAAATTTGTTGAGAAGAACACTTGAACTCTTGTGGGAATCAACTTGTTGAAGAATATGAGCAAGTCTAATTGGGGATTAAATTCGACATTTCACTATCCCCCAATTAGTGCTCTCCCCAAACCGACAACTGCTTCATAAATGCTCGATTTAAGAAGAAGTCTTTAGATAATCAAATGCAACTCGCCTTTAGTCTTCTAACATGTAGAGAGAATGTAGAACCGATCAGAGACTTCGACCTTCTTCAAGATTGTCCGAATAGGGAATAGAGTGTTAACATTTTCAACTCACACCAAAAAGCATCCCACCAAAAGCATCCCAATTAACTTACATCTTGCAAATCCCCTTAACTAAAATCCCTCCCAATCAAACAAGAACAAAATGTTTATCAAGGAAATCAATCAGGCCGAAGCGAACACACAAGATGGTAACACCAAACTACCAATCACATCAAACAAGAACAGAGAGTCGCTCGAATAATCATGTTGATGTGTAGCGTAAGCATTAACTGGAAGCACTTTGTTGTTAAACTCATTAGTCCGTGAGAAGATGTCAACCAACGACTCTCAGAAGAAACTCCATGTAAAGATGACCCGATAAGAAGAAGCTCGGTTCTAACATGAGTTTGGAGTCGTTTGACCATTTATTCTCATATATCAATCAACCATGCAAGATATCACACTTCTTTCTCCCCTCAAGAATTGCACGGTTGCCATTCTTGACTAAATAAGTGAAATCATCCAAAAGTATTCTATTCACACTTTTCCCGAAAATTAGCACATGATGTCGCCATCGTCATTATAATTGAGAAAGTGGAATAAGAAAACAATCAATGGTAGCCCGTTCACTTGATGATGAAAGCGCATGGAAAAAGCATGAAGCATGTTGATGAGAATGGTCATAATTGAGAAGATTTCTCTTCTTCCGAAGATAAAGCACACTGACACGTACACTTTTCTTTTCTTTAGAGAACGAGGCTTGAACTGTTGTGTTCAAACGCCATAAGAAGATTTCTCTTCTTCGAAGATAAAGCGCAAAACGCACGTGACTTTTCTTTAGAGAACGAGGCATGAACTGTTGTGTTCATACGTCATAATCTCTCTTTTCATCATCTCTTGGCAAAACATGTAATCAACCGCATTATCATTCAAGAGGCTCTTTGTAGTGACAACGATGGAGAAACCCGATATAATGAATTTGACCTCAAGTAAACTACCCCGATTTCGTGACTTAAACTTGCACATATGTAACAAAGAGCGGTGCCGATTTCCATTAGTATCTCTAAGTACTCTCTATGTACTCTATACTCTTCAAC
>OU343219.1:41334819-41459028 GCA_910596185.1 Chrysanthemum makinoi
TTCTTCTATCTACTAGGATTCACCAAAAGGATGCGGGTGATCCGAAATTGTTCACCACGAAAGTCAGGGGAAACATTTAATTAGCTGTTCAAATCAAATGTTATGATATTATTTTGCCTCGACTGACCCAGGAATGTGACCGTTTTTCAGATGAAATGGGTTCCAAATTTCAAATGTCAATGATTGGACAAAATGTCATTTTCTTGGGATTACAAATTTCACAAAAAGTCCCGGACGGCATCTTTATAAATCAATCTAAATATGCAAATGAGATTTTAAAGAAATTTAGATTTGATTCTTGTGGACCCCTTTTGACACTCCCATGATTCCAGCGTTTACTAAACTGGATGAGGACCACTCAGGGATCATGTTAGATCAAACGAAATATCGTAGTATGATTGGATCATGATGTACCTCGCAGCCAGAGCCCACATTTTGTTCGCTGTTTGCATGAGTGCAGATATCGGCTAAGCCTACCAAAAAGACACCTTGAAGCGGTTAAACGGGTCTTCGGTATCTCCAAGGAAAACCATCATATGGGACGTTGGTACCCGAAGAAGGACCCGGTATGTCACTAAACAGCCTATGCAGATGCTGATCATGCATGGATGTCAGATAAACGTCGAAGTACGTCTTGGAGGTGCTCAGTTTTGGGTGACCAAGCTTGTAGGTTGGTTCGTCAAAGAACAACAAGTAGTACTTCTATATCCTCTACAGAGGCTGAATAAATAGTTTCAGGTCATCTTGTTTTTGCCCAAATCCTTTGGATGAGATCCCAATGATATGATTATGGCTTTGTATTCAACAAAATCCCTCTGTATTGTGATAATAAAAGTGCTATTGCTCTCTCATGCAACAACGTTCAACACTCAAGAGCAAAGCACATCGAGATTCGACATCATTTCATCGGAGGAACAAGCGGGAGAACGTGTGGTGGAACTCTATTGTGAGGGACTGAATACAATTAGCAGACATCTTCACCAAAGCTCTCCAGAGAACGTTTTTGCGTTTATCCTTCCACGACTGGTCTAAAGAGTCTACAACCGAAAAACTCTCAAACGCTCAAGCAGGGAAGACGAGGAGTACAAGTTTTTCTTCATCCATCTCTTGTAAATATTTATTCAAAAAGCAAAATACAAAATTACACAACTACAAAAAAAGAAAATAGAAAATTATAAAACTTTCAAAAATCCATAAAAATTTGAAAATCTTGAAAAAAATAAATAAAAAAATAAATATTGTTATTTTGTCTTGTTTTCCTTGTTCGATATCATCTACGGACTTTGTGTTGACATTCAAAGAACGTCACGGGTTTTGAGATTTCTTCGAAGTACATAATTTGTTAAAAAAATGTTTTTGAGAGAAAATGAAACAATGGTTTATTGTCATTTCAGGCAGTAACCCGTTTCTCAAAGAAAGAACAGAGCCATGCTTTATTCGGAAACCTTAAAAACACTATGCTCTGATTCTAAAAACAAATGTTGTCGTTTAATAAAAAAGACAATGGTCCTTTCAAATATTTTAGCTTCAAATGATTCTTCTGAAAAATATTTGTCATCTAATGAAAACAAAATTGCTTTGAAAGTACTTCAGACTCTACTTTTGAATAACATATGTCATTGATTACAAATCAAAAATATTTGTCAAAATCTCTATCCTTCAATCAACAACATATGTCATTGATTGAGGGGGAGAATGAATTTCAAATCAAAAAAGGAGTTATTTTTCAAAAAACAATTGGCACGTAAGCGAGAAAGGTCTACTCTTGAATAATCAAAAAGAACAATGTTTTACAATATTTTATACAATTGGTACAAGACCTTTGTTATTATTAAGTTTTAAAAAGATACGCAAGCATGTTCAATCTTTGGAGTCTAAAGTCTCAAACTTAATCCTTATCAAGTTAAATGTTTTCATAATCAAGTCACATTCTCACCTCAAAAGCTTTCAAAATCATTTTAAATCTACAGAGATCACAAATCTCAAATGATTTGAAAATTGTGATCGGGGAGAATTGTGATTTAATTTGATTTAAACTGATAATTCGATAAATGGTCTTAATAAGTGTTTTGCAAGCTAACTACCCCACATGTGCCAAACCGATTTCAAATTTCCATACAATGTTGCGGGGAGCATCGTTTTAAAACCACAAAGAATTGAAACGTGATTGATTTGTCTCTAAGTGCAGGTTCCTTCCAATATGTGCAAAACTCTTTCAAACCTCGAGGCACATATTGAGGGTGGGGAAAGAGAAATTGAGGAAAAATTTATGAAAACCTCATCCTTCCCCAATATGCTTTATCTACTTGATTTGATAAGGGGAGTAATGTTGATATCTTTTAGAAAATGGTAATCAAAGAAGTTAATTCTTCCTCTTGCCTCCGTGTGCCAAAACAATTTCAAATACATGATGCACATGTTGAGGGGAGGGCTGTTCTAAAAATATCATAAATAATTCAGGTACAAAATGCTTTGATAATATATCACAAGTATCTGAATTGATTTTTAAAAATGGTTTTCAATTGGTTCCAATGGCAGATGAACAATACCAAATAGACGGCCCCCAAATTTACTTTATAAATGGTGATATAAGGATGATAAGGTTAGGTATTTGTTCCCATGATCCGCAGAACGAAGGATCTACCGGCGGACAATCCACTAGATAGTGTAGAAAGTCCGTAGGTATGATGAAAAAAAAGGAGAAAAATGGAGAATAATGGAGAGTCGGACTGAGACAGAGTTAGTACTGGAATAAACCCAACAAGGTTCTAGTTATGAAGTCTCAGTAAGCACTGAAGGGGTTGAAGAATGAAACAGAATTAATTGAGAAAAGGGTTAAAATAAATAGCCCTCCAATAATTCAACCTTAGGGCAGAAATCGGGTTCAATTCATATGCTACTAGTGGTAACACTGGTATTGAAGACAAGACGTCATGGACCCAGTGACGCACTGCACTAAACTTCCCAAGCTACTCAAGTTCCTCTTAAAAGGGCTTGTTTCATTCTCACAGGGAACCGATATTATCTATCAACTTTCTCCTAGAGATTGTTGATATTGAAGAAGGAGACCCTCTCCCTAGTCTCCGTTATAGGAACCAAATGTGCAGTATTGAGTCTAGAGACATGAGATCATCAAATAAATCTCATTAGGACACTGTCTATGAAGACTCTCTATTTCACACAATGTGGAAAGAGAGATTATATCTTATGAGTCCTAAGCATTATCCTTGTGGTATTGCGAAACATGAGTGATATGCAAACATATTTCACAATGAAGATGGAAAGCGTTTCGGAGCCAACATCAAACAAGCTCCTGGTAGGTGGCATGTGAGATCTATTCAATAGATCAACCATGTGACAAAAGGGAACAGAAACAATGGGGCGATCATAATTATGAATCGATCCTAGTTCAGGTTATGGAGATTGGATACCTTTGAAAAACCGGTCGGTGTGCTTAAAAATCTTTCTCCTAACACATCGACTGTGTATTAATGTTCCAAAAATTAAAAGGTGTTATGATTGATAATTGATTTTTTCCTAAAACCTTCGTTGTCTTGCAAAACACTTTTATGAGCAGTACCCGATTGTTTTTCAAATCTCTTTTCATCAATCATGAATCTCATATTTGCTGGTTCACTCACCTCCGTGTTGTTCTTCTTGAGACGTTCAGGTTTGAAGAACGGATGAAACAGCTGAGAAACCCACCTGTCAAGGAAATTCTTCGAATTATACAGGATCACAGGCAGTACATGTATGATCAACGGGGAACCGTGGGCGTGGTTCCTCATCAACGAAAGTGATCAAAAGACACTTTCGTGCGCTTTATTGCTAAACTGTTGTATGCGAGGTACTCCCGACGCTTTGCCAGCTGATCAAATGGAGAGGTCAATCCATAGCCGCATGCTCACACATTACATTCATTTCAAAAGAAATCATGATTAATGCATCAATGACTCTGATATTCTCATTCCATGCTTCTGCTGCGCTGCTGCCAATATCATGAATCAACGAAATCTTCCACTACTCTGATAAGAAGAAATCATGATCCAGAATGTGAGCATGTCGGTCCAAAAGTCACAACTTCACATAATGTCAACACCACAATGGATGAGTCACAGATTTATGATAGCTGATGATCTCAAAGCTGGCTCAAACTCATTATCAACGTGGACAGGTTAAAGACCTCCACAAGATTTATCCAAACATGCGGAACATGAAGAATCAAAGACTACGAGCTACTTGAGCAAAGAAACTTAATCAAGAATCCAAGAACAATCTAATGTAATATTTGTTTGTATCATCGTTATGAAGGTGACCTCCCTTAGGGGGAGATTGTTAGGATTTAGTAAATCCTATTGTTAAAGTGTCGGTCACCTCAAGTATATGTAATCGTTAGAAAGCTCGTAGTCGTACTTATTTACTGTTAAGTTGTATTTAGTTAAGTAACACTATGGAGGACGGACGGTCTTTACCCACTGTATGCCTGATCCACAGCCCGTAGGTGGCGATTTGTGTAAGACTATAAATACTCTCTACCTCCCAAGGTAGAGAGTTGGAGCTCATAATAAGATTTTCAGTTTCTCTCACTAAGTTCCCAAACCTCTAACTATTTCTCTCTCTAAAACATCATTGTGTACGCCTCTTGTGATCATGGTTTGATGTGTTTGTGAAATCCAATATGTTACACCAACAGAAATGGAAATAAAATAAATGAAAGGGATAATTCGGGTTGTCTCCTGAAAGAGCACTTTTCTTTATTACTGAGTCTTTAAGTTAGACTCAGAGCCTAGGGGCTACCAGTGCTTGTTGGTCATTTCGTGGATATGGCAATCTCCACGTTGGATCCAACTGATCAGATTCTCATCCCGTTTGTAGTCCGTCCTTAGCTCTAAACATCCCAAATAAAAATTCTTGATCTTCTGGTAAGGGTGATCAATACCTTTGACCTTATCTTCGTTACTAATTTCGAGTAGTGGCTGAGCATGGCTCAACTGCCTCTTTGTCCATTTTTTAAAATTCGTAATAATCCGTGGCATTTTAAAAACCATTTTATCGTCACCAATATTTAACCATACCATCCCTTCTTTCTCATTTTTGAACATCCTCATTTTCATCTCCTGAAAACTTAAGCTCGTGTAACTCTCAAATAAATTGGTCCGAAATATAGAATTTTTCCACACTAGAGTCTTGCGCGAAGGCTCGTTTACAGTTCGCATTTGGTCATTCAAAATACAGCTCCATGGTTATCTTTTCAAAATTGTTTTCATCAATGACTTCCGGTTCTGCATCAGATTGGTCAGATTCGTAAAACGAAAAAGTGTTATGAATAGGAACCAAAGAGTAAAAATGGGCTTGAGCTTCTAGTTTTGAATCCTGAAATTAAGATAAGAAAGAAAATTAAAAATAGACTTGATAAAAAAATCCTAAAATAACTCCCCGCCAGCGGCGCCAAAAAATTGATGCAGGTTTTACTGACCAAGTTTTATGATTTATAAGTCTCGTTATACCTATGGTCTACCCTAATGCACTAACTGGCAGTGTACCCGGTCGTGTGTAGTGTAGTAATCGGTAAAACCGAGCTCGTCCCAAGAGCTATGTCAGTGGATTTATACTAAGTCTAGGTGTCATATGATTTCAATAAGGAATTAATTAATTGTTGGATCGATATACTCTGACCAAAATAACTATGTAGCTTGTAAGGGCTTAGCAACCTCGGATAAATCCTAAGTCACTAACAATGAAACACTGATATAACTTTACTAAGTATGCGGAAACTACTTCAATAAAGCTAAGAAGAATAAATTTAACATCAACGATTTTATTAATACCTTGAACCTGCTTGATACATAGATTCACTAACAATCCCTAATAGCTCTAATATTCTCTTTAAAGTCGTATTCTAATAACATATCTCTAATGCCAATCTAGGGGTCCTTTTATAGGCATAAGGATAACCCTGGTACGACAAGTAATACAACTCTAATCCTTGTACGACAAGTAATACTAAAATAAGAACATTCTAGATAAACATTACTTTCCATAAAACATTCTATTATAACCGTCTTTAAGCTTTGCAGTACTCTGATGTTGAGCAGTACTTTGACTTTCTTCTTTAGCAGTACTTTGACTTTCTTCAGCACTTTGACTTTCTTCAGTACTTTGTCTTTTATATCCCAACATTAATTAACTACTAAAGCAGATAAATTAAAAGGTTGTGATCAATAGAGGAGAGTGGTGCTAACCTAGTTATTTATCCTAACTAGTAGTGTTTATGTCTAATTACTTCCAATTACTTCAGGTGGGGTCAAAGTCGATAGGACAGCATTTGGTCAGTTCGTTCTAACCTATCAGCAAAGGGTACCATCGGAGAAGTCAGGTGTCCCCTCATAAGTCCAGTTGTTCCTGGTCCCCTAAGCCAAGTCATTAAGTACCGCTACATGCTAGATTTATAATAGTGAGTGCCCGGGCGCTAGCAACTTAAACTCTCACCCCTTACTTCTTAAGTTCATCCAAACGGTAGGTGATCAGTTGGTCAAATCGCACAAGTTGAAAGGGTCGTTAGTTAGTCATATCTTACCCTTCCCGTCTCAGTCTACTCACTTAGGATCAGTTAGTCATATCTCTTAAGCAACTAGCCTCCACGCCATTCAAAACTCCCGAAACAAGGGTAGCTACCAATAAACTATGCATGCATACACTTAGAAATAATTATACGGAAGCAATGTAAATGCAAACAAAACAATTAAGAAATCATAACTAGGCCAGCACCAAGAGGTGCTTAGCCGCTCATATTAACCATAACAATCAATTCAATGTTTAATGTTATGAAATATAATGCCCGTAATTTACATGAAAGTGAAATATAATGGAAAACAAGCGTAAATCCATATAAATTATATAAATTACAAGCATTATTGGGGGAAATTGACACTTAATATTCATGATAATTTGATGTTATCAGTCGCTTACACTTTTTCCAGTACAAAGCTAAATACCGAGTCTGTAACACGGAGGACCAAACCAACACTACTATAACATAACAAATATGTGAAATATGAAATACAAGATCTTTGCTAAAGAAATCTTGTGGAGGAAAAAATCAATCAAGGACCTCTTGCTTGGATGACTTGTAGAATGCTTGTGATCTCACCTTAGAGAAGGACCTATATGAGAATCACAATAAAAGAAAGAAGAACAACTCTCTAGATCAAATGATCTTTTTTTAGAAGAGTGTAAGAATATATGAGAGAGTTTGTAAGAAGAGGCGAGAGTTAAAATGAAGAAATAACTCTCTATTTATAGGCAAATTCTTACCACTACTGCACGGATCCTACAGATCCCTTGCTTGAGGGATCCATCTAGTGTAACTCCAGGGATCCGTGAGACGCTCCTGTTTGCCCATGGGTTTTTGGGTTATAGGTCATGGGTCCTAGATTATGAACCATGGGTATCTAAATAGATACAATGTTTCTAATAGATGCAACTCATCTAGGCAATGGGTATGGGTTAACTTCATGGGTTATGGATATGCTCCATGGGTATGGGTCATGGGTTGTCGTTTTTACCCATCCTAATAAACTATTACAACAAATAAATTAGGGGGAATTTCATATATACCCAAGGAAACTTCAAAAATTACATATTTCCCCAAAATACAAGTTTTTAATGCATGATGTACAATGCTATTAAAGCATGCTTTGGGGAAATATGTAATTATTGAAGTTTGAGTGGGGATGTATGTAAATGCCCCAATAAATTATTACAACAATTTGTATTAAATGATTATATGTAGATATTTTTCAAAAAATAACATGTATCCTTATAATTTTACTTATGATAACATTATATTTGTTATCAACAAAACACAAAGAGATCGCTAAATATTAATAAACGTTTTTACGGTTTATTTGTATTAACAATCTCCCCCTTTTTGTTGATGACAAAATATAATGTTATGATGAGTAAAACTTAAGATTAGATGTATGTTTTGAAAGCATAAGTTTACTTCTTCTCCCCCTTTTTGTCGAAACAAAAAGTGACCCTAATGAAGAAATAAAGTGTGGAAAAATAGTCCACGAATCTCTAACTCCCCCTTGATGGTAGCTCCCCCTATAATGGGGCGTCAAGTGAGAAAATATAAAAACCTACAAAGAAAAGGTTAGTAGTAACATGCATAAATAATCTTGTGATTGACGAGAAACAAGATTGGGATCCAAGGTATGTAAACAAAGCCTTGTAAGAAAATAACAAAATGTAGTGGTATATATGCCACATACAAGCATGTTAAATTAAGAACAAGACTTGTTCTAAAAATGACTCAAAAGAAAAAACTAGAGAAAATAGTAAAATGATTCCTTCCATGCTTGCATAAGGTTATGGATGGAAGTTTTGGTGAGTGATGATGTTGATGAAATCATGGATGAGGTTAAGTATGACTAGCATCTCTTCCCTAATTTCTATTGCAAAATCCCTAGTGGATTGGCAATGTTCACAATGTAAATGATGTGGGTAATGTGTGCGGAAGTTTTCCGGGTTAGTTTGATTTGTGAGATTCGGAAGTTGTGCTGGAAAAGTTGGAAAATAAGGATCAAAGTCCTGAATGTTTGGAAGTGGTGGTGGAAATGAAAACCTAGATGTTCTTGTAAGACAATAGGAGCTAAAGTTGGTGAGGTTTCAAGGTCTTTAAAAATTGTGTTTGGAGATGTGGGAGGTGTTAAAAAGACTAATTCTTTTGGGTTGGTTTGTTAGGATCTTGTTGGAGTCTTAAGGAGTTCCAATACAGTGACTTTAGGTGGAGACTTGATGGGTGATGATGTTGGTGTGCTTGTTGGAGATGAGGGAGCTGCTACTATGCAAGCATTTTATGGTGAATGAGTAGTTGGTGATGAACTATTTGATAATGGTTTGGCTAAATAACAAGGCCGGATGCTAATCCGTGCGGTTTTTCTAGATTTGGGTGGTGGTACTACGAAAGGTGGTAGGACAAAATTTTGGATTTCTTGGAAAGGATTGTTTGCACTAGGTAATTCATCTATGTTGGAAGATCTATTGGATGACATGCTGATGGTTGTTTGTGAGGTTGAGAGTGATGAAGATGCAAGCATTTTGGGAATCCTTTTTATAGAAAAAATAATGCATTGTAATGAATGCTTGACCCAAAATGTGGACTAAAATCTAATGATTAGATATGAATTTAAGGCATGTGATCATGAGAACACAAGCATTAAGTAACATACTCATTAGTAAAAAGAAAAAAATTTGATGAAAATATAAAGATTTTTAGCCAAAGTGAGAAAAATAGAAGAGAATTTCAGTTTTTGTCTCACGGATCCCACGAATCCTTCCCTTGAGGGAACTGTCCAGCGTTAATGCTGGGATTTGTGGTACTGGTGACTCAGGCAGCTCAAAATTTTCCTTTTGGACATATTTGTGCCTAGTGTGTGCCTATATGCAAACCATTTGGAGTTGTGGTTATCTCGACTCTTAAAAAGAAAAGAAAAATAGGCTACAATTGAGATAACATGCTATTAAGTGAGATAAACTGAGTGCTCCTAATTCATTGTTGCTTAAATGAATGTACCCGAAAACACATATTAGTTATGTGTCTTCTTTAGCATTCAAAAGACATGAGATGCAATGTAAACAGGTTTTTACTTTCTATTAATAATGAAAAAGAGGTTTGTCCTAGACGTAAGAAATAGCTTTTATGAAAGTGATACGGGGAAGAAGTATCCTTTTAGAAAGCATTTTGAAAAAGTTTCTTTGTTTGAAGAAAACATTTATCATTGAAAAAGAATAAGTTTGAAATTACGTGTTGTATTAGAAACTTACCTTGAAAAGTAAAAGAAAATTATGAAAGTACGAGTCGTAAATAAAACCTATCTTGGGTTTTGAAAATTCCCGTATTGTTTGTGAGCTGTGTACGAAATAGAGATCCTAGACTCAGAAAGAAGAAGGCTAGTGTTTACCTACCTTGTAGACTTTAAAAACTAATTACGACGATTGTTCCATGAGACCAAGACCAAGATGAAGTAGGTTGAATTGTTCCCGCTTCAATGGTTTGGTGAGGACGTCGGATATGTTGTCTTCGGATGCTACCTTCTCAATAGAGATGTTCCCTTTTTTAACATTGTCTCTTAAGAAGTAATGACGAATCTCTATATGCTTGGTGCGAGAGTGCAATACCGGATTCTTGCTTAAGTCAATGGCTATGCAAGAAGAGTTAATTCAATGTCGTAGTCAACTAACGCTTGTTTCATCCATAGTTCTTGTTAGCCTTAATAGTTTTTATTAGAAGTGATGGTCATTCACATTTAGGAACTTTATATCGTGTGTTAGACATCGTGATAGAATAGTCAACGGGCTCGTGGATTGGACTAAGCTAAATGGGTACTGGTTATGATAAGCTTGCCTTATATCCAATCCAACCCATGTCCAAGCCCATGAAAGCCCATAGAAAGCCTTTTAGGGCATCATGTTACTTGTACTATAAATACACCTCAAATGAGTCATTTGAGGTGTGTGCTTGAGTGTGTGTGTGTGTGTGTGTTTTCTTTGGAGCAATACAACATATTGTGTTCATCTCTCTCTCACAACATACACGGTTTTATAAACATCAAGTCACCATCTTTCTTATCTTTTCTTCTTCATCTTGTACGCCTTATGTTTGTGTTTGGGTTGAACGTGTTCTACGCATAGCGTGGTTTCACGTGGTGATACTTGTGTTTGTTAAGTGGGTTTGTGATAAGGTTGATATATCTAAGGTCCTACAATTGGTATCAATCGCCTAACAATGGTTTAGGAGTGTTTTGGTTGAAGTTTTTTTAACGTGTTACGCGTAGTGTTTGTTCTCAAAGATTCACGCATAAAACTTTTATTTTTGCTCCTAAATCTTCAAGATTCTTATGGTCTAAGGTTTATATAGTGTTAAAGATTCTACTTTTGGCAAAAAGTTCAATGCTTTACGTGTTTTAAATCGTTTTTAAACTCGTTTTGATTTCGTTGTTCATTTCTATGCGTAAGCATAAAAAGCATTTTGGGTGTTTAAGGTCAATACTTTCTTGCTATTTGCGTGTTTTGGAAGCTATCTGTGCAAAAGAAATCGGTTGAATCATTGGAAATTTTTTACGCGTAAGTCAAAACCCTAATCTTACGCTTAAGAAAGTCAAAACCCTAGTTTTATACGCATAACTTTTTGGTAACGAATCTTCGTGCAACAAAGGTGACTCAGTGCTTCCCTCACTTGGATAAGTGTGTGGAACGCCGACTTTCGGATATCTTTTACTCTGTGACAGTGTAAAGGATTTTTGGTTTTAAACCAACTCTTACGCATAAGCAGAAAGCTTACGAGTAAGCACTCTACGCATAAGTTAACTCTTACGCGTAAGGTACTCTACTTCTACGGCTTACGTTTCGCATAAGACTTACGTTTAACCTTAAGTTTACGCGTAACTTGGATTTCTACGCATAAGGATTTCTACTCCTAAACTCTTTATGCATACGGACTCCTACGCATAAGATCCTACGCATAATCATCCTACGCATAAGCACTCATCTCTACGCATAAGAACAGTTTTACGAGTAAGATTGTGACCAAAACTTCAAGTCCTAAAAACGCTCAGAATAGAAGTTATTGAGGTTTTTAAGTTTTTAGAGCATACTTTCACTACAACAACCGAGCTTAATCTTCATCAACCACAACTCTTTTATCGTTGAATCGATCCTACATCAGCTTTATCATAACATACCTTCATCAATGGCAACTCAACAAGATATTCATGCAGCGGTGCGAAAAAAACCGTCCTCTATGTTGGAAAAAGGAGGTTATCTTCAATGGAAAAGTCGTATGCTTCGCTACATCAAGACCAAACCTAATGGAAAACTCATGATTAACTCCATTACGAATGGACCCTTCAAGCCTCGACAAATCCTAGACCCTGGAATTCCTGACGTCCCACCATCTTATCATACTCAAACTGAATCAGAATACACTGAGAGGATCGAGAAGCAAGTCGATGCAGATGACATGGCAATTCATATTGTCCAAACGGGTTTACCAAGAGACATTTTGCGCGGTAGAACAGTTGTGAAACTGCGTTCGATATGTGGGAACGTGTTAGACGGCTTTGTCATGGAACAAAAATTGGTCAACAAGACATGGAGAACAACCCGTAACTGAATGGGAAAAGTTTACTTCAACTCAAGGAGAATCCATTGAATCCTACTATGGAAGGTTTTGCACTTTGATGAATGAGCTAATCGAGTCAAGCTAGCACCCAGAACTATCGTTCAAAACATCAAGTTCCTGAACAATCGACCAGAAGAATGGGGACGATATGTCACTATTGTCAACCAAACAAAAGACTTACATCAGGTGAACTTTGATCAACTAAACGATTTTATGAAACAAAACCAAGCTGAAGTGAATGAAGTCAGGAAAGAAAGATTGGCAAAGAATCATGATCCATTGGCTCTTATTGCAAAGACTCAACCTTCAGTGAATACACAACAACAAGCTTCATCATCTTCCAACAACAACTTGCAAAGAATACATTCACAACCACAACAACAATTCTATCCACCGGAACAACAAGTCATTCAACAACCGTATCCACAATACCGAGAACAAGGAATCATGATCCTGAAACGAACAAGAAGAAGCTTTGCTACAAGTATTTTCTTTATTGGGTAAAGCATTCAGAAGTCGCTATTCCACACCAACTAACAACAACCAAAGGATTTCATCAAACACTCGCAACAAGCAAATTGCACAGGCGGGTGTGAACATGGGTAATCAAGGTCAAATGGTTGGAGTTATTGGGAATCAGCAGGGATATGCTACTGGATTTCGCATGGGTAACACGGTATCAGGCACCGATCGGGAAGTTAGGTTCGAATGTTGGAAATCGGATGGGACGAATGTTGGGAATAGAGCAGTGGTAATCGAATGGGAATGTCAGCTCATGTCATTGGGAATTATGGAAATGTGAATCATGGTAATCAGGTTAAGTGTTATAACTGTCAAGGAATGGGTCACATGGCACGAACCTGTCCCACTAAGCCGCACAAGAAGAATGCTGAGTTTCTTGAGCTATCTGTGCACGAAGCAAGCAAGAAGGGATGCAGTTTAGTGCTGAGGAAAATGATTTCTTCGCTATTGTGGATGATTTGGAAGACCTCGAGGAACTCAATGCAAACTGCATCTTCATGGAAAATCTTAAGGAGACTAAGTACGACACGACTCCGACGCACCTCTGTCTATGACGCCAACGTAGTATCTGAGGTACCAATAACTGATCCATGCTATAACAATGTCATATCGATGTGTTTACTCATGACGCACAAAGCATTCGTGGACGCCAGCACCTACTTATGATACATACCTGGACAATCCGAGTTGTAGCAATACTAACTTTGAAACTCCAGATGTGGATCCTAATGGAGGCTGTGTGGCACAAAATACTGAGACTGATGAGGAAACACGTGCTTATTTTGAATCATTAATCAATAACTGTGGCATTGAAATTGAAAAAGTGAGTAAGGTCAATCGCGATGTTAAGGCCGCGAATGTTAAATTGACCACCGAGCTTGAGAGTTACAAAGAGAACGCCAGAGCATATGAATTTCATACAAACAAAATATAAGAATTAGAAATTGGTTACCGAGATTCTGTGTTAAGAGAAAAACAATTGTAAATCAAGTATGATACACTTGATGTGAATCTGAACTTGAAAATAAAATCTTTAAACAAGGAAATTTCTGAACTAAATGACCAACTTTCTAAACAAAAGCAACAAGTTTTCGATCTTGAAAAAGAGAAGAAGCAATTGATTACTGATTTTTCAAAACGAGAAGATTCTCTTCTTGATGAAATTCTGGATAAAAATGAAACTATCAAAAAATTGGATAATTTACTTCTTACAACGGGTCATTCTGCTAAAACAAACAAGATGCTTTCTAATCAAGTAAATCCGATTTTTCATACTTCTCATAAAATGGCTCTTGGTAACTCACCTCCTTCGTTCCTCAAGAAAGCTCAGAAACAATGGAATGTGTTGAACAATGGAAAACCTTTGCATGAACCCATAATTATGCATGATTCTCATGAAACGTTGGAACTATCTGAGGAGAGTAGATCAAGAATGAAACAGAAACATCCGGAAATCAAACCAATTGACTATAACAAATGGAACAAAATTAATGATATTTCGTTTGTTTCACATAAAGAACAATCAAAGTTTTCCATCACACCAGTTTCAAAACCAGTTGCAACTCCTGTAGTTGTCTCAAAATCCTTTTCGAAAATCGAACAAATGTCTTCAAACAATCATGTTAACACAAGTGATGCCAGAAGCATTTTATACGATGTTAAAACTAGAATTGGGAGACTTCAAGAGACTGTTAAAACTAAAACTCATATTACAACAAACATCTGGTTCAATAGATTTGATAATGAACAGAAAATGTTTTTTGAAACTGAAATTTCCCCTCAGCTGAATAACATCAACTCAAGGGTAATTTATTTTGAACAAGCCTTTTTGAAAGAAATAGGTGACTTTGTCAAGGACCATAAATCCCTGGTAAAGCAAGCTAATGAAAGTGTTGAACACATCAAAGTTTTGGAAAATTTAAATGCTTCTCTCTTGAAGATGTTCGACTACTGATATTATGTCCATCATTTTGCAAACATATTCTGTTGAAGATCATGAAAGACTCCATTCTGAGACCTCCGAAATTGTTTCAAAATATGAAAAAGCTCTTGAAAAAATTGAAAAAGAAAATGTGTCATATTTTAAACAACTTGATCGAAAAACTGAGGAATGCAAATATGACAAACGGTCGTATGAGCGTGCCTACAATGACATGAAAGCGAAAAATGATCTTTTGAGGGCTCACTGGAAGGTCAAAAGGAAAGGCAATGTATACTGTGATTACAAAACCATTGACTGCGGAGAAAGGAAATGTTCCCAAACTGGTTTCCAAACCAAAAATGTCTGTCTCTATGCCTCCTCCAAAAGTCAATGAGAAAAATGTTTCATCAAAACCAATCACTCCACGTGCCCTACCTAAACAAAATGTTGATAATGGAAAAGCGGTTATCGAGAAACCAAAAGTTTTAGCACCTGGCCTTTTTAAGATGAGTACCACTAATGCGTCTGCCTCCACATCTAAAACATATGGAACAAAAGACATAAGTTTAGAAAAGCACTCTAAAGAGACTAGGAAAGCTGAAACCACCTCCTTCATAAAAATGTGAATCCTAATGCGTGTGCCTTACCTTCTACAGGACTAGAAAGCACCTCTAGGAGCAGCAGACTAAAGCCTAAGAGCAATACAAGGAACAATAGAGTCTCGATGACCTCTAGGAGAGTAGTAGCTTGAACAAAGAGAAGAAAGTAGAAGAACACCCTAGGAATTTACCGCTTTTGAATAAGAAAGACATTTCATCTAAATGTAATGAACCTATGAAACTTGCTAAGTCTAATGAATGTGTTGAATCTTTTTGTTTAACTTGCAAGAAATCTTTAACTAATGTTCATGATGATTGTGTTTCTATAAATGAGATTGTTAAGCCTGTTAAGAAGAATGTTCCCAAAAGAACTTATGCTAAACGAATAGGAAGACTAGTTGCGAGACTTAGGCTTTACACTACCGATTGGGAGCATAATGTTTACTTTAGGGATGACATCTGGAAACCAACGGGTAGAACTTTCACACTCGAGAATGGTAGAATGAGTGATGCACCTGTCTTACATATAGACAACTTCTATGAGTATGATCAGGATTTTACCTCTAACCCAAAGGAACCAAAATCAAAACGGTTTCCAAAATCTTCTTCTTCTTTGATTGGCAGGTTATCGAAATATGTCTTTGGATTGTCGACTCGGGTTGCTCCAAGCACATGACCAGGAATCTGAAGCTGCTGATCAATTTCGTCTGGAAATTCATGGGAACCGTACATTTCCGAAATGATCATGTAGCAGCTATCATGGGTTATGGAGATCTACCTTTTGGAAATTATTTGATCACTCGGGTTTACTATGTCGAAGGGTTAGGACACAATTTGTTTTCAGTCGGGCAGTTCTGTGATTCAGATTTAGAGGTTGCTTTTAGGAAAAATGCTTGCTTCGTTAGAAAGTTGGATGGCACTGATCTCTTCAATGGGAATCGGGATACAAACTTGTATGCTATCGACATTAATCAAATGGCCTCTTCATCACCAATATGTCTTATGACACGAGCATCTGGAACAGTCCTGGTTGTGGCACAGACGGTTATCCCATCTCAGTTTTGACACCATCAACAATCTTGCCAAAGACAACATCGTCAACGGACTTCCAAAGTTCAAATACACCAAGGATCACTTATGTCCATCATGCGAACAAGGAAAAACCAAAAGAGCATCATATAAACCCAAAACCGTACCTAGTTCAGAAGCAAAGTTGCATATGTTGCACATGGACTTATGTGGCCCAATGAGAGTTGAAAGCATTAATGGGAAAAAGTATATTCTTGTCATCGTCGATGATTATTCGAGATATACATGGGTTAAGTTTCAGAGATCAAAAGACGAAGCACCAGGCATCATCATCACCTTTCTGAAACGAATTCAAGTACTTCTTCAAACTCCAGTAAGGGTTGTAAGAACAGACAACGGCACTGAATTCACTAATCAGGAGTTAAGAATTTATTTTGAAGATGTTGGAATCACACATCAAACATCAGTTGTTAGAACTCCACAGCAGAATGGGGTAGTTGAAAGAAGAAATAGAACTCTTGTGGAAGTTGCTGCGACAATGCTAATTTATTCTAGTGCATCGTTATTTCTATGGGCTGATGCTGTTGCCACTGCTTGTTTTTCACTCGTAAACCGATCCCTAATCCATACAAGATTCAATAAAACCCCATATGAGCTTGTGAACAACAGAAAACCGGATATCTCTTACTTTCACGTATTTGGCGCTTTGTGCTATCCTACGAATGACAGAGAAGATCTGGGAAAACTGAAAGCAAAAGGTGATATTGGAATCTTCATTGGATATTCAGATAACTCGAGGGCATTAAGGGTGTATAACAAAAGAACTAGGAGGATCATGGAGACGATGAATGTGAAATTTGATGAACTTTCACATATGGCTTCGGAGAGACTCGCTCTAGAACCCGCGACTAAACCACAAACTTACGGACACATCAGTTCAGGACTCGTACCTCAAAGAGCTCAATCAACTTCGACTGACAATCCTAAAGAACAAGAATGGGAGAATTTCTTCGAGTTAATGTTCGATGAATACTATGGTGGAACTTCGACAAATGCATCAAACCATCATTCCGCAGCACCCGCTCAAAATCATCCTCCACCACCAACAGAAGATGCATCTACAACGGTCGAAACCAATGCACCAACTCCATCTACATCATCTACATCTACTACAGTTATTGCACCCGTTCTACCAGCAATTGATGAGCAAAACCAAAACCAGAACGATGCAACGTTAGATGAAGACTTATTTGAAAACCCGTTTGCTGCGGAATCAGCTGAATCTTCTTCAAGCTTACGAGAACCATCTAACTCGCATACGTATAACCAACGGTATCCTTCTACTCTGAAGTGGACTAAAGACCATCCGATTGAACAAGTTATTGGTGAACCTTCAAGGCCAATTCAGACGAGACGTCAACTTGCCACTGATTGCGACTTGTGCATTTATCTTTGCTCAATTAGCAATATAGAGCCAAAGAACATTCGCGAGGCAATGGCAGATCCCGCATGGATAGAAGCGATGCAGGAGGAACTTCTCCAATACCGTCTACATGACTCTTGGGATATGGTTCCAAGACCCATTGACGTTCTCGTCATTGATCTTAAATGGTTATGGAAGAACAAAAGGGATGAAGAGATGACTGTTATTCGCAACAAAGCTCGTCTTGTGGCCAAAGGATACAGACAAGAGGAAGGGATAGACTTTGAAGAGTCATTCACGCCAGTAGCTAGACTTGAAGCAGTCAGGATATTCTTAGCCTATGCAGCTCACAAAAACATCACGGTTTATCGGATGGACATTAAGACCGCGTTCTTGAATGGAACTTGAAAGAAGAAGTACGTGAGTCAAACAGAAGGCTTCATCGACATGGAACATCCGACATCACATCTACAACTCAAAAAGGCAATCTATGGATTGAAACAAGCTCCAAGAGCGTGGTATGACGAACTGTCCTCTTTCCTTATCCAAAACAATTTCACCAAAGGAAAGCAGTTGAACCTACCTTGTTTACACAAATGGTAACTTCACAAAAATTGGAGCCAATTTGTTTGGGAAACCTATTGATCCAAGAAATATCGAGCATGATTGGTTCTCTCATGTACCTCACCGCTAGTCGACCGGATATTCATTTTTCTGTTTTTGCTTATTAGCACGGTTTCGGCAAAGCCTACCGAAGCTGCACCTCAAAGAGGTTAAACGGATCTTCGGTACTGAAGACATCCATTTCCATGGGACTTTGGTATCCGAAGGAATCCGGATTTGATCTAATTGCCTTTTCAGATGCGGGACCACGCAGGGTGATCAAGTTACAGCAAAATGTACATCCGGAGGAGCACATTTTTTGGGTGAAAAGTTAGTAAGCTGGTCTTCAAAGAAACAAGATTGCACTGCACTTTCAACCGTTGAAGCTGAGTATGTGTCTCTATCTGCGTGTTGTGCTCAAGTTCTATGGATGAGAACACAACTCACAGATTATGGCTTTACTTTCGATAAAATACCTATGTATTGTGACTCGAAAAGTGCCATAGCCATATCATGCAATCCTGTTCATCACTCAAAGACTAAGCATATCAGAGTCCGCTATCACTTCATAAAAGAACATGTGGAAAAAGGTACTGTTGAATTATTCTTCGTGAAGACAGATTACCAACTCGCCGATCTATTAACTAAAGCCCCTCCAAAAGAAAGGTTTGACTATTTAGTTTGACGAATTGGAATGCGAAATATAAAAATATAAAATTTTTCAAAAATACAAAAACATTATAAAACCAAAAATCCAAAAATATTCTTCTCACGACATGTCTCTCGTATAATCGATATTCTGTACGTTTCTAGAAATGTCATTCAACAATGATACGGGTATGTACATATGCTTGAGCGAGAGTTCTTTAATTGTTTTCTAAAACATGTCGTTTCTCATATTTCCTCATAATAATGGCTTTCGTATACTTCAGTACGAAACCCGGACTAAAATGATGACTTTTGATTATATTTCAAATCAAAACTCGTGCTTTTATAGATAAAATCAAGTGTACGCTTCAGTGCACTACATTTAAAACTGGTGAGAAATCATCATCATCTTGAGCACCTCTTCAAGATTGTTCAAAAAAAATATTTTGTGCTCAAGATAACTCCCTCTAAAACCCTTTAATTGATTATGCTTTATTAAAGGGGGAGTATAAAACTAAAATGTTCCAAATTCATGCTTAAATCAAATCCGCTTGTCTCCCCAAAAGATTCTAAAATGTTGTTTAATCCGTTGATATCAAAAATATCACGAATATGCTATTTTTGAGGGGAGGAGACGTGATTAAAATGTGATCAAAATCGGTGTTTGAATCTCATAATGAGCTCGACTAAGACGAAACCAATGAATTGACGATAATCAAAGTCAGTATATGTACCATCTCGAGAAACTTGTGATAGATATGCACCTTCACGGGTCTAACCTCCTTTTCAAGGAGTGTTTACAACTTCAAGTTAGTTATTAGAGCTAGTTGTCACCTAAAAACTGACAATGGAACTCTTTAACTAGGCAACGTAACCGTGTCTCGTGGGGAATTGTCTATCATGAGCCGATCAATTCAAAAAGTGCAAACTCTACCCTCGATGTGCAGATTTTTGTTAAAACTCATAAGCACATGTGAAGGGGGAGTGTTTCTGAAAATATAAAACTCGCGGAGTGTCTCAAACATGTTTTCTATCATAAACACTCTGTGAGATTTTCTATAAAAATGGTTTTATGGCAACATGGGACAGTCATGGAGTTATAAGGTGACTAAGGATAGGAAATTCGTCCTATGATCCGCCAGAGCCGGAGGGATCTACCCAAGGACATCACAAATAGTTAGTATTAGAAGTCCTTAGGAATGATTGAAAAAGGAGTAATGTGAGAAAGGAGAAAGAAGGGGTTGAAGAATTAAAAAGAAAAGTAAAAGAAAGGGTGAAAAGATATAGCCCTCCATATTCAACCTTAGGCGTAGAATCGGGTTCAATTCATCTCACATCGGTTGTCACTAAGATGACATTGGTATTGAAGACAAAGACGTCATGGACCTAGTGACGCACTGCACTAAACCCTCTAGCCACTCAATTCCTCTTAAAAGGATTTGTTTCATTCTCACTGGGAACCCTACATAATCTATCGACTTTCTCTTAGAGATCGTTGATATTGAAAAAGGAGACCCTCTCCCTAGTCTCCGCTTAGGAAAACCAAAATGCACTAATTGAGTCTAGAGCCACGAGATTCATCAAAAGATCTCATAGGAACACTTGACATGACATCGCTTGTTGTTCATCTATAAGGACACAAGTGATATATTCTAGAGTACTACGCAGATCTTAGCAATCTGCTAGAACATTTATGAGAAGTTTCACATATGTGATCTTCAGTGATTGAATGGAAACTCCTGCCAGGGTCAACATCAAGCAGCCCTGACAGCAGGTCACTTCGGTAACTCCCCGTGGATTACGCTTAGTGTGTCTCAAACGGTCTACAGTCGTGGGGTGATGCTTCGGTGTACCTCAACGACTCATCTGAACCGTAGATGTACTTCAGTACATCGCGTTATCTCACTTGTGGGACTCCGGTTCAGGAACGGCCTTTGTGAGAATTAGAGACGTGTTTTCACACTATGCTGTTAACACCCTCGAAATTCAAACTTGTAAGCGCCGGAATCCGCTTATTACTAACGTGTGTTTATGTTTTCTTCTTATGGAAGCTCCGGAGCGGATTGATCGTGCAGACTATCCACATGCTCATACCAACAACACATGAAAGTTCTCATCAAAATCAAAGGCTACACAAAGTTAAAGATGATTCTTCGTCAATGTCAAAGAATCTACAAAGTTTAAAGACTCGAGAACTACATCATTGGTAACCAAAAGTCAAATAGAAGTGTGAGCATGGTAGAGAAAGACGTGGAGACACCGAACCAACAAAGTTGACAATGGCAAACAACCACATTATCTGATCACAAAGCATGAAGGAACAAAGATTCGAAACTATTCTATATCTACACACAAAGTTCAAGCTCGAGAAAAGAAAAGACCTAATCAAATGTAGCATCATTTGAATGACCACCCCTTAGGGGGAGATTGTTAGCCTTAATAGTTTTTATTAGAAATGATGGTCATTCACATTTAGGAACTTTATATCGTGTGTTAGACATCGTGATAGAATAGTCAACGGGCTCGTGGATTGGACTAAGCTAAATGGGTACTAGTTATGATAAGCTTGCCTTATATCCAATCCAACCCATGTCCAAGCCCATAGAAAGCCTTTTAGGGCATCATGTTACTTGTACTATAAATACACCTCAAATGAGTCATTTGAGGTGTGTGCTTGAGTGTGTGTGTGTTTTCTTTGGAGCAATACAACTTATTGTGTTCATCTCTCTCTCACAACATACACGGTTTTATAAACATCAAGTCACCATCTTTCTTATCTTTTCTTCTTCATCTTGTACACCTTATGTTTGTGTTTGGGTTGAACGTGTTCTACGCGTAGCATGGTTTCACGTGGTGATACTTGTGTTTGTTAAGTGGGTTTGTGATAAGGTTGATATATCTAAGGTCCTACAGTTCTTGTTGGCATCTTTGTCGGCGGAGACATATTCGGCTTCGGTTGTTGATATGTCCAATGTCGTTTGCTTCTTCGAGAACCAATATTTTAAACAACATCCCATGAAAGTACATACACCACTTGTACTCTTTCGGTCAACATAATCACCTCCATTGTCAGATGCTGCATATACAATTGTTTCTACCCCCGTACCCTTAGGATACCACAATCCTAATTGAGTCGTACCCTTAATGTATCTAAATATTCTTTTGACAGCTTCTAGATATGATGTTTTAGGATCTTCTTGAAACCTAGCACATAGAAAAACACTAAACATGATATCCGACCAACTAGCCTTAAGGTAGAGAAGACTACCAATCATGCCACGGTATTTTGTGTTATCAACGGATTCTCCGTCTTCATCTTTTGTAAGTTTAGTGTCAAATGACATTGGTGTTCTTATGGGTTTTGACTCTTCTAAACCAAATTTCTTTAACATCTCCTTTATGTATTTAGATTGATTAAAGAAGATATCATCTTCTACTAGTTTGTTTTGTAGACCAACAAAGAAACTTAGTTCTCCCATCATACTCATCTCGAACTCGTCATGCATGATTTTAGAGAAATCGTCACACATGTCTTGACAAGTAGATCCGAATATAATATCATCCACGTATATTTGAACAATGATTATATGTGATTCCTTTTTCTCAGTAAAAAGTGTATTATCAACTAACCCCATGGTGGTGTAGTTTTTTTCGATTAAAAATAACTTGAGTCTATCATACCAAGCTTTTGGGGCTTGTTTAAGACCGTAAAGAGCTTTCTTTAACTTATATACATGTGTAGGTTTTTTGAAATCGATAAAGCCCGATGGTTGAGCTACGTATACTTCTTCATTAATAAAACCATTTAGAAAAGAACTTTTGACATCCATTTGATAAAGCTTAAGATCATTAGCACAAGCATAAGCAAGAAGTATACTTATAGATTCTAATCTAGCCACTTGGGCATAGGTCTCATCAAAGTCTATTCCTTCTTGTTGATTATACCCTTGGGCAACGAGTCTAGCTTTGTTTCTAGACACTACACCATTTGCATCTAACTTTTTTTTATACACCCATTTGGTTCCTATTATGGTTTGATTACTAGATGGAGGGACGAGTGTCCAAACATCGTTAGAAACAAATTGAATTAACTCTTCTTGCATAGCCATTACTCAACTTTCATCTTTTATGGCTTCTTGTGTATTCTTAGGTTTTATGGTTGAGACAAAACAAAATAAACTACTTTGGTTTTGGACTTGAGACCTTAAGGTTCTTTCATTTAATTTTCCTATGAGTTTATCTACGGGGTGATCTTTAGATTCTTTAATATTGATGATTTCATTATTTAAAGGTTCATCTTCTTTGTATGTGTTTTTCTTTATTTCTATAGCTTCACTCTCTACAATCTCGTCATCGACAAGAGGTAGAGTAGGTTTGGGTGGACTCTCATCAAATTATACGTTTAACGAGTCTTCAACCATCATTGTTTCTTTATTTAATATGACATAAGCTTTGCTATTAGGAGAGTAACCTAAAAAGATACCTTCGGTTGATTTAGGATCAAATTTTGTTAGGTAATCTTTAGTGTTAAGTAGAAAGCATTTGCTACCAAAGACTCTAAAATGATCTAACGTAGGCTTTTTGCCTCGAAGTAACTCGTATGGAGTTTTACCTAAAAATGGTCTAATTAAGACTCGGTTAAGTATGTACGTTGATGTATCAACGACATTGCACCAAAACTTTTGAGGTATGGATTGCTCATTTAACATGATGCGACTCATTTCTTGTAGGGTTCTGTTCTTTCTTTCAACTACCCCATTCGATTGTGGAGTGTGAGGAGCCGAGAAGTTGTTAGTAATACCATTAGTGTCACAAAAGGATTCAAATTGCACTTCATTATCGAATTCCCTACCATGATCCGTTCTAATAGACACTATAGGACTTCCTAATTGTCTTTGGATTTTCTTTCTTAATATTTCAAAGTAATCAAGAGTTTCAGTTTTATTCTTTAAAAATTTAGTCCATGTGTACCTGGAGTAATCATCCACTATAACCAAAGTGTAGTAGTTGCCTCCATAACTTTGGATAGCGGATGGACCAAATAAATATATGTGTAGTAATTCTAGATACTTAGTTGTAGAGACCATGTTTTTAGCTTTGTGACTAGCATGGACTTATTTTCCTACGTTACAAGCATCGCAAAAGTGATGTTCATATTTTAATTTTTGTAGATCTCATACTAGATCTTTGGATGCTAGCGATTGAAGAAGTCGCATATTGGCATGACCCAATCTTCGATGCCATAAGGTCGAAGTATCAACCATAGAAGTAAGACAAAATTTGTCTTTAGGTTCATTACCGATATTTATGACATAGACTCCATGTTTCCTAATTCCTCTACCTATAGTGATACCTTTTTTCAATATCTTACTACCGGTTTCATTAAAAAGAACATTGCACTTCTTATCACATATTTGTCCTATATTTAAGAGGTTAAAGTTTAGGTTTTCTACATGACATACATCGTTAATGGTTAGAGATTTGTTAGATATCGTACCTTTACCAATGATTTTTCTTTTGCTATTCCAAATACCACATTTCCTCCATTGAAGGATTCATATGTGGAAAATAAATCTTTATTGCCGGTCATGTGCCTCGTGCACCCGCTATCCTTGATCCACTCATCTGGATCTAGGTCGACCTTTAAGCACACCTAAGCAAACAATTAACTCAAAAGTTTGGTCCCCATTTGTTCATGGGTCCATTAGTGTTAAACATTCCATTCATGTTAGACATATATGGAAAAGGTGAGTATGCGTTCCATGGTGCAAAGTTTTGAAATGGAAAACCATTTTGCATATTAGGATTCCATCCAATTTGATGGTTACTTCTCGGATAAACTTTATTAGGTCTCATAGATGTGTTTAGTTTTGAAAATGATGGACCTTTGTTTCTTGTAAAACTTTGTTTTTTTCTTGGAGGTGGTTGTCTAATAGTAACATGGGTTGGTTTCTTCTTATTAACAATAACAAAATTGGTTCTAGATAAGGAAGCTATATTATTGCTAATGTTTGCTTCAGCAGACCCACGGATCCCTGGATGTACACTAGTCGGTTCCCTTTTTGTGGGATCCATGACAACAGTGGTTTGCTTTTCTATTGCTTTTACGAATTGTGTTTCTTTGTTTTCACTAGTTGACGCATCAAGTTGCTGAAAGCCTAAACCTTTTTGGTTGTTTCTTGTTTTAACACTATCTAATATCATATCTAGAGTATTAGTATTCATTCTAGCAATCTTAGAGTCTAGATGATCAACTAGTGTTTGAAGTTGAACGCAAAGTTCACATTCCCCACTTGCTATCTTCCCCTTTTTTAGTTGTTTTAATTTTGATTTTAACTCAATGACTTCCTTTTCTAAACGTTGATTTTGGTTTTTCAAAAACTTGTTTTTGTTGATTACTTTTAAACTAATTTTGCAAAGTTTATCATATTCATTATGCAATGAGTCATCATCTAATGATGAGCTATTTTAGTATTCGTGACATACCTCGTCATTTGCCATGAGACAAATTTCTTCATCCTCCTCCTCGCTCATTCCCCACGAACCGCTCACGAAAGCTTTTTGTTCATCACGTTTGGGACACTTACTAATAAAGTGCTTGTAAAGATGTAATTATAGTATTAAAGTTAGCAAAAGAATGGTCTATAGTATCCTCATCCAATATTGAAAATTGCTCATATTGTTGAACAAATAAATATATTTTATTCTTTTTAGCTTGTTGATTACCTTAATGAGTTACAGCTAAAGAATTCCAAATTTCTTTAGAGGTTTTAAGCATGGAAATTCTTTCGAATTCCTTTTTGGGTAAAGCATTATATAAAACCATTTTAGCTTCACTATTTTTGGAAAGTTTTTTCTTAATATCATCGGTGAGTTTATCATGAGGTGTGTTAGCTAAATTTCGGTTTTCATCTTTTGTAGTGGCTTCAAAATCTCCTTCAAGAATGATTTACCAAAGATCAATATCTTTTGACTTTACATACGTTTCAAATCTATTTTTACAATACATAAAACCATTAGTTTCTAGTAGTGGAGGTCGTTGCATGGATTGGCCTTCCTTGTAATTTTCAGAACCCATAGTGGTTGAAAAGTTTTTAAAATACGGTTTACTTTAAAACTTTTATAAACTTAGCTCTTGATGCCAATTATGGAAAACTAGAAGGGGGGTTGAATAGTTTTACCGATTTTAAGTTAGTTTCAAAAACTTTAGATTCGATGTTATGTGAAATCGTATGGATGAAGAGAAAGTATAGATCTAAGAGTAATGTAAGTAAAGAAAGCAAGTAAAGTAAAGGATAGAAATGACACAACCGATTTATAGTGGTTCGGCTACAAGGACACCTTCCTTGCCCTACTCCACTCCCCGAGTCACCTACTCGAGAGTTCAAGCACTATGTCAACAAACTCCTTCAACTTGGCAGAGAAGCCTTCACAACGTCGCTTACATTTTTTCTGGTACAAAGCTAAATACCGAGTTCGTAACACGGAGGACCAAACCAACACTACTATAACATAACAAATATGTGAAATATGAAATTCAAGATCTTTGCTACAGAAATCTTGTGGGGGAACAAATCAATCAAGGACCCCTTGCTTGGATGACTTATAGAATGCTTGTGATCTTACCTTAGAGAAAGACGTATATGAGAATCACTATAAAAGAAAGAAGAACAACTCTCTAGATCAAATTATCTTTTGTTAGAAGAGTGTATATATGAGAGAGTTTGTAAGAAGTGGGGTGAGTTAAAATGAAGAACGGGCTCTCTATTTATAGGCAAATTCTTGCCACTTTTGCACAGATCCCACGGATCCCTTGCTTGAGGGATCCGTCTAGTGTAACTCCAGGGATCCGTGGGACGCTCCTGTTTGCCCATGGGTTTTTGGGTTATGGGTCATGGGTCATGGGTCATGGGTCCTAGATTATGAACTATGGGTATCTAAATAGATACAATGTATCTAATAGATGCAATGCATCTAGACAATGGGTATGGGTTAACTTCATGGGTTATGGATATGCTACATGGGTATGGGTCATGGGTTGTGGTTTTTACCCATTCTAATAAACTATTACAACAAATGAATTGTTACAACAATTTGTATTAAATAACTATATGTAGATGCTTTACAAAAATAACATGTATCCTTATAATTTTACTTATGATAACATTATATTTGTTATCAACAATACACAAAGAGATCGCTAAATATTAATAAACGTTTTTATGGTTTATTTGTATTAACAAAAATGTTAAGAAACGATCGTACAGTATGCTTATTAGGGTTTCGATCTCATATCACCAAAAAAAAGAGGAAATCTTACATGATATGGAAAAAAAAGTGCAACACGCCCCCTCCACAAATGAAACACCCCAAAACCATGTATTGCATATCTAGAAACAAGAGAGATCATTTGAAGATAGAGAGGACATGATTTAGGGATAGTTTTTTACCAGAAAAGAAGAGGAGGAGGGGGCGCCGGATTTCACCCTAAGAGAGAGAGAATTAAGGTTTTTTTAATTCCTATCAGGAAAAATTAAACTAGTTTTGTTACTTATTATAACTATTAATTGTTATTATAAATTTGTCATTGTTAAAATAGTAGTGTAAATGTATGTTTTTAGAAAACGAGTGTTAACAATTAGAAAGCCTCGTAGTTTAGTGTTTAGAAAAAAAATGGATCGAGTTGGCTATATAATTGTTGAGTTTGTAAATCTTTTGTTTGAGTACTAATATATGTAGACGGCGTAAAAATGGATTAAGATACGTTAAATGCGAAGACGCTTAGTCGCAGGATACTTTAGCTAATACGGCGTTTGGTCGAGGAATACTTCGCAACACTTGTGACCGTGTGAAATGTAATCATTTGAGAAAGAAGTCGATAAATTTACCGAACGGTGTTAGTATACATGTATTAACGAACTTGAATACCTAGTAGCCTTTGATTCACACTAAACAGAAAGTTACAAGGGGATGGGCTTCGGCACGATCTGAAATAATCAAATGGACTCTCCATCGTGCTGGGCCCCAGATCCAACTACCAAACGCACCCTTTTATAAAGAAATAAGCAGCACTTAGTTTTTGTGATGCTTTGACACAATGAAGGGGAAAATATGTTACCCAGATATACAAACGCATTCAATACAAGCATGGAAAGGAGGGTGGTAAAAAAAATGTTAAAAGATTTTTGAAATCATAGAGTTGAGGACATGGTTCCATTTGTGCCAAAATGAACACCAACAACTTTTGACTTGGTTTTTAGACCGAAACAAGTAACACCCCATTTGGGTTTTTCACTTGAACTGAAAAAAAACACACCCTCTTAAATGAGATTGTGAACTGGACAAAACTAACACGCAACCTTACTAAACAGTCGCACCCTAGTCGGGTGTTTTCTAGTTGGATAGAGACTGGGACAAGCAATCAAACCAGACGCAATACACCCTAAGTCAGCCTATTAAAAAACATAAACAAGACCACTCATGACCCCTAAGAAGCCTAGAGGCTCGACTCAAGCAAAGGCTCGATACCCATTCATGCGCATGACAAATACTCTTGATGTGTGTCACCTTTCTCAGTTGATTAGGCCACAAGTAAGAAGAAAAATAAACAATAAGCCGAAACCATACAATCATTTAGTCGTTTATAACATAGTTGGTTTTTCACAAGTTTTAAGTTTTTTGGTTTTGTATTATTAACTTTTAACAGCCACAACAACAACAATAACATTAACAAGCAACAATCTCTTTTCGTTATACTTATTCCATTCCACATAAAAGATTAATTACCAAAAAAAATTAATTAAACTTCAAGGTTTTTAATTAAAAGGAAATAATAATCTTGTTGGATATAAGTTTTCACATACACATCAAACCATAACACAAAGTGGCGTATAAGTGGAATTCTAGAGAGAGAAAGTTAGAGGTTTAGGGAACTTAGTGAGAGAAAGTGAAAGATATTATTATGAGCTCCAACTCTCTACCTTGGAAGGTAGAGAGTATTTATAGTCTTACATAAATCGCCACACAACGGGCTGTGGATCAGACATACATTGGGTAAAGACCCGTCCGTCCTCCACGATGTTACTTAACTAAATACTACTTAATTTAAAATAACTACGACTACGAGCTTTCAAATGATTACATATACTTGAGGTGACCGACTCTTTAATACCGGAATTTCTAATTCCTAACAATCTCCCCCTAAGGGAGGTCACCTCAATCATGTACTAAAATTACATTGAATACAAACAGATATTACATTAAAAATTGATCTTGCATTCTTGATGTAGTGCTTTGCTTCAAAGCTCGTAGTCATTGATTCTTCACATTGCATGTTTGGTTACTTCAAGTGGAGGTCTTTTACTTGATCCACGTGATAAGTAAATTTGAGCCTTATAGAGATCATCGGCAATCAAAGATCTCTATGACATCCATTGTGGTGTTGGTATTATGTGATGTTGTGACATTCGGACCGACATGCTCACATTCGGGATCATGATATCTTCTCATCAGAGTAGCGGAAGCTTTTGTTGAATCATGATATTGGCAGCAGCGTAGCAAGCTTGGAGTGAAAATATCGAGTCATTGATGCACTAATCATGATTTCTTTTGCTGAATGTGTTAGTGAGCATGCGGCTATGGATTGACCGCTTCATTCTCGATCAAATGCAAACGTCGGCGTACATTCGCATACAACAGTTAGCAATAAATCGCACGAAAGTGTCTTTGATCACTTTCGCTGAATTGAGGTACACGGCCCACGGTTCCCGCTGATCAAGCATAAGTACGCCTCAGTGATCGTATAATTCGAAGAATTTCCTTGACAGGTTTCGCAATGCTCTAGCTGTTCTCAAACGGGAACATCTCAAAGAAGACAACACGGAGTGAGTGAACCAGCGAATTTGAGTCCACCGATTGATGAAAAGATATTTGAAAAACAATCGAGTATTGCTCAATAGAAATTGTTTTGCAATGAAGGTTTTAATGAAAATCAATTATCAATCATAAAACACCTTTTGATTTGAAATATCCTAGTACACGGTCGATATGCTAGAGAAAAGATTTTTTAAGCACAACGACCGGTTTTTCAAAGGTATCCGTCAATCCATAACCTGAACCAGGATTGATTCATGAAATTGAATCGCCCCATTGTTTATGTTCAGTTGTCACATGGTTGATCCATATAATAGATCTCACATGCCACCTACCAGGAGCTTGTTAGATGTTGGCTCAAGAAGGCTTTCCATCTTCATTGTGAGTGTGTAGACACATTACTCGATGTTCCGCAATACCACAAGGATTATGCGTAGGACTCAAGATATAATCTCTCTTTCCACATTGTGTGAAACAGAGAGTCTTCATTGAAAGTGTCCTAATGAGATTTATTGATGATCTCGTGGCTCTAGACTCAATTTGTGCATATTTGGATCCTGTATTGGAGACTAGGGAGAGGGTCTCCTTCTTCAATATCAACAATCTCTAAGAGAAAGTCGATAGATAATGTCGGTTCCCCGTGAGAATGAAACAAGTCCTTTTAAGAGGAACTTGAGTGGTTTGGAAAGTTGAAGTGCAGTGCGTCACTGGGTCCATGACGACTTGTCTTCAATACCGATGTTACCATCAGTAGCATATGAATTGAACCCGGTTTCTGCCCTAAGGTTGAATAAATGGAGGGCTATTTGTTTTCACCCTTTTCTCATTCAATTCTTTTTAATTCTTCAACCCCTTCAGTGCTTACCGAGACTTCATAGCAAGAACCTTGTTGGGTTTATTCCATTAGCTCATCTTAGATCCGCACTCTTCCCATTCCACATTTTTCTCCTTTTATTATCATACCTAAGAACTCTACACTAACTAGTGGATAGTTCCCGGTAGATCCCTCCCGATTCTGGCGGATCATGGGAACAAAAACCTAACCTTATCATCCTTATATCACCGTACATAAAGTAAAGTTGGTCGGTCTATTTTGTATTGTTCATCTGCCGTTGGAACCAATTGAAAACCATTTGAAAATCAATTCGGATACTTGTGATATATTATCAAAGCATTTTGTACCTGAATTGTTTTTGATATTTTAGAACGAGAACTCCCCCTCAACATGTGCATCAAGTATTTGAAAATGTTTTGCACACGGAGGCAAGAGAAAGAATTAACTTCTTTGATTACCATTTTCTAAAGATATCAACATCACTTCCCAAATCGAATCAAGTAGATAAAGCATTTTGGGGAAGGATGAGATTTTCATGATTTTGCTCCCCCTCAATATGTGCTTCTAGGTTTGAAAGGAGTTTTACACATACTAGAGGGAACCTGCACATTGAGATAAATGATCACGCTTCAAATTATAGGTTTAAGATAGATGCTCCCCCTCAACATGTGCATTGAAAATTTGAAATCGCTTGTCACATGCTGGAGAGGACATCATGTACATTCTTATAAAACCATTTACCGAATTATTAGTTTAAATCCAATTTAAATCACACATTCTCCCCGATCACAATTATCAAATCATTTGAGATTTGTGATCTCTTATAGATTTAAATTGATTTTGAAAGCTTTTAAGGAGAATTGTGACTTGATTATGAAAGCGCTTTAACTGCTAAGGATCGGATTTTAAGACTTTAAACTCCATTGATAAAACATGCATGTACATCTTTTGAAAACAATTTAATGCCAAATAACATTTTAATTTAATTGAAATCATTCTCCCCCTCACTCAATGACATAGGTTGTTGATTGAGAGATGGAGATTTTGACAACTAAGTCCTGATGATTATCAAAAATAGAGACCGAGTTATTTTTCAAAGCATTTAGTTTTCAGCAGATAAATGTTTATAGAATCAGAGCATGGAATTTGAAAACATGGTAAAACATGGCTCTATTCTTTCTTTTAAAACCGGGTTATTGCCTGAAATGACAATAAACCATTGTTTCTCTTTCTCCCAAAAAAAGATTTACTATGGCTGATCCAAAAAAAGGAAGGATATTGAGTCGTAGATATAATCGAACTGAGAAAAACATGACAATAAAGGGTGATCCAGAGATTTACTGTGGCTGATGATCCCAATGAAAGCTCGAAGATCATCAAAGATGTGGATCAGTTCAAAGACCTCCACTCAAAGTACAAAACTATGCGGACTTTGAAGAATCGCTACAAAAGCACAAAGATTGCGAAAATGAAGAATTCATGTCTACGAGCTCAAGAACAAAGACAAAGATAGAATGCTAGGATGCAAAATGTATTTCATGGGGTGACCTCCCTTAGGGAGAGATTGTTAGGAATTAGAAAATTCTATGTTAAAGTGTCGGTCAACCCAATTATAAGTCTAGCATATGTTAGCTCGTGAGACGGTCGTTTGTTACGTTATTTAGTAGTTTATTAGTTAGTTTGTAGCGTAGATTAGTTTAGAGCAACAATGGAGAAGGACGGTCTTTACCCATGATACCTGATCCACAGCCGATAGAGGTCGTATTTGTAAGTGGTATAAATTCCCTTCCATCCATGGAAGGGGTAGTGCTTCTCATTCAATCTAATATTTCATACTTTTGTTTTTTTTATTTAAAATTTTATTTAAATTAATTTTTTTTTTTTTTTTTTTTTTTTTAAATTCGAACAACATCTAAAGTCCCGTGTCATTCTTTGAATGACAGCACAAAGACCGTAGATATAATCGAACCGAGAAAACGCATGACAAATTGACAATATTTTTGAAGATTTTTGATTTTTTCGATTTTTATGGATTTTTGAAAGTTTTATATTTTCTATTTGGTTTTATAGGGTTTTATAATTTTGTATTTTGCTTTTGGATAAATATATACAAAGATATAGATGAAGGAAAGACCTTTACTCCTCGTCTTCCTCCGGAAGACGTTTGAGTGTTTTCGTTGAAGGCTTTTCAAGCCAAGTCGAGAAGAATAAACTCAAAACGTTCTCTCAAGAGCTTTGGTGAAGATGTCCGCTAACCGGTATTCGACTTAACAAAATAGAGTTCCACCACACCGTTTTCCACTTGCTCCCTGATGAAATGATTTCGGATGTCAATGTGCTTTCCTCTTGAGTGTTGTACGTTGTTGCATGAGAGAGCAATAGTACTTTTATTATCACGATGAGGATTTGTTGAATTCAAAGCCATAGTCAGATAATTGGGATCTCATCCAAAGGATTTGGGCACAACAAGATGACATGGCTATGTATTCAGCCTTTGTAGAGGAAATAGAAGTACTCATTTGCTTCTTTGAAGACCAGCTCACAAGCTTATCACCCAAAAACGAAAGCACCTCCCGATGTACTTCAATATCTTGACATCCCGCATGATCAAAGATCTGCATAGGTCGTTAGTGACATACCGGTGTCCTTCGGGTACCATAGTCCCATATTGATGGTTCCTTGGAGATACCGAAAGACCGTTTAACCGCTTCAAGGTGCTTTTTAGTAGGCTTAGCCTGATATCTAGCACACATGCAAACAGCAAACAAGATGTCTGGTCGCTAGGCGTGAGGTACATCGAGGATCCAATCATACTACGATATTTCGTTTGGTCTACCATGATCCCTGAGTGGTCCTCATCTAAGTTTGGTTCGTTCAATCATGGGCGTGTCAACGGTGTCACGTGATACAAATCCAAATTTCTTTAAAATCTCATTTGCATATTTAGATTGATTTATGAAAATGCCTCCGAGACTTTGTGAAATTTGTAATCCCAAGAAAAATGACATTTGTCCCATCATCGACATTTGAAATTTGGAACCCATTTCTTTTGAAAAACGATCACATTCATTGGGGTCAGTCGAGGCAAAGATAATATCATCAACATAAATTTGAACGTGAATTAAATGTTTGCCTGACTTTCGGTGAACAATGTTGGATCAACTGCCTTTGCTTTGAATCCGGATAGAAGAAACTTTGATAGCGTATCATACCATGCCCTAGGAGCTTGCTTTAAACCGTAAAGAGCCTTCTTCAGACGATAAACGCGAGTAGGATGCTCTTGATTCACAAAGCCTTCAGGTTGGCTGACGTAGACAACTTCTTTAAGATCTCCGTTCGGAAATGCCGTCTTTACATCCATCTGATAGACTACCATGTTCTTACTTGCGGCATTGGCTAAGAATATTCTGATTGCCTCGATTCGAGTCACTGGAGCAAATGATTCTTCAAAGTCTATACCCTCCTCTTGATGGTATCCTTTAGCAACTAATCGAGCCTTGTTCTTTAACACATCACCATGCTCATCAAGTTTCACTTTGAAGATCCACTTTAGAGCAATGATCATAGCACAATCTGGAGGAGGTACTAATTCCCATACATCAAGTCGATCAAACTCATGAATTTCTTCTTGCATGGCATTGAACCACTATCTTCATCCATGGCTGTTTTAACATCTTTTGGTTCGATCTTAGAGAGTACGGAGTTGAAGAAGCACCATAAGGCATCTCGTTGCAAGTTGTTTCCGTGTGGATACAGGATGAGAAGGATTTCCAATGATGTTGTCCAATGGATGATCGTGAGTTCCATTTATGAGGTGTTCATGTGGCGTGGTTGAGGGACTAAAGTAGCAGAGTCGATGTCTCCTGAAGAAGATGGTTCTGATGAAGATTCGGGAGCAAATACATTTTCAAATGGAGCATCTTCAGGAGTAGCAAAGGGATTAACTTCCATTATTGATACGGACATAGTTCCATGAAGTACCCTCGAAGTTTGATGATTTGTTGATGAGACAGAGTGATCAGCAGTAGGCGCTTCTTGACTTAATGATATTGAGATTGAAGGATTGACGTCATTCACAGGAATATGAGCAGCCCCTGAAGTAGGAATTGTCAGTTCATTAGCACTTGGCTCACAATGTTCATCAAACATGGGATCAAACAATTTCTTTAAATCATCTTCAGATGGAGGTACATATGGAGTTTCTGAAGAAGAATTTGGTATAAGGGATGAACTAATGGGACTGTCTTGAAGTGCGGGTCCCGAATGGAGTGTCCAGAGCCATAGGACCACTGCGATAGAAAGTCTCTCTGACTATCTTTATCAACCCATATGTAGACAATTTGAAGTGACCACGATAAAGAAAACCCGATGTACCAAACTTGAAACTGAAGTAGAATTCCATGCATTTGCATCTTAAGCTCGCCTTTGTGAATTTTAACTTCAATCTCAAATAAGTGATAATTGATTAACTCTGAAGTAATCAACTTGTGTCAAATGCCCAACACGTGAATAGACGTACAACCGGATGTACGTCGATCCACTGAATGAACCAGAACAAATGATTTCTCGACATTAATGCATTCTTCCTAAAGGTATACATGTAGAGACCGATCTGGAAGATTCACCACAAATGTCTTCAATCGAATGAGGTAGTCATTTTCCTTAATGTTCATGTGGTTGATTTATAGCGTGCACAATGAGAGGAACAATAATCCGTAAAGATTTGGCAAAGGAATACCAAAGAGCGGATCATTATTCAATAATGCAACTTACAATATCATGATAGTCATTATGAACTCCTTGTGAAATAACTGGAGATAAGGTTTCTTGAGAATTCCAAGAAGTACTTCTTAGATGGTGAACCAGTTGAGTCAATAGTACGGAGCATGAGCTTCAGAAGCTGGATGATCAACATTCGTCGAAGGTTGAAGGTACTCATCAAACATATCTTTGAAAACAATGAATCCCAAACATTGATTCCTAATTATCCTTAGTAAGTGAAGCATTAGGCGTTGGAGGAGAGTCATCAAAAATCAAAACAATGAATGAATATACACTCATCATCATCAAAAATAAAGTCGTATAACCATTATTCAAACATCCATCATCATGTAGTATATTCACTCTTCTCCCCCTCAAAAATTGCATCCGAAGTTGCCATTTTTAATTTAGCAAGTGAATAAGAGTATACACCAATGAACATAGATCCACTTGATGATTGAATGAGCGTGGAAAAACATGAAGCTTGTTGATGAAGAATGTAGATGAGTATGGCCATTCATGAGAGAATTTCTCTTTAGCTGAAGATAAAGCGCCGTAAGAGCGTACACTTTTCTTTTCTTTGAAGAACGGGGCTGAAGTGTTATCTGCAGACACCATAATGATGAAGAACGAGGCTGAATCGATGTGAACAGACGTCATTGTTAAGAGCCTAGTTATATGTTTAGAGCCGCCCGAATCCAAATACCAAGGGACGACTTAACGACCCGCTTTGGACAAATGACGAAGACAGAGAATTTGAAACATTGGATCCCCACGTGCTCATGGGGTCCTTTTGGTTAGTACAAACAATCTTTGAATCAGCAGAAACCCTAGGTGCAATGTCATTGTCACTAGGAGCTGAACTAGTAGAAGCATCAGACTTAGTCGAGGGACATTTTGTGCTTAATGGGATTGTTCTACCCGTTGGCTTCCAAACCTTAACAGGCACTACTCTAGGCATAGTGGATCTAGTTAAGGGGCAAGGTTTGCCATTCGTGAATATTCGACCTGTTGGCTTCCAATGAAATCCTACATTGGTAAAAACCTTCCCTGTAGGTTTCCGTGATTGCTTAATCTGTTTCGCTCTCCAAACTTTCTTAACTGGGTTATGAATCTTAGACCTCAGAAATAACACATCACATTTATCATGATTACCAGAAATTAAACATTTTTTGCATGTTTTGTAGACAGCATAAGGCCTCGAATTAATTTTAGTAAGCTTAGAGCTAATACTAGAACTAACACGATTCTTTTTGTTCAAATCAAACTTCTTGTCCCTATGGTGTTCTTTCACTTCCTTATCATGAACACTTTTAGTTTGCGTAATCCTATCCTTCTTTGCATAGCTTCTAGGTTTTGACCCGCTAACTTTAGTGTCAATCTTAACATCTGTAGAAGTAACGATGGGAACATTACATGGCTTCACTACTTTCTGCATTCCTGGTCTAGAAGTCTTTGGGATCTGAAATTCTAGGAGGCACATCACATGTTGCTTGCTTGAATTTAGATATGGAACAAGGCATATCAAGGGTCACATGCTTGGCTTTAGGCATAGAACGGATTTCTTGTTTGGCACTAGGCATAGAACAAGGCTTCACAGCCTTGCCTTTTTCACCTAAGGGTTTTGGACATGTTGCAATTACACATTCAAGCAGCTCTTGAGATCGTTTGGCCTGGAGGCAAGCAAACCTAATTTCACTATCAAGAGGTTTGTTAATGAAATCCTCTTCGACAATCTCACGGAGACATTCTAGACTATCCTTAAGGTGAGCACAATATTCATGAAAAGCATGTTCATTATTCCTAAGATGAGGAGGAATATATTTAACTCTCACAGTGTATTTGCAATCTAAGGGTGATTTTGAGACAACATTCTTATTGAAAACAAGTGGCGTTTCCCATTTCCCGACTTCTCGATTCTCAATTTCCTTTTGTAAAGACGTTACTTTTTCGTTGTTTTGGTCACGGGTGACTTTAATTGAATCATATAACTCTTTAAAATGTCGTTTAACTTTTTCATTTTCTTCTAGAAAACTTTTGTTTTCCTTTTGTAAAGCATTTACTAGGTTTTGAAGATGAAACATTTGAGAATTCTGAGAATCTAAAGGAGGAGGCATTTGGGAGCCTGTCATATTGTTCGTTTGACCCTTTAATTGAGAGATTTGGGCTTTCAACTTTCTCGATCGTGTTGCAATGAGCTTGAATCTGTTCATCACGTTTGTTAATTTGAAAAGCTGCATCAAACTCTGGAGCATCTGAAGATGTCTTGATATTTGAAGTTTTGACATTTTCTTTGAGATGTTGATATTTGAGTTGTAAATTAAAATGCTCAACTTCTAGTTTAGAAAAATGTTTAACCAAATTGTCGTGATCATCCAGTTCAATTTTCTCGTTTAGTTTAGAATTAGTTTTTTCAAGCTCAATGACACGATCATGGGAGACTTTCAGGGCCACAGATAGTTCATGAAATTTGGAAGCATTAATAGAGCAATTTGAAGCAATGAAAAAGATATCTTGAGCAACACATTCAGTAATAAGAGTCTCATTTAAGGTATGCAAGTTCATCCTCTCAATCTCATTATATTTTAGTGCACGCTCATAATCACTAACTTCAACTACCATTGCATCAAATTCCTTTTCCATTTCTTTAATATCTGATTTTATCCCCTTTTAAGACTCTCAAAATGATCTTTTAGTTGTTTAAAGAAAGGCATGACCTCAGTTAAATAACATTCTTTCATTTGCTCAAAACCCCTTTCCCTTGATTATCCCAGTGGGTGTGATCCTTTTCTTACAAGTTTTCTCAAAATCGGTAAATAGTTGAAGTATAACATATTGACTGATTAAGGTCTTGCTCTTAGTGGCAATAGTTCTAGGAACTAAATGCATTGGTGTATTTGGAGGATACAGTCGCTTTAGGGAATTTCCTACAGGGGATTCTTTTCAACAAGATTTTCACTTTTGCAAGTCCATATCCTTTTCCGAACACTTGTTCAGTGGGTCAATAGAGTCTTACGCTTAAACATGTTTAAGGATATCCAATTTTCCTTAGTGTAATCATGGGGTTTTATCGTTATCTTGTTCTTTTTACACTCGGGATCTTCTAGCTTCTTATTCATTTTCTCCTAGTGACTTCATCGATTTCTTATCTTCCTCGGTGCACTCAAGCAACTAGGTTTCTGTCTAGTCTTAAGGATCTCATTACCATCATAAAGCACCTTATGAGCATTTCTAGCCTTTTTAATTACCTCTGGATTAGGTTCCTCAACAAGGGGAATGCTATGCTTATCGCTTAAGACTCTATGCTTAGTGATCATGTGAGCAAATCTGAATGGTATTACCGTGTACGTACAACTTATTTTCAAGCTTGTTTTTCAAAGTTTTTAGATTGGAAAAATCATTCAAAAGTTTTGATTCCTTAGCCTTGAATTCTTGCTTAAGCATTTTAACATTTTCTTGAAGTTTGTGTTTTTGCTTAGCAGTTTTAGAAAGCTTTTCTTGTAAGGAGTTTAACTCTTGTTTTAATACTTCTTCTCTAAACCTACTTTTTCTAATAGTTGTACGTATTTGGACATCCATTTCCTGCTCACGGGTGGTCAACTCAAACTTAGCACGGTTCATAAATAGCAACGATCCTTATATATGTTAAGCTCGGTGGTAAGGGAATCATCGTGCACAAATGCGTACTCATGCAGTTAATAATCATCATTTTGAGTAGAAGATGCACAACTAGGTACAGCAGAAACATCCATGCAACTTACATGAGCATTGACATGCACAGGTGGACGGGTGCATCTCTCTCTTGGGTGCATCCGAAGCTTCCATGGAGCGTTCCTTTGCATTAACTTGCACAGGTTGTGTCGGGTGCACCTCTCTCTCTTGTGAATTTGAGCACGAAGATTCCATTTTTCCATTATCCGACTCATCATTTTTGTTGTCACTGACATTCTGCATTCAGCAACACCCGATTCTTCAACATATACATTACCCAACTTATCACAACAATCTTTCAACTGCACGTGACACTCATTCACGTCTTCATTCTTTTGAGCAGATTCTTCAATGTACTTTTTCACATTATCCATGAGTTGGATAAATGTCTCAATAATTCACAATTTCCATTCCAGTGTGTTTTTTGAAGGAAATTCTAGTCAAGTGTTGATCGTAATCTGCTGAATATTCCCACGATGAATGGTGAAATTGTTTGTAGATTACTTGAAGAGCTGACCGAACCATCCTTTTGAACCTCTTTATTGGTAAGTTGCAGCTTTAAGTGTTCTAAGTTCAACGGCAAGCTTCTTGTCAATGTAGGTAAGTCCTGGCGGAAAAGAGCACTACATGTTCGATCCCGGCTATGGATACTTGTATGAGGTGCGATGAAGTAGTGATAGGGCTCAATGTGCATTCCATTTGCATGGCATTCTGTAGCAGGTGCAATTCATTCTCATTGTACTCAGAACATGAAGATTTCACATCCTCATTGTTTAATTCAAACATCTTTAATCGTTCGGTGTAGCAATCATTAACATTATTGTCCACAGCATCATACAATTTAAGCACTTCGAAATCACCGGGTCAGAGTAAGTAGAGTAAGACATGATGTGGTGGAATGCACAGGATTTTACAAGTCTATGATTTAAACCGAGAAATAGAATCTTTCGAGGGATTTTACTAAAATCAAGACCAAACCGTTAAGCAATGACCAATGGAATGTGTTAAGATGGCTGATGGATCGACACAATGATAGACAATTGTGTGTTAGGACTTATGATTGTTTGTGGGATAAGCAGAGATGTTGTTTGGTTGTGATTTGGGTTGGTTGTTGCACGATTTTCCCGAGAATTTTAGGTCTAAAACATAAAAACCTTAATAACTTCGTTCGTGAGGCGGATTTAGCCCTCGAAGGTTGACCGAATAAACTTTAGTTTATTCAATGACATTCTCCTCGTTATCACGGTCGTTTTGATGGGTAGAACGCTGAAAACGGAGTTACGGATCAAAAGTTATAGTCGTTTGAAGTTTTGTCGGGAAAAGTCAACAAGTCGCTAAGAATTCTTGAACCAAGTCGCTAAGACCAAGTCGCTAGGACCCAAGTCGCTGGACACAAGTCGCTAAAGCACCAAGTCGCTAGACAAATGCAAGTCGCTAAGTAGTAACTCGCTAAGGCTCAAGTCGCTAGCAAAATTTTGGCAGCAATTCGCTACTCAAGTCGCTAAAGATACAAGTCGCTAAAGAGAAACTCGCTACCACCAAGTCGCTACCCGTAGTGGAGAGTCCACTACTTGTAATCTTAACTCGCTAGATCTAAGTCGCTAGGTCTAAAGCTGTAACTCGCTACAAATTTGTAAAGCAAGTCGCTAGCAAGAAAGTATTCCGTGTGTTAAGTCGCTAGCAAGAAAAACCACATAAACATCACTTTTCAATCCACAAACAACCCAACCAAGATGATTCAAGCTTACCAAATAAAAACCTACACACTTGTGATGATTCTAAACATAAAAGTACTAACAAAATCCAAACTTTAACACAAGAAATCAACCAAATGATGCACAAACCACTAAACTTTTTCAAACTCAAAAACCACCTAAAAACCACTAGAAATCCAAAGATGTGCAAGATATGATCTAACCATGGCTCTTGATACCAATTGTTGGATATAAGTTTTCACATACACATCAAACCATAACACAAAGTGGCATATAAGTGGAATTCTAGAGAGAGAAAGTTAGAGGTTTAGGGAACTTAGTGAGAGAAAGTGAAAGATATTATTATGAGCTCCAACTCTCTACCTTGGAAGGTAGAGAGTATTTATAGTCTTACATAAATCGCCACACAACGGGCTGTGGATCAGGCATAATTTGGGTAAAGACCCGTCCGTCCTCCACGATGTTACTTAACTAAATACTACTTAATTTAAAATAACTACGACTACGAGCTTTCTAATGATTACATATACTTGAGGTGACCGACTCTTTAATACCCGGAATTTCTAATTCCTAACAAATCTTACAAAATGATGGTTGAACCGAATATGGAAAGATCAAACTGACACGAGTTTTCTTGATTAATCGAACAATGGAAGCTTGAATTTGACAATTAACACCTTGAATTACAAAACCCCTAACCTAACTTCAAAAACCTCTTTGATTCTATGAACCCTAATTTCTGAAATTTGAGTAGAAGATGATGATGGAAAACTCCTATCATTGTAAAACCTTAAATAGAAGATTGAAATGAGGACTTTGGCCAATTCTTTCTTGATCTTGAGTTTGATGAAACCCACTCTTGGTAGTCGTCCTTTTCATCTCAGGCACGCCTTGCCATCTTGTGAGTTTTCTTGAAAATGAGAAGCTGAAACAAGGAAGTATCGGCTATGATATCTTTTTCCTTTCTTTTTGAGTTGACCCAAGAGATAGTGATAGATGATAAGGTGAATTTTGATCATCACTAAAATGAGATGATGTATGTTTTTAGATGGAAAGGTGTGATAGAGATTACCCAAAGAAGAAGAATTTGAGAGAGGCGTGGGTTCTTTTAGGAAGCAGAAAAAGATGAATGGGATAGCAGATAGGAAAAAAAATAGGGCGTGGGTGGTTTTTGGGGAATGGCTGGGTTTTAATTTTATTTATTGGTATAATTATTATTATTATTAGATTTGTTTTAGGTATTAAGTGTATTTTGCATCCCGCTGTTAATACCGTAAACACAACATCCCGAATGAGAAAAATGTAAAGATTGTATTTTCAAACGCGTCTTCGAAAGACTGATACAATGATACGGTCGATGGCTTCGTTAGTTCATTTTTATATTTTAACCGTAACCAGTACATGTGTGTGGACTCGTAAATCGAGAAAATCTCTTGTTGACATCAGGAAATATATTATTCGCATTATTCGTTTATCAACTATGCTCGTGATTTCATAAAAAGTAAAAATTCTTAACTTGTCGTGATCATAGATCGAAAGGAAAAAAATTTATCCACGAAAACCGGTGGGGAAGTTTACGAGTTGTTAAAGAATGTGGCTGAAGAGTCACATTAACCTCAAGCTAAGCTTGAACAACCAATAGAAATTGCTAGTGACAGGCCACTAAGCGTTACAATAGCTATAGAATATAAAAGCTAAAACACCAACTGGGAACAACCATCTAATAACACATGTATGACTACACATATCAGGCCACGTCTTCGAAGGAGATTGATGAATCAGATGAGACTGCCTCCTTAAAAACCATTTCCAAGTAAAAACCCAATGGGAAAACCTTAGAGTAGGGAAAAAGAGTACAACACTCACCTAGATCTCCAACGAACAACCACGACTTCCAATAGCATAATCCAATGAAACAAAACTCCACAAGCCACCAGCGCCAATAATCTTCAACATAACTGGAATCCACCATTCAGGAATGTAAAAGAGAAAGAGGCAACTGCCAAACCCGCAAAAAATCTCTAGTATTCAATGTCTTCTTGAATTTGCATGTTAGAAGCTTAAGCCGAACCGTAGACTTGATAATATCAATAACTTGAACTTCCGATCTTCTTTGTTTCTTGAAAATCCTATTTTTTCCTTCTTGCCAAATGAAATAGGAAGAAGCCGCAAAAAGGAGCTTGGAAACAACACTTTTAATAGACCGAGACTTTGAAATAGGAATGAGATAGTGAATCACATCATCCAACGAATCCGGAATATCCTGAAAATCTGCAAATGTCTTCAAAGAAAACCAAACCTGAAAAGAGAACACCCAATCAAAGAAAGATGATCATGAGAATCTGGTTGAGCCCTGCAAAGAGGGCACACCAACATATCACTATTAGGATCATGATGGCCATCATGATATCTTAACATGTCTTGAGTCCGAAGCCTTCTTTTCAAAAAAATCCAAAGATGGAATGAATGCCTCAAAATACGATGAGAAAACCAAACAAGATTATACCAATCCACATCATAACCCCTCGGGTGAACACAATCCCACTCAAGAGAGACAAAGAAGGGCTTTATGGATTCACCATAATGCTAAAGTAACTTATCTTCCAAACTGTCAATCAAATTATGGACCGTAATAGAATTAATACCCCGATACTGATTTATCGAATCACTTGGCCAAGACCATGAATTCCCATTAAGAACATCACGAACATAAGAACTAGGAGAAAAGCTCGCACGATGAATATCTCTAGAGGTAATAACAAGCAACAAAGGACCTGCCGGGCACCACTGATCAAACCATGCAAAATCCGACATCCCATTACCAAGCTTATACCAAAAGAAGCTGTAAAGATCGTTGATAGCTCTTAGACTAGGTCTAATATTATATCTAGGAACACATAATAATGAAAGCGGAATATTCAAACATAGAATCAACATTATTATGAACAAGGTTTTTCATTATCATAAACTAACTAACTAACTATAATAAAGATCAAAGACTTGATCTAACACTAACTAACTAAACCCTAGGCGTTTTCCCAAATCCCTACGCATAGGTTCCCACACACACACACCTTTTAGGTTTACATCTTGTATGTACTATGAAACTAATGACCCTATGTCTCTTTATATACTAGAGACATCTAGGGTTTACAAGACGAATCATAATACAATTAGGAAACTAAATATTCTTTTAAGCATATCTTCTAGAATCTTCCAAATCCTCCATCTTTTTGTATTTTCCCTTCTTGTCACTTTTATTCCTTCATGTTTCATTCTTCTTGTTTTGTATCATCAAATCTATAATAGACCCAACAGAAGCTACGAACAAGAGGTCTAACCTGAAGGATTTTCCGCCAACTCTATGTCATATTACCACTGTGATTTATGATTCTAAACTTATGTTTTAAACAATTTTACTTAAATGCAAACTTGACCTATACCTGCACTACAATTTGTAAGACGTTTAAAAACTTTTACCTTTTTGGAAAATTCAACACATTTCCATCCCCCTTTGTCCATAAAATCATCCCTTGATTTATAAACTAAACAATATCAAACTTCATAATATTTACACTAAATTAACTTAGTTTTAAATACCTAAAACTACCTAGTCATCCTTATTTATTATCTAGTCCTGAAAACTTCCTAACTAAGCTAAGTTATTTAGATATTTTCTTAAAACTTTCTAACTAAGTTTAACTAGAAAATTAACATTTTTTCACAAATAAAGAAACGTCACTTTTCACTACCCTAATGTTCTCTCTCCCTATTGGCGATTTTCAACCCTAACTACGCTTAATCAATCTTCATCATATCTGCCTAATTTCTATTGATTCTTGTCTCGAATTCATTCTTTTTAATTCGTTGATGGTTCATTAGGGGTGGGTAAATTATGGTTACAGTCTTTTTAGGGTTTTAAATCGCCATTAGGTTTTTTTCAATCGCACCTTTATTCTAATTATGATTATGTCGGTTCTCTAGTCTATATATGGGTTGATCTAATCATTCTTGCTGCACATAGTTTAATCAATTGCTTGGTTAAAGTTTTTCACTCGTTGCGATATCCGATCTAAGGATTTGTATTTAGTGTGCAAAAGATTGGTTGGTTGGTTTGCGATCAAGGAATATTTTATTCTTGATCATTATGTGTATTTGGTGGCTGGGCTATTATATGCGAAACCATATATTTAGGTTTTCTTATTTATCTATCGATTGGTGGCTGTTCTTGATGGTGGCGTGCTTTTAATCGTCTATATGTTCTATACCAGATTCAAGGTTCATGTAAGTGAGTTTTTAGAGAGATTGTAAGTCAAGTTTTTGGGTAATCATGTTCAAAAACCCTAACTTTGTTTACTATCACAAGATGCTGCTGATTCATTGATTATGTGGTCTTGTGAATGGTTTTTTGCTAGAAGTTAGGGTTTTGTTAACCCTATGATCATTACACACTGGTCCTTATGCTCATTGTTGTTGGATTGTGCTATGGTTGTTTGTTTTCAGGTTTGTACTGATTAGGATTGGTCGTATCTGTCTTGATCCTTGATGCTATCTGAATCAGATCAGATGTGGTCTTTGTTGGTTAGGGTTTGTTAAACCCTATTCTTTGCTTTTGATTCGACTTGCTGGTGGTACATGCTACTTCTGCCTTGTATTACTCATATTTTGATGCAACAGTGTGATATGGGATACTAGTTTAAGGTCTCTTTCTTTTGTGGTGGTTTGATATCACTACAACACATTATTGGTTGAAGATGCACATATCATTCATTCAAAGTTCTGGTGTTTATTGACCTGTTAATGCTTGGTTTTGATCATTACTTGATCTGTGCTGAAAACAGTCAAGCTACCTCACACAAACCGGCCACTTGTGAATGGCCGACCGTAAGAAGCTTAAAACCGCTTAAAACACAAATACAATGAAGTCCAGGAGAATATAGTGAATTCCCGGGTCGTTAAGTCCCACGGAGACTCAATGGTGTGTAAACACTTGATCAGACGGTAGAATGATCACTAATGATAGTGATCAGAAAAGATTAGGATTGGATAATTACACTAGTGAAAAAGGTTATAAAATAAAGCGACTTAAATGCAAATTAAAAGAAATTAAAAAGTTAAAAATATTAAATAAACGCTATCACTATTTTTACAATGATGTTTTTGTGATTTATAAAATAAAATAACTTAAATAAACTATATTAACTAAAACGTAAACTCAAATTATCTAAAAACGTTACTTAAAACTAAAACGAGCGTTATGTACGAAAATTACGTGAGCGCCAAGACAAAACGTAAAATTTCTGAAATAAAAGTCCTACAAGTGTAAAAACAATTTTATTACGTACTATATGATAAAAGAAAATTTTAGGAAAAAGCCGGGTATTTTTTCGACTCTTAAATTATTTATTATGATTTAAAAACTAAATTTAACTAAATTAATTATTAAAAATACTAAACGTTTTTAGAAAAATATGAAAAATTCACAAAAACTACTTTAACTTATGCTTGATCTAAGAAAAATAAAAAACTAGATAGTTGTTATGTGAAATAAGCTCAAAATAAGCTAAAGAAGTGCTTAAAGCAAAACTGACTAAATACCCTTATATATTAAATGTTGCAAAATAAAACCAAGACAAGTCCCAAGGGCAGTTGGTTGTGCATGTGTGTGCTGAAGCGTGGCTGGGTGTGAGGAGGTCCTGAGTTCGAATCTCGCAGCCCCTTTTGCCTTTTATTTTTTTTTCGATTTTTCTTTTACAAATTTGTTAAACACAAGAAAATAAGCACTTTCTATAACTAGAACTTTTTATGAAAATGACTAATAAGCTCAAAATAAGCTGAAGATTTCAACAGTTGTGCAAAAAAATGAAATAAGCATAAGTTTTTAAGCTAAGTTACTAATCAGCTTCTAAATAAGCAAGAGCTAACTAAGAACAAACTAGATAAATGATTACAAGCTAGAATAACAACTGAATAAGCAATATATCTTGAAAATAAGCACAAAATAAGCCAAAACAAGCACTGTTGGCACATGACACTTTTCAGAAAAGGTAGTCAAAAGAAGCTATGAATTAAGCACTCTATAAGCTGATTAAGATTAAACTAATATTTTTCTAATTTTGTTTAGCAACTAAAGTTTACTATCCCAAAAGCATTTAAGCTTAATCCTAATATTAAACACACAATGAAAATCTAAAGTTTATTCAAAAACAGCTATTTGAGAAATTTTGACTTTTTTATTACACTAGCACTTTGACTTTTATGAACTTGTAACTGATTCTATGGACTTAATATGTTATAATAAGCTATATTAAGATGATTTTAAACTAAAGTACTAAGTTTTAAGCTACTATGGTGAGATTTGCAATTTAAAATCTTAACAGTTAACACTCAAGTTGAGGTTAAGACTAATTTTGACTTTTTACAAAACAAGCACTAGTTTTTATGACTGAAATGAGTTATATTATCCTAATGTAATATGTATCAACCAAGAACAAGGCTACAAACAACCTTAAATATAGTGATAACAACAAATCCAAACACCCCTTAAGTAAGCTGATATGATAGTGAAAATGGGCAAGCTACTGATTCAGCTTAAGATTTTGATCAAACTAAGTTACTAGACCTAAAAACAACTTAAGAAAACAGGTTAGAACTACTCATGATCACAGATACTAGTACCAACAGAAACTGCAATTTTGACTTGAAATTGGAAAATGAGAAAATTACTTACAACTGTCCAACTGGTATTGTAAGCTAAACCAAACCCATAACTACTCTATGCTACTCTAATCCAACCCATATCCACCTCTGCATCATCCCACATCATCACCAAATCCATTCTTGGCCAGTTTTGACTTTCGTTGACCATGAGACAATTTTACTTGAAAATGAAATATAAGTTTGCAAAAAGCTATGATAAGCTTAAATAAGCTTATTTAAGCTAACACAAAGCTACTTGGAAGCTTTAATACAAAAATTTGAAAATAGCTTTTTCAACAGTTAACTAAAAACTTGGAACTTAAACCAAACTTGAAATTGATTCTCAAAAGTACAATACAATGATATTTAAACTTAAAGATGATACAAATAAACTGAAAACTACAACATTTAGGCTAAAACTAGAACATTAATTTAAAAACGACATTTAAGAAAAATTAAAAACTAACTAACTACTCTCAAGCCTTCCTCTTGCTCTTTTTATACCTCCAAACTGCTTCTCCACTTGTCTTTAGCTTTTCCCACCTTTATTTCAGACCCTTGGATGATTTTAAGTGAATCTTGGCCATTGAGCATTTTTTGCGGGAAAAAGGATATATGGCAGTTGAGGTTGAGTAAAGGAGTAGGAGGTGCATTAATTGAAGTTTGGAGTTGTGTTGAGGTGGGGGGACAGGGAAAGTGATATGGAGAGGAGGGGGTTGAGGTGGAGGTGTTTGCAGAGAGCAGTTGGGAGGGGGAAGAAAAAGGCCCAAGTGGGTGTCTGTTTTTGACCAGGTCTGACAGATATTAGTATAAAAGGGGTCAAAACAAGGGAGTCCAAAAAGGGTTATGGCAGGGGTCACTTGGTTTGTGATAGGGTCCAATAGGTTTAAAGGGTTTAATATCACAAGGACTAGATATGCAATTTCTGAAAATTAAGGGACTACTTCTGCCAATTATGCAAAGCTATTCCAAGGGACCACAAGTGACAAGTTTCAATAGTATAAGGACCAAACTTGACAATTTCCAATTTCCAAGGACCATTTTTGTCACTTTTCAAAGTTGAAGGACCTTTTCCGCCATTTGACTAAAGATTCATTCAAGGACCGTTTTTGACAATTTAAAATATTTCAGGGACCTTGAATGATATTTTTCTTTATTTAGATATACCAGGGACTGTTTTTGACAACTTTTGAAACTTGGGGGACTAAAACTGCCAATTTTGCAAATTTGATACGTTTTTCATCTGATTTTGATCTTTTTGCATTTAAAACACATAAAACACTGATTTGTGATATTTTCATCATTTTGATGCATTTTTGAGTGTTTTCATATGTTTTTGCAGTTTATATTGTACAAAAATGATGAGTATTTAGACACTCATCAATCCCCCACACTAAGATATTGCTAGTCCCTAGCAATGTTTTGAAGCTTTAATGGATTTTAAAGACTCTTTACCAAAAGCCATTACTTCTGGAGTAGCCAAATGTTTCAGTTCAAGTAAGAACCTTGGTACACTGATAACCAAATGATTTTGAGCAAATCATAAGCATCAACGGATTTGATTTTGTCTTTACCGTAAGCCGTACCCTTCGGACTAGCCAACTCTTAGATAAATTATCAGTATTATCTTTGGTGAGCTGAAAACCAATTATGGATTTTCCACTGCCTTTACCACAAGCCATAACCTTGCGGGCTAGCCAACTCTCCTCTTTTTAGGATATGGTGAGTTGAGAACCATACAATTTTGGGCAAATTGCAAGCCATATAAACGGATTTGAGAAATCTTTACCAAGAGCCGTTTGCTCCTGGATTAGCCAATCCTTTAGTTTATTAGACAAGGCGGACTGATAACCAAATGAGTAAGTGTAGAACACTTACTCCAAAAAAATTTTGGCCAAAAATGGGGGAATTAGTATAATTATATGATAAAATTCGTGAGAATTCCCCCCCACACTTAGAAATGAATATTGCCCTCAATATTAAAAGTACCGGCGGTTATGCCGAAACTGAGAACGTAAAAGGGAAATACTACGGCCATTATTTAGAAAGAAGATTTTTTTTTTTTTTTTTTTTTTTTTTTTTTAACATTTATATATATATAACATGTGGGGCATCCCCCCCACACTAGGGTGGTAGAAAATAGAAAGAAGTCAGAAATATGGGTGAAAACCCATATGGCATGCTACTGCTTTTGATTACCGAGTCGCTAGCTTGACTCGACCCCGAATTAATTGGTTCATGGGGAAGCAAAGTGGAAGAAACAATCTCCATCGGACTTTCAATCAAGATGTTTGGACAAACATTTGAAGCACGTGAAAGTTCCACACCGATGAGATATAGATAGAACCGGCTCAAAAATGATAAGTAAAAATGCCGGGGTCAAAGATAGTGTCCTCACTCCCGAAGGAGTGAAGAAGAGAGGAAGTCACATCATATGTGAGGAATGGAAGGAAGATGTTTATAACAATTAGGATCCATTCGTCATCCTCAAATGTAGACATATCGGGAGGAAGGGTGAGGGTAGTATCATCAATAAGCAAACTCTTATGATAGAGTATACCTTCCTCCGAGCCAATATCATCCTCAAGATCAAAATAGAAATGATCATATTCCGGAGGAGATATGTCACGAGAGAGTTCACCGGAGAACTCTTCATGAAGAGAATCATTGGAAAAGCCTCAAGTTCGTGAGATGTTTCGGGCTTGTCCAATGTAGAGTCACTATCCACAACGGGGATAGGAGATGAAGCTGGTTTAACACAAAATGATTCGATCTTAGAAACGAGGAGATTTATATTGAACAATTGTTCACGAAGTACCTCATCCTTAATTTCAAGATCATCAGAATCTCTCACATCTTCTAAGCTAACTAGCTCAGAAGGTAGCTCCTCGACATAATCGATGTCTCCATAGGATAAAGAATCGTCAAACGAAATACAATCGTTGTCAGAATCGGAGAACATCTCGACATGATCATATGGAATGTCAAGAGGAGGAGAAGAATCACCATTAAGAGGCTCATCACACATATTACCGGAGATAACCTCGGACTCACTTGGGATTGGGACAAGGCTCTCAACACTAGACGATTCCATTTCTGGAATAGTGCTAAGAGGCTCGTCCCCCATTATGAGAGAGTCTTCGGAAGCAATTATAGGTAAGATAGGTGTGATAGCAATAGACTGAGGGAGTTGAGAAATAAGATCGTTTAATTGAGTAACACTCTCCTCGTCGTTCTCATAATATTCCTTCATTTGAATACTATCCTCATCATCATCGTCATCATATCTGATTCTTATATTCATCTGCTGAAGCTTACACACCATTCTTTTCATTTGCGCTTTCGAATGCGTATTTCTTCAGAACTTTTAGGAAGATTACACTCCTCGTAATCATTGAAATGATGTGAAGGCTCTAAGTCTGATGACTGATGGAATATCGTGGGGGTTGGAAATTGTCAAAACCGGGAGAATTGGAATTTTGAAAATTTTGATTCATCGGTTGACATTCAAAAGTCTCATGAGGACCCCAATTCTCACAAATGAGATAATTGGGAAAATAACTTTCACCAAAGTTCGATTGTAACACGTTCCCTCATAGACAAGAGGGACCTGTGGTGGACAATCAAAACCGGAATGAGAATCATTCCCACAATACTCGCATGAGTAGGATTCAGTATTGGGCCGTGGAGGTAGGTAGGAAAAATCGAGTGTTTCATTTGAAATGGGATCGGGATTACCGACAAATTTGTCTCCGAAACTCACATTGGTACATCGCCGACAATTTCCACCGTTAAATGGACCTCCACACCAGGAACATGTCAAATACCATGACATAGAGAATTAAACAGATAAGAGGGATAAGAGATGAAGAATTAAACGGTTATAGAGGATAAGGAATGGAGAATTAAACAGATTAGAGGGTAAGGGAAATGGAGAATTAAACAGATTAGAGGATAAAAGATGGATATTTTTGGATTTTTGAAAAACAGGCTATAAAAACAAAGAATGAAAATATTTTTGGATTTTCTGATAACTTTACAAAAAACTTTTTACAAAGGATGGGATATGTGCAAGAATGGGTCGAGAAAAAAAAAGTTTAACACACGCTAAAGCTCCCGCAGGGCGCCAAAATTTGATCTGGTGAAAAGTCAAGCTACTCACACAAACCGCCACTTGTGAATGGCCGACAGTAAGAAGCTTAAAACCGCTTAAAACACAAATACAATGAAGTCCAGGAGAATATAGTGAATTCCCGGGTCGTTAAGTCCCACGGAGGATGAATTGGTGTAATAAACACTTGATCAGATGGTAGAATGATCACTAATGATAGTGATCAGAAAAGATTAGGATTGGATAATTACACTAGTGAAAAAGGTTATAAAATAAAGCGACTTAAATGCAAATTAAAAGAAATTAAAAAGTTAAAAATATTAAATAAACGCTATCACTATTTTTACAATGATGTTTTTGTGATTTATAAAATAAAATAACTTAAATAAACTATATTAACTAAAACGTAAACTCAAATTATCTAAAAACGTTACTTAAAACTAAAACGAGCGTTATGTATGAAAATTACGCTGGAGCGCAAGACAAAACGTAAAATTTATGAAATAAAAGTCCTACAAGTGTAAAAACAATTTTATTACGTACTATATGATAAAAGAAAATTTTAGGAAAAAGCCGGGTATTTTTTCGACTCTTAAATTATTTATTATGATTTAAAAACTAAATTTAACTAAATTAATTATTAAAAATACTAAACGTTTTTAGAAAAATATGAAAAATTCACAAAAACTACTTTAACTTATGCTTGATCTAAGAAAAATAAAAAACTAGATGGTTGTTATGTGAAATAAGCTCAAAATAAGCTAAAGAAGTGCTTAAAGCAAAACTGACTAAATACCCTTATATATTAAATGTTGCAAAATAAAACCAAGACAAGTCCCAAGGGCGTTGGTTGTGCAGTGTGTGTGAAGCGTGGTGGTGTGCAGGAGGTCCTGAGTTCGAATCTCAGCAGCCCCTTTTTGCCTTTTTATTTTTTTTTTTCGATTTTTCTTTTACAGAAGTATTAAACACAAGAAAATAAGCACTTTCTATAACTATAACTTTTTATGAAAAGTACTAATAAGCTCAAAATAAGCTGAAGATTTCAACAGTTGTGCAAAAAAATGAAATAAGCATAAGTTTTTAAGCTAAGTTACTAATAAGCTTCTAAATAAGCAAGAGCTAACTAAGAATAAACTAGATAAATGATTACAAGCTAGAATAACAACTGAATAAGCAATATATCTTGAAAATAAGCACAAAATAAGCCAAAACAAGCACTGTTGGCACAGACACTTTTCAAAAAGGTAGTCAAAAGAAGCTATGAATTAAGCACTCTATAAGCTGATTAAGATTAAACTAATATTTTTCTAATTTTGTTTAGCAACTAAAGTTTACTATCCCAAAAGCATTTAAGCTTAATCCTAATATTAAACACACAATGAAAATCTAAAGTTTATTCAAAAACAGCTATTTGAGAAATTTTGACTTTTTTATTACACTAGCACTTTGACTTTTATGAACTTGTAACTGATTCTATGGACTTAATATGTTATAATAAGCTATATTAAGATGATTTTAAACTAAAGTACTAAGTTTTAAGCTACTATGGTGAGATTTGCAATTTAAAATCTTAAAAGTTAACACTCAAGTTGAGGTTAAGACTAATTTTGACTTTTTACAAAACAAGCACTAGTTTTTATGACTGAAATGAGTTATATTATCCTAATGTAATATGTATCAACCAAGAACAAGGCTACAAACAACCTTAAATATAGTGATAACAACAAATCCAAACACCCCTTAAGTAAGCTGATATGATAGTGAAAATGGGCAAGCTACTGATTCAGCTTAAGATTTTGATCAAACTAAGTTACTAGACCTAAAAACAACTTAAGAAAACAGGTTAGAACTACTCATGATCACATATACTAGTACCAATGTAAACTGCAATTTTGACTTGAAATTGGAAAATGAGAAAATTACTTACAACTGTCCAACTGGTGTTGTAAGCTAAACCAAACCCATAACTACTCTATGCTACTCTAATCCAACCCATATCCACCTCTACATCATCCCACATCATCACCAAATCCATTCTTGGCCAGTTTTGACTTTCGTTGACCATGAGACAATTTTACTTGAAAATGAAATATAAGTTTGCAAAAAGCTATGATAAGCTTAAATAAGCTTATTTAAGCTAACACAAAGCTACTTGGAAGCTTTAATACAAAAATTTGAAAATAGCTTTTTCAACAGTTAACTAAAAACTTGGAACTTAAACCAAACTTGAAATTGATTCTCAAAAGTACAATACAATGATATTTAAACTTAAAGATGATACAAATAAACTGAAAACTACAACATTTAGGCTAAAACTAGAACATTAATTTAAAAACGACATTTAAGAAAAATTAAAAACTAACTAACTACTCTCAAGCCTTCCTCTTGCTCTTTTTATACCTCCAAACTGCTTCTCCACTTGTCTTTAGCTTTTCCCACCTTTATTTCAGACCCTTGGATGATTTTAAGTGAATCTTGGCCATTGAGCATTTTTTTGCGGGAAAAAGGATATATGGCAGTTGAGGTTGAGTAAAGGAGTAGGAGGTGCATTAATTGAAGTTTGGAGTTGTGTTGAGGTGGGGGGACAGGGAAAGTGATATGGAGAGGAGGGGGGTTGAGGTGGAGGTGTTTGCAGAGAGCAGTTGGGAGGGGGGAAGAAAAAGGGCCAAGTGGGTGTCTCTGTTTTTGACTGTGACCAGATATTAGTATAAAAGGGGGTCAAAACAAGGGAGTCCAAAAAGGGTTATGGCAGGGGTCACTTGGTTTGTGATAGGGTCCAATAGGTTTAAAGGGTTTAATATCACAAGGACTAGATATGCAATTTCTGAAAATTAAGGGACTACTTCTGCCAATTATGCAAAGCTATTCCAAGGGACCACAAGTGACAAGTTTCAATAGTATAAGGACCAAACTTGACAATTTCCAATTTCCAAGGACCATTTTTGTCACTTTTCAAAGTTGAAGGACCTTTTCCGCCATTTGACTAAAGATTCATTCAAGGACCGTTTTTGACAATTTAAAATATTTCAGGGACCTTGAATGATATTTTTCTTTATTTAGATATACCAGGGACTGATTTTGACAACTTTTGAAACTTGGGGACTAAACCGCCAATTTTGCAAATTTGATACGATTTTCATCTGATTTTGATCTTTTTGCATTTAAAACACATAAAACACTGATTTGTGATATTTTCATCATTTTGATGCATTTTGAGTGTTTTCAGATGATTTTGCAGTTTATATTGTACAAAAATGATGAGTATTTAGACACTCATCAATCCCCACACTAAGATATTGCTAGTCCCTAGCAATGTTTTGAAGCTTTAATGGATTTTAAAGACTCTTTACCAAAAGCCATTACTTCTGGAGTAGCCAAATGTTTCAGTTCAAGTAAGAACCTTGGTACACTGATAACCAAATGATTTTGAGCAAATCATAAGCTGTCAACGGATTTGATTTTGTCTTTACCAGAAGCCGTACCCTTCTGGACTAGCCAACTCTTAGATAAATTATCAGTATTATGATTATGTCGTTTCTCTAGTCTATATATGGGTTGATCTAATCATTCTTGCTGCACATAGTTTAATCAATTGCTTGGTTAAAGTTTTTCACTCGTTGCGATATCCGATCTAAGGATTTGTATTTAGTGTGCAAAAGATTGGTTGGTTGGTTTGCGATCAAGGAATATTTTATTCTTGATCATTATGTGTATTTGGTGGCTGGGCTATTATATGCGAAACCATATATTTAGGTTTTCTTATTTATCTATCGATTGGTGGCTGTTCTTGATGGTGGCGTGCTTTTAATCGTCTATATGTTCTATACCAGATTCAAGGTTCATGTAAGTGAGTTTTTAGAGAGATTGTAAGTCAAGTTTTTGGGTAATCATGTTCAAAAACCCTAACTTTGTTTACTATCACAAGATGCTGCTGATTCATTGATTATGTGGTCTTGTGAATGGTTTTTTGCTAGAAGTTAGGGTTTTGTTAACCCTATGATCATTACACACTGGTCCTTATGCTCATTGTTGTTGGATTGTGCTATGGTTGTTTGTTTTCAGGTTTGTACTGATTAGGATTGGTCGTATATGTCTTGATCCTTGATGCTATCTGAATCAGATCAGATGTGGTCTTTGTTGGTTAGGGTTTGTTAAAACCTATTCTTTGCTTTTGATTCGACTTGCTGGTGGTACATGCTACTTCGCTTTGTATTACTCATATTTTGATGCAACAAAGGTGATATGGGATACTAGTTTAAGGTCTCTTTCTTTTGTGGTGGTTTGATATCACTACAACACATTATTGGTTGAAGATGCACATATCATTCATTCAAAGTTCTGGTGTTTATTGACCTGTTAATGCTTGGTTTTGATCATTACTTGATCAGGTGAAAACAACAAGCTACTCACACAAACCGCCACTTGTGAATGGTCAATCCGTAGAAGCTTAAAACCGCTTAAAACACAAATACAATGAAGTCCAGGAGAATATAGTGAATTCTCGGGTCGTTAAGTCCCACGGAGACTCAATGGTGTGTAAACACTTGATCAGACGATAGAATGATCACTAAGGATAGTGATCGAAAAAGATTAGGATTGGATAATTACACTACTGAAAAAGGTTTATAAATTAAAGCGACTTAAATGCAAATTAAAAGAAATTAAAAAGTTAAAAATATTAAATAAACGCTATCACTATTTTTACAATGATGTTTTTGTGATTTATAAAACTCAATAACTTAAATAAATTATATTAACTAAAACGTAAACTCAAATTATCTAAAAACGTTACTTAAAACTAAAACGAGCGTTATGTACGAAAATTACGCTGAGCTAAGACAAAACGTAAAATTAATGAAATAAAAGTCCTACAAGTGTAAAAACAATTTTATTACGTACTATATGATAAAAGAAAATTTTAGGAAAAAGCCGGGTATTTTTTCGACTCTTAAATTATTTATTATGATTTAAAAACTAAATTTAACTAAATTAATTATTAAAAATACTAAACGTTTTTAGAAAAATATGAAAAATTCACAAAAACTACTTTAACTTATGCTTGATCTAAGAAAAATAAAAAACTAGATAGTTGTTATGTGAAATAAGCTCAAAATAAGCTAAAGAAGTGCTTAAAGCAAAACTGACTAAATACCCTTATATATTAAATGTTGCAAAATAAAACCAAGACAAGTCCCAAGGGCGCTTGGTTGTGCAGGTGTGTCAAGCGTGGTGGGTGTGCAGGAGGTCCTGAGTTCGAATCTCAGGAGACCCCTTTTTGCCTTTTTATTTTTTTTTCGATTTTTCTTTTACAAACTTGTTAAACACAAGAAAATAAGCACTTTCTATAACTAGAACTTTTTATGAAAATGACTAATAAGCTCAAAATAAGTCAAGATTTCAACAGTTGTGCAAAAAAATGAAATAAGCATAAGTTTTTAAGCTAAGTTACTAATAAGCTTCTAAATAAGCAAGAGCTAACTAAGAACAAACTAGATAAATGATTACAAGCTAGAATAACAACTGAATAAGCAATATATCTTGAAAATAAGCACAAAATAAGCCAAAACAAGCACTGTTGGCACATGACACTTTTCGTAAAAAGGTAGTCAAAAGAAGCTATGAATTAAGCACTCTATAAGCTGATTAAGATTAAACTAATATTTTTCTAATTTTGTTTAGCAACTAAAGTTTACTATCCCAAAAGCATTTAAGCTTAATCCTAATATTAAACACACAATGAAAATCTAAAGTTTATTCAAAAACAGCTATTTGAGAAATTTTGACTTTTTTATTACACTAGCACTTTGACTTTTATGAACTTGTAACTGATTCTATGGACTTAATATGTTATAATAAGCTATATTAAGATGATTTTAAACTAAAGTACTAAGTTTTAAGCTACTATGGTGAGATTTGCAATTTAAAATCTTAACAGTTAACACTCAAGTTGAGGTTAAGACTAATTTTGACTTTTTACAAAACAAGCACTAGTTTTATGATGAAATGAGTTATATTATCCTAATGTAATATGTATCAACCAAGAACAAGGCTACAAACAACCTTAAATATAGTGATAACAACAAATCCAAACACCCTTAAGTAAGTCGATATGATAGTGAAAATGGGCAAGCTACTGATTCAAATTTTAAGATTTTGATCAAACTAAGTTACTAGACCTAAAAACAACTTAAGAAAACAGGTTAGAACTACTCATGATCACAGATACTAGTACCAACAGAAACTGCAATTTTGACTTGAAATTGGAAAATGAGAAAATTACTTACAACTGTCCAACTGGTGTTGTAAGCTAAACCAAACCCATAACTACTCTATGCTACTCTAATCCAACCCATATCCACCTCTGCATCATCCCACATCATCACCAAATCCATTCTTGGCCAGTTTTGACTTTCGTTGACCATGAGACAATTTTACTTGAAAATGAAATATAAGTTTGCAAAAAGCTATGATAAGCTTAAATAAGCTTATTTAAGCTAACACAAAGCTACTTGGAAGCTTTAATACAAAAATTTGAAAATAGCTTTTTCAACAGTTAACTAAAAACTTGGAACTTAAACCAAACTTGAAATTGATTCTCAAAAGTACAATACAATGATATTTAAACTTAAAGATGATACAAATAAACTGAAAACTACAACATTTAGGCTAAAACTAGAACATTAATTTAAAAACGACATTTAAGAAAAATTAAAAACTAACTAACTACTCTCAAGCCTTCCTCTTGCTCTTTTTATACCTCCAAACTGCTTCTCCACTTGTCTTTAGCTTTTCCCACCTTTATTTCGCACCTTGGATGATTTTAAGTGAATCTTGGCCATTGAGCATTTTTTTGCGGGAAAAAGGATATATGGCAGTTGAGGTTGAGTAAAGGAGTAGGAGGTGCATTAATTGAAGTTTGGAGTTGTGTTGAGGTGGGGGGACAGGGAAAGTGATATGGAGAGGAGGGGGCTTGAGGTGGAGGTGTTTGCAGAGAGCATTGGGAGGGGGAAGAAAAAGGGCCAAGTGGTGTCTTTTTGACCGTTTGACCAGATATTAGTATAAAAGGGGTCAAAACAAGGGAGTCCAAAAAGGGTTATGGCAGGGGTCACTTGGTTTGTGATAGGGTCCAATAGGTTTAAAGGGTTTAATATCACAAGGACTAGATATGCAATTTCTGAAAATTAAGGGACTACTTACGCCAATTATGCAAAGCTATTCCAAGGGACCACAAGTGACAAGTTTCAATAGTATAAGGACCAAACTTGACAATTTCCAATTTCCAAGGACCATTTTTGTCACTTTTCAAAGTTGAAGGACCTTTTCCGCCATTTGACTAAAGATTCATTCAAGGACCGTTTTTGACAATTTAAAATATTTCAGGGACCTTGAATGATATTTTTCTTTATTTAGATATACCAGGGACTGTTTTTGACAACTTTTGAAACTTGGGGACTAAAACGCCAATTTTGCAAATTTGATACGTTTTCATCTGATTTTGATCTTTTTGCATTTAAAACACATAAAACACTGATTTGTGATATTTTCATCATTTTGATGCATTTTTGAGTGTTTTCAGATGTTTTTGCAGTTTATATTGTACAAAAATGATGAGTATTTAGACACTCATCATTACTCTTAGAAGTTAGGGTTGCTCAATCCTAATTCATACTTGGTATTTCGGGTTTGTGCTGGAATTTAGGTTTGTGTTGGAAGTTGTGACGTTGGATTGAAGCTACCATTGTGGAAATGCGTAGGCTTTCTTGGTATTCTTTGGTTATTCTTATTGATTATGGTTTTGCATCTAAACATACACCTTTGGAGCGAGTTTATGCTTGCTGCTCTATCTGTGGTTTTAGAGTCTCTCACCAAACGTTGTGTGTAATTTGTGAACTGAATTCAATTTTGATGATCAATGAGTGTGGGATGGTCGTTTGCACTTCTATGATATTGGTACTTTTTTGGATCGCATGGAAGTTGGTTTGAAGTTCTATGATGACTATGTTTTTGGTGTTACCTTAGTGAATCAAGTTTAATTCCATATTTATATTCACTTGTATAGTCATTATAGGTTGTAAGTTTTATTTTGTAAGTTATAAGAATGGCGTGTCATTCTTATATGAGAGTCTGTAAGTGTCCTAAGGGACTGGGATAAGGGATGTCATTCTCCTCCTTTGTACTTCAAAGTTTTTGGTGTAATGAATTTTGCCAGGGTGAATTAACCCTTTTACCCAAAAAAGAAAATTAACATTTCTGGTCTTAGACTTAACGTACATTTAACACCAACTGACACTAGGCTATGCCCAGTCTACACATTTTAAGCCTTTTAAGTTCATAATAATCATATTTGTAATATAACATTTCACTTTTTCCATTTTACGTAAACTTCGTACGTTTTACGTTTACGCGTTTTTAACCTACGTTTTTAGGTATTAACAACGTGTACGCACTCCGTTAAACTTATCACTCATATTATAGATTAATATTTAGTGTATTAATAAGTTTAACACGTTTTACAAGTTTTGTCTTTTTATGATACCCGGTTTTAAGTTTCGCGATTTAAATACTTAACCTTAGTAATGTCGGGACTAAATGACACTCCGTAAAACAAAAGACTTGATTATTAATCATAAGAAAAATATATTACAAACAACTAATCATCTAGTGAGTCATGCCTAATGACTCACTAGACACTTTCCTTGTTATAATTAAATCTACTCATAGATGGTTACATGTATAATACTTCCTAGCTAAGTCTTGAACAAATATCTGATAAGTCTTTCACTAACCTCCTAATTTCACTATAAAAGGAACTCATCCTCTTCCTTTCTTCTTCATTCAAATTCCCAACATATAATTCCATAACACATTCATCCTTGATTTTCAATTAACAAGTATCACATCACCGTTGAAGATCTTTTTAGTTCCTACATAAATCAAGTGGCAATTCCTTCATTCCACGGTTGAATTAGGAAGATTATTACAAGGGCTTGCTAAGGTCATAATCAATTGATTAAAAGAATTGGAATCTAGGGTTTCTAAGTTAGTGTCCTTGAAATCTTGTTCTTGTTTCCCTCTTTCTTCTAAAAGGCCAAAATTTGTAAGCTAAAATCATGAATCATCATCTTCATTCTTATGATTTTATGCTTGTGTTTTCATGATATATATGTTAGTTATATTGATCATGTTGTATACAAACTCTAAAACAAGTAAACATTTATAAACACTTGCTTATGATTTCATGTGAAAGCTTATGTTAATAAACTAGTAAATCAAGTAAATTATGCTAGTTATTGTCACCAATTTTATGAACACAAAGACCTTGATTATATTTGTAATTGAACAAGAAAATAAAACAAGAACATAACCTTTGGAATCATGTAAAAAGGACTTATAGATTAAAAAAGTTGAGATTAGATAATTATACTAAAAGAAAGCTTGACGTTTGGTAAAAATGTTTCTGATCCGATTTTAAACCAAGATTTTGACCCTTTTCTGTTCTGAATTAGCAAAAGTATAAAGCATGAAAGTTGTCTGGAATGATGTTACAAGGGCAGTTTACCTTAGAGACTTATAAAGACAGACTAGTTTTCTTTCTCTCCATATTGGCGACAAAAGAAACCCTAATCCCCTAATCATTCCATCTAAATCTGTCTAAACCTTTGTGTTCTTTGCATCAATCTGCCTTATTTATTAACTATCATTAAGTGATAATCGTTTCTTGAGTGGCTTGTTGTTTGTCTCACAAGTTTTAGTGGTTTTTTGAAAATTTGATCTAGGGTTTTATTTTTCTGTCGACTTTAGGGTTTCCATAAATGGCTGATTGGTTGGGGTGTTATTTATATTAGGCTGTTAATTGATTTTCCTCATCCATTGTTCACTTATTGATTGATTACATGGCCTGGGGTTAGATTTTGGGTGCGCTCGTAATAGAACCCTAACTTTTAGTTAAAGTTTTCTATTTGATTGGTTCATCTTTTATGTTTGCTGTTGTGTTTTTTGCTTTGTGTTTCATTGGTTAGTGGTTTGAGAGACATGGAGAAGGGGTTTCTAAACAATAATAGTACTTCCAAAGTTTCTGATGGTTCGCGTGTGGGTAAGAGTGGTGCTGCAAATCAGGTCAATTCCTCTACATTTGCTGATCTTAATAACTCGAATGGAGATGATATAGCCCAAAGTGTAGCTGCTAGGCTACATAGGTTTGGAGGTTCTAATGCTACACATAATGTTGGCCTGGTTAAACCCGTTAGGGATCCAAAGTTTTATGCGGGTATGTGTAAGGACTCGTCTATAAGTTGTAATGATGGTGCTGGTCGTGATCAGCCTTATTTTGTTTCGGATGGCAATGACCCTGTGGAACTAAACCCATTAGCGAGCCTATGGTTGATGGTACTTCTTCCAAAGAGAGATTGAATGTTCAAACTGCCCCGTATGATGGTAATCACCCAGGTAAATCATGTGTCTCTCATGTTACTTCTCCAATTTTGAATGTGGGTAATGGTTGTGTTACGGATCCAGAATTTGGTGAAGTGGATATTAACAATTGTATTGATCCGGTGTTATTGGATTCGTGTAATTCCTCTGTAGATACAATGCAAGATGTTGCTTCTAAGAATGTAGTGAATGTGTCCAAGGCTGGTTCTAATGCATTTGGGAGTGATAATGGGCCTGATCCCATTGATGCAAGGTCTTTTGCAAATGTGTTAACCCCCGAACGTGTCATTAGGAAGATTAATTTCCGACCTTTGGTGAATGATAGTCGTATTGCTAATCATGACACGGTCCTACCAAAGGATGCTATAGAGGGTGTTTTGAACCGATATGATAATACCCTTGTTGGCTTCTTTGTTGGCAACAATATTGCCTTTCCGTTGGTTCAAAACTACGTCACTAATACGTGGGGTAAGTTTGGTTTGAAGAAACTTATGAAAAATGATGATGGAGTTTTCCTCTTTAAGTTCGATTCTAAAGGTGTTAAGAATGTTCTCCAACGGGGCCCTTGGATTATTCGTAATTCACCTCTCATCCTTACCAAATGGACTCATGAAGTGTTATTGACCAAGAGTAACCAAGTACCCATGTGGATTAAATTGCACAATGTTCCATTTCTTGCATATTCGGAAGAGGGTTTGAGCTTATTGCTACACAGGTGGGTAAGCCGATTATGTTAGATGCTTTTACAAGCTCAATGTGTGTTGATTCATGGGGTCGCATTAGTTTTGCTCGTGCTTTAGTGGAATTATCATCAGATTCAGAATTAAAATACGAGGTTACTATGGCGATCCCTGAAAAGGGTGAGATTCGTTTTACTACTGCATGCATCAAGGTTGAATATGAATGAGAGGATCCACATTGTGCGGTGTGTAAAGTGTTTGGACATGACCGTACCTATTTTCCAAAGAGTGCTAAGGAGCCTAATCATATTATTAGTAATGAAGTTTTGTAGCTCCCACCACTACTTTGGAGGAGACGGATGATGGGTTTAAGATAGTTCAGAGTCGGAAAGCTAAAGGTAAGAAGTTGTCAAGTGGCATTAATATGGGTAAGGGGGCCTAAATTTGCTTCTAAAAAGCAGGTATATGTTGCTAAGCCGAAGATCCAGGATGCTAGTACTTCTAAGGTGGCTAATACCAGCGGTACGAATGTGACTACTTCTAACACTTTTGGGACTCTTGATATGCCCGATAATGAGGAGGATGGTATTCCATGTCCTTCTGGTGGTTTTCCTAATGTGGAGGCTGAATTGGAGAGGTCTAGTGGTTTTAGCAAGGAAGCGGATATGGTAGGATCTCAAATGACTTGTATGGAATCACAAGAACACCTTGTGAGTACATTAAAAGGAATAGGGGAAGGTGAGGCTTCTAAGCCTAGTGTTAATCCGTCTATTTCTGCAACTAAGGCAAGTAACCCGTTTTCTAAAGTAGGGGATGTGTTTTGTTCTGATAGTGATGAGGATGAGGTTATGAAGCTGGATAACCCTATGGCTAAATATATGGCATCAGGTGATGGCGGTTACGAGCTAGAAGAATTCTTATCTGATGATTATGCGGCTCAAGTTTACGACTTACCGGGACATTTGGATAAATTTTCTGACATGTATGATATTAATCTCCTAGGTCGTGGTAGAAAGTAAGTATATTTTTTGGTAGATCATAAGATTGGCATGTCATTATTGTGTAGTCTGTTTGGTTGTTGCACGTTAGGTACGTGTCTTTTACCTATGTAACGGGCCGAGATGAGAGATTCACTCTTATCCGTTGTACTGAAACGGTTTTTTGGTTACTATATTTTACCAGGGTGAATCCCTTTTACCCAGAAAAAAGACAGTTTTGACGCAAAAGTTATATTTTCACAAGTTCCGTAGCTACAAACCTTGTTCTTTTCCAAGCAAAGTGACTTGCAAAACTTAAAATTTCTTATAAAAATGTCATCTCTACCCTCCTCCATATGGGTATGCAATACACTGATTAGGGTTGTGTTTTTTATCTTAGGAGATGGCGGCTGTATTTTCTTTATTGGTTTATCTTGAGCGATCGGGTGACAACCCTAACGAATCCTTGTTGTTCGTTTTGGTTATTATTGAGAAAGTAGGGGATGTTAATGTGGATATGGACGCATTGAATGCTCGAATGCAGCGATTAAAAGGTCTTTAATCTAGGACTGTTTGTGCGCCTAAGCCAAAGATGGGTGCTAGGTTTTTGCGAAACCCTAACTCTGCTGCGGGAAACAAATCTGATCATCACTTGAATATGGTATCTGGTATCTCTTCTGCTGCTGTTAGACTACCACAAGGGACTTAAGTTGGATCATTTTCTACTGGTTTTAGGGATGGAAAATCTGGTTCTATTGCGAACCCTAATACGCTCAATCTTGAGTCGGATGCTTTATTTTGAAATGCTGATGATACATATGCTAATTTTCCTATCAATTCTGATTTCCCAACCCTTGAGGAAGTTAAAGGTTTAGCAAATAGTGGTGTTTCTATTGGAAATAAAAGTAAGACTGCTAATGAGGTTGTTGGTTCCTCTTCGGACCCTATTCTTCATTCTGGAAGTAGTGCTCCATCTCATGAATATCCTGCTTTGGAGGAGGATAATAACGAGTTGAATTTGCCTAATGGTGATGGGGTAAGTGTGGCTAATCAAGCTGGTAGGTTCAAGGCTATCTTGACTCATGACACAACTAGTAATAAGAGCCCTATTGTTCAATCGTCTGAAGTTACTCAACCTTTAACTTACGTTGGAGTTACTAATGGGTCACAATGTGCTCCTAATATGGGTACTTAGTCCGCTCCTTCCAAAGGTAAATCTAATTTTCATGCTCTTAAAGTTGATAATATATGGTGCTGATGTGTCCATTCCTCAGAAGGTGGTTGAAACTATTAGCACTAAATTTAATATACCTTGTAGGGATATTTCATTGGTAAGCATATTGCATTCCCGGTGGTAGAATACTTTATTCATAATAACTGGGCTAAGTATGGTCTAAAACGTATTATGATGAATGCAAAAGGTTTCTTTTCCTTTAAGATTGATTCTCTGGTTGGTTTGGAGGCTGTTTTAGAAGGAGGTCCGTGGATGATAAAAAACAGCCCTATTATTCTTAAAAAATGGACCATGAGTACTAGTTCAATGAAAGAGGAGTTAACCCGTATCCCGGTATAGGTTAAACTTCATGATGTCCCATTGCAGGTATTTTCTGAGGATGGTATTAGTATCATTGCAACACATATTGGTAAGCCTATTATGCTTGATTCTTATACTAGCTCTATATGTATTGATTCTTAGGGTAGGATTTGTTTTGCTCGTTGTTTAATTGAAATTGATTCTAATGCTCCCCTTAAGGAATCTATTACTGTAAGGGTCCCTTATGTTGACAGACTTGGCTTTTCTTCTGAAATTATTAGGGTGGAATATGAATGGAAACCTCCAAGGTGTGATGTTTGTTTGCTTTTTGGCCATTCTGTTGATACTTGTCCTAAGAAATTTGTGACTGCACCGGTTGTGGAGAAAAATAATGATGGGTTTCAACAAGTGGGTAATAGAAAGGGTAAAACTAAGAAGGGTGCTAAGGATCAGAACATTGGGAATTTGGTTAATGGTGTTCCAGTTGGTAAAAATATGTATTAAAGACCTGAAGTTGTTACCACACCGTCTAATAGCACATCCTCTCAAGGGGAAGCTAGTACTAGTTATGGTCATCCCCCTAACCTGGTAGGTGCTTCTACTTCAAATAAGAACTCTAAAGCTAATGAAGATAGCCAACCCACTCGTAATGCTACTAATAGTAATAGCCATCCTACACCTAAGGTAACTTCTCCAAACTTGGCTGTTCATGTGACTACATCTAACCCGTTTGATTCTTTGGCCTTTGATGATGGTGTTGATGAAACCTTTTTTTAAATAAGTTGGAAACCCTAAAACCGATTATTCTCTCTAGGCGATTTCCGATTCCCTTACATACCTAAAATCCAATCGTCACCTGCCTTACTTTCTGTAATACATTGGATTTCATAAACACATCAAATAAGTTCAAAATGGGCGTATGGTGTAGAGAGAGAAAGGGGAGTGTTCTAGAGAGATAAAACAAATGAAAGGTTAGATTACCAAATGAACATCCAACCCTCTCCCTTGTGGGGAGAGGGCTATTAATACAAATGACTACGCCCTCCTTCGGGTACGTGGATCGGCATACAGTGGGTAATGACCCGTCCTTCTTCCACGGTGTTACTTACACTACTGCTAATCTAACTAATATACTACTACGTCTACGAGCTATAATATGCTAAACATACGTTGGGGTGACCGACACTTCAGTATGGATTTTCTAAATCCTAACAATCTCCCCCTAAGGGAGGTCACCCCAATAATTACATTGAAAGAGTCTTAGCAATTAATTAAAATCTTTGATGCTTTGGCTCGTAGCCCTTGTAGTTGCAAAGCTTTATCACCGTGTAATAGTAGTGATTCTGTGACTTGGAGTGAATCATAGATATGAGATCAGGAACTTTCTTTGAGATCATCTGCAAGTTAAAATCTCCAAATTATCCATTGTGTGTTGCCATCATGTGAGTTTGTGACTTTTGGGACCGACATGCTCACATTGTGGATCATGATATCTTCTCATCAGAGTTGCGGAAGCTTTTGTTGATTCATGATATTTGCAGCAGCGTAGCAGAAGCATGAAGTGAAAATATCAGAGTCGTTGATGAAGATTGTAACACCCCCAATTTCGTGATACGCAGCGGAATTCAAAATGGGTGTTACTTCATGGCACAACAGTCATAACAACAGAAAATGAACTCTAATGGAGTCGTTTTAAAAGATTTATCATTTGATTTATATAAATATCAGAGTTTACAAAAATTAGGTCCCAGTAGTTTCACGGTTTACAAAATATGTTAAATGGGTTTTCGAATGATAATAAAATTTATAGCCTTCTTGAGTATCCGTCCTCCTCCGTGCCAGCCTCGTATAATATGGACCTGAAATACATGCTTAAAACTGTCAACACAAAGGTTGAGTGAAATTTATAGAGTTTAGGAAGTCAGTTGAACACATAATGTTTGTGTGGGTTACGTTGTTATACACCCATAATGTTGAAAACAAAACAATTATTATTTCATTAAGCATCATGCAATCAAGGCGTTAACGTGTTCCAAAATTTAATGTCGGTACGTGCCCTATCAAGGAGTTAACGTGTTCCAAAATTAATGTCGGTGCGTGCCCTATAACGGTATTAACGTGTTCCAAAATTAATGTCGGTGCGTGCCCTATCAAGGCGTTAACGTGTTCCAAAATTAATGTCGGTGCGTGCCCTATCAAGGAGTTACCGTGTTCCAAAATTAATGTCGGTGCGTGCCCTATCAAGGTAAAAATTGCCGTTTTTACCAATGTTACTCAAATATAGTGCGTTTGTTTGCCTACCCGGTCAACACAAACAGGATTCGTCAATCCCAATAGATCTATTCACAATATTCGTGCCCACTCTCACTAGTGATTAATGATTCATGATTAAGGGACTTAAGCTTGGCAAATGCGGTAACTTAGTGCTAATAAAACAATCAGATAAGCATATATTTTGAAAGCAATGTGTTCGGTTTAAAATAAAGCATGTATCTCCCCCAAGGGTTTGTAAAACATCTAAGTAATAGAAAGTGGGGCTATGAACTCACCGTGAACTAATGATACCAAAACTTATAATGAAATCGTTGGATAAGCCAGGAAATCTCTACGCGCAACCTAGAATATGATGTTGTCTTAGGTTCTAAAATAATATGTGAATTTATAAACATGCTTACATAGTCATTACATCAATTATGCTTGGATACTTAACATTTGTGAAGTCGTATAAGTGTTTACGTTTCGTTTATTTAAGTTTTCCCCATCTAAATCTGCATTTCTAAACCGTAATTGATCACGACTCGGTTTTTATGTCCTCGGAAAGGTAATTGAATGTACTAAAAATATTATGGGTCCTACTGCCCGAGAAATTAATTAACTAATGTGAAATTACCAATTTACCCTTGAATGTACTAGTTATTTCAGTCTGCAGCAAACTGTCTCACGGTTTTGGTCATAAGTCGAGTTCTACAACTCCGTTTAATACACGGCCAGCGGCCACGTTCAAGTTAGGGTGTTAGCTAAAACTTTTATTCTTTGACGAACAAGAGATTATATGAAAGTTTTATGAGTTTTAGCCGTTTAAAATCTGTTACTTACATTTAGACACGTTTAGCGGTTTTGGCTCTAGTTTATTCATCGGGATGAGTTACGGCATGACCCATCCGGCGAAACGACCAAAAGATATCGATATATAATCCTATGTAATTAATTAAGTTTCTCAATCCACGAATTTTAGCCAGAATATACGTTTACAGCCTCTGTCCAGTTTCAGTGTTGCAAATCTAGTCCTTTCGACGGTTTCTAGTGTTTTAGTCCATTTATCCAAGCACAATCAAGTATAATAAGCATATAGAACATATTACATATATCAAATACTAGTATTTACTGAAATCAAAGGTAAGTATATTAGTTTGCTTACAATCCTTGTGATGAATTTTTACTAGAACCATGAATCAAGATCACTAAACCTATGTTTGTAACACAAAACCCTAGCTTCCAAGTCTTTTCACCACCTTGCAAACCCTTTATAAACACTTGATAATCTTTGTAAAAACCTCCCAACCAAAGCCCCTACCACTCTTGAGTAGCTCCTAATTTAACCATGGAATGAAAGAATAAGCACTTATTTCATGTAGAGATCAACTAGGCCTTTAACTTTGTAGTATTACTTGAAGATTGAAATCAAAAGATGGATAACTTATGATGATCATGATGATGGATCAGTGATGAAGAGAGAAATAGGAATATGAATGTGTTCTTTGGATGTAAATGAGGAGGTGATAAGTTTGGAAGAGATTATGTATGACTTTGCTAGCTTTTATGTAAGGTTTATCTAGTTTATGAAACTTAACGAATAAGTAATCTATACACTTGTCTTGGTTATCATATAAAATGTGTAATAGGCTGTAAATGAGGAGGTGGGAAGCTATTTGTGATGTTTAGATATTATCTTGTGTTTACAGAGTGAGTTTTGGTTCCGGTAATCGCTAACGGTAAGTCGTAAAGTCACGAAACTTAAAACTGGGTATCCTAAAAATATGAAACTTATAAATATATTAAAACCTATCAATATACTCTATATAAGTATATTAGAAGAGTGGTTAGTTCTATCGGGTTGCTTAAACGCCGCTAAAAGCTGAAAACGCGGGTCAAAAACGCTTAATTCGCATAAAATGCTGAACTGGAAAGCGTAAAATTCCAAAACTTGTGGAATTGTCAAAAAATGGTAGAAATACATATTTCTAATGTTTATAGTGTTTTTGGACATATCGGGATGCCCGAATGATGTTTAAACCCTAAAGAAATTCTCGGACACGGTTTTTGTGAAATCGGTTCTGAATGGATTCAACGTACGTCGTCAGGACGACTTGTCGAGTATCAACTTTCTTGTCATGATGGTAAAATAAAAATAAAAATTTTACGGGATGAATAGCATTTTGTAAATAGTAAAATTTTGAAATAACCTCTGAAAGTCTCAATCCGACTTAAAAAATGATGAATAGTAACCGGTGAATAGTAATTTCTTGAAATGAATAGTAAAAATTTGAGAATGGATAGAAATCCTGAAAACGCGAATTGTTACAGTCTCACCACCTTAACGGGAATTCCGGAATTCAGTGTGTGTTATCCGATGTTGAAGTGTCTAGAAAATGTGGGTGTATGCGCCGAATTCTAATCTTTGCGTTCTCAAGTTTCTGGTCACAGAATGTTTATGTACCATGTGGCTTAAGTTGATAATCTAAAGGGTTTTGTTAAAATATTATTAAGTTGAATATACCTCAAGTTTGGTTTTTCCCGATTCTCAAAACGAATCATATCTTATTGTATCAAGGCTTTCAACAAAACCTGAATTTCTAACATGGAGTTTTTGTTAAATTTTAACGCCTTACATCTATGTAATTTTTGTTTCTGGTGATAGTGTGCAGCATGCAGCTAAATTTGTATTTGTATGGTTTCCTTAGTTGTTTCGTGGGTAATCTCTGAACACCTTAGTCCAGCAAATGGTTGACTGACACTTTCATCTATGTAGTGCCTTAAATAGAATAGTTTTGTTGTTGTTGTGAAATGGATGTTAATCAAAAGTGTAAGATATTGTTGATGTGAAATGTGTGGAAAACTAGAAGGGGGGGTTGAATAGTTTTGCCAATTAAAACTTTCTTTTAAACTATTTAGATCGACTTATGTCAATCTATTTGGATGTGTGTTGGATGTTGATAAACAAACATATAGAAGTATGTAATGAAAAGATAAGAGTAAGAAGCACAAAACCACAACGTGAGTATTTATAGTGGTTTGGATACAAGGACACCTTCCTTGCCCTAACCCACTCCCCGAGTCACCTACTCGAGAGTTCGTAATCACTACACGACACCAATCTCCTTATGGCGGAGAAGCCTTCACAACGTCGCCTACTCTTTTTCCGGTACTAGGCTAACCACCGGGTTCTTTCACTCCAAGGTGAACCACACCTAACACAACGTCTCCTACCCTTTATCCAGTACTAGGCTAGATACCGACTTCCATTACAATGGAGGAACTACTACCCAACACTACACCAACGACTAATCCCAAAGGAGACCAACTCCTTATTACAACATCATCAAGGATATCAATATCCTTGGATCTAATGCTAATCTATCTTGTACATCGAAACACACCATATCGAATGTACATCTAAGGCACCTTTCACTAATGCCTTTAGCTAGATCTTCAAGAAACCCTTCACTAAAGTCTTGTGACTTGACTTCTAGGCACCCTTCACTAATGCCTATAATACGGACGATCGACACCCTTCGTCTTGACATTTAAGACATCTTTCACTAATGTCTTCAAAACTACACATCTTAGAAGAAAGAAAAGAATCATCAACAAGAAGACTTCAGTAGTCTTGATGATGAGGAAGCATGGAAACTCATGGACTTGAGCTTCCTCGACATCAAAGGTGGTGATCTCGCCTTTAAGAGGAACCTAGAGAATCACACAAAAACAAAACTGTGCAAAACTATAAGGGGGGGGGGTCGAATAGTTTTGTCGATTTTAAGTAGGTTTCAAAAACTTTTAGATTCGTTAATATGTGAGATCTTATGGATGTAGAGAAAGTATAGATCAAATGATAAAGCAAGTAAATAAAGTAAAGCTAAGGGAAAGAAAAGACACAACCGATGTATAGTGGTTTGGCTACAAGGACACCTTCCTTGCCCTACTCCACTCCCCGAGTCACCTACTCGAGAGTTCAAGCACTATGTCAAAAAACTCCGTCACTTGGTGGAGAAGCCTTCACAACGTTGCTTACACTTTTTCCGGTACAAAGCTAAATACCGAATCCGTAGCACGGTGGACCACACCAACACGACTATTACACAACAAATATGTGAAATATCAAATACAAGATCTTTGCTACAGAAATCTTGCGGAGTGACAAATCAATCAAGGACCCCTTGCTTGGATGACTTGTAGAATGCTCGTGATCTCGCCTTAGAGAAGGACCTATATAAAGATCACAAATAGAAAGAAAGAAGAACAACTCTCTAGATCAAGTGATCTATATGTTAGAAGAGAATGAGAGTGTATGAGAGATTTCGTAAGAAGAGGGGTGGGTTAGAATGAAGAAATGGCTCTCTATTTATAGGCAAAATTCTTCACTGTTCCCCGGATCCCACGAATCCCTTCCACTTGGGATCCGTCTAGTGTAATCCTAGGGATCCGTGGAATGCTCCTCTTTGCCCATGGGTTTTTGGTTATGGGTTGGTCCATGGGTTTTCTTTAGATTCAATGTATCTAAGTATACATTGTATCTAGTCTACTTGGGTATGGGTTAAGATCCATGGGTTACGGTTTTTACCCATCCTAATAAACTATTACAACAAATGCTTAATTATTACATTTTTGTATTTAAATGGCTATATGTAAATGCTTTACAAAAATAACATGTGTCCTTATAATTATACTTAAGATAACATTATATTTGTTATCAACAAAACACAAAGAGATCGCAAAATATTAATAAACGTTTTTACGGTTTATTTGTATTAACAATCTCCCCATTTTTGTTGATGACAAAACATAATGTTATGATGAGTCAAACTTAAGAATAGATGTAAGTTTTGAAAGCCCCTAAGTTTTACTTCTTCACCCCCTTTTTGTCGAAACAAAAAGTTAACACTTGGAAGAAATAAACATAAAAGTGTTGAAAAATTAGTCCACATATTGCTAACTCCCCCTTGACGGTAGCTCCCCCTTGTTTGGGGCGTCAAGTGAAGAAAAATAAGAATCCTACAAAAAGAAAAGTTAGTAACATGCTTAAATAATCTTGTGAATGCCGAGAATCAAGATTGGGAGCCAAGGTATGTAAACAAAGCCTTGTAATAAAACAACAAAGTGTAGTGATATTTATGCCAACTACAAGCATGTAAAAATAAGAACAAGACTTGTTCTTGAAAGAGACTTCAAAATAAAAAATACAAGAAATAGAAAATAGTAGTAGTGATTCCTTCCATGCTTGCATAAGGTTTATGGATTGATGTTTTGATGAGTAATGGTATTGATGCGATCAAGGATGAGGTTGAGTATGAATCGCATTTCTTCCCTAACTTCTATTGCAATTTCCCTAGTGGATTGGCAATGTTCAAAATGTAAATGATGTGGGTAATGAGTGCGGAAATCTTCCGGGTGGTTTTGATTTGTAAGTTGCGGAAGTTGTGGTGGAAAAATAGGAAAATATGGATCAAAGTCCGGAATGTTTGGAAGTGGTGGTGGATAAGAACCTAGATGTTCTTGTAGTTTAATGGGAGCTAAAGGTGGTGATGTTTCGAGATCATTGAATATTGTGTTTGGAGAATTTGGAGGTGTCAAAAAGACTAATTCTTTTTGCTTTGGTTGTGGAGATCTTGTTGGAGTCGTAAGGAGTTCCAAAAGAGTGATTTTAGGTGGTGAATGATTTGGTGATGAAGTTGGTGTACTCGTTGGTGATGAGGGAGGTGCTATAATGGAAGCATCTTGTAGTGAGTTAGTTGATGGTGATGAGCCATATGATGGTTTTCCTAAGCAACAAGATCGGATGTCAATCCGTGCGGATATCCTAGAGTTTGATTTTGGTATTTTGGAAGGTGGAAGTACAAAGGTTTGAGTTGCATGGATGTGATTGTTTGTATTAGGGGATTCATATAAAGAGTTTGTGGATGACATGGTGTATTGTGTTTGTGGGGATGAGATGGATTATGCAAGCACTTTGGGAGTTCTATATATAGAGAAACAAAGCATTGTAATGAATGCTTGACCCAAAATATGGATTAAAGCCTAATGATTAGATATGAATTTAAGGCATGTGATCATGAGAACACAAGCATTAAAGAGCATACTCCCAAAAATAAAACAAATTTGGATTTTTCATCCAAAATGAGAAAAATAGAAGGTAAAAACAACTTCTGTCTCACGGATCCCACGGATCCTTCCCTTGAGGGATCCGTCCAGCATGAAGACTGGGATCCGTGGGTCTGGTGATGCAGGCAGCACAAAATTTTTCCTTTTTGAAAACATTTTGCCTATTGTGTGCCTATATGCAAACTATTTGGAGTTACGGTTATCTCGACTCCTAAAAGGAAAAAGAAAAATAAACTAGAAGTAGAAAAACATCCTATTGAGATAACGCGAAATCACTTATTTAGTACATAAGCACGTAATTTAGTGTTATCAATGCTCCTAATTCATTGTTTCTTAAATGAATGTACCTGAAAACACATATTAGTTATGTGTCCCCTTTAGCATTCAAAAGACATGAGATGCAATTAAAACGGGTTTTTACTTTGTATTAATAATGAAAAAGCAATTTGTCCTAGTCGTGAGAAATTGCTTTTGTGAAATTGATACGGGAATGTATCATCCTTTTAGAAAACATTTTGAAAAGAGGTTTTCTTTGAAAATGTGTATGTGTGAAAAAAAAATAAGAAAGCTATAAGTGGAAAACTTATCTTGGGTTTTGAAAATTCCCGTATTGTTTATGAGTTGTGCATGAAATAGAAATCCTAGAGTTAGAAAGAAGAAGGCTAGTGTTTACATACCTTGTAGAGTCAAATAAGTTACGACGTTTGTTCCATTAGACCAAGACCAAGACGAAGTAGATTGAATTGTTCCCTCTTCAACGGTTTGGTGAGGACGTCGGCTATGTTGTCTTCGGATGCTACCTTCTCAATAGAGATGTTCCCCTTTTGAACATTGTCTCTTAGGAAGTGATGACGAATCTCTATATGCTTTGTGCGAGAATGCAATACCGGATTCTTGCTTAAGTCGATGGCACCTTTGTTGTCACATAGGATGGCTATGTCGCTTAGATGAATGTCGTAGTCGACTAACGCTTGTTTCATCCATAGTGCTTGTTGGCATGCTTTGCCGGCGGACACGTACTCGGCTTCGGTTGTTGATATAGCAAGTGCCGTTTGTTTCTTAGAAAACCAAGATGTTAAACAACATCCCATGAAAGTACATACCCCACTTGGACTTTTTCTATCAACGTAATCACCTGCATGGTTAGAATCTGCATATACAATTGTTTCTACTCCCGTGCCCTTAGGATACCATAATCCTAATTGTGTTGTACCCTTAATATATCTAAATATCCTTTTTACGGCTTCTAGGTGTGATGTTTTAGGGTCTTCTTGAAACCTAGCACATAAGCAAACACTAAACATGATATCCGGCCTACTTGCCGTGAGGTAGAGAAGACTACCTATCATGCCACGATATTTAGTATTATCTACGGATTCGCCGTCTTCATCTTTTGTAAGTTTGGTGTCGGATGACATTGGAGTCCTAATTGGTTTCGACTCTTCTAGACCAAATTTCTTTAACATCTCCTTGATGTATTTAGATTGATTGAATAAGATACCATCTTCTACTTATTTTATTTATAGACCAAGAAAGAAACTAAGTTCTCCCATCATACTCATCTCGAACTCGTCATGCATGATTTTAGAGAAATCATCACACATGTCTTGACAAGTGGATCCGAATATAATATCATCTACATATATTTGTACTATGATTATATGTGACTCTCTTTTCTTAGTAAAACGTGTGTTGTCAACTAACCCCATGGTATAGTTGTGTTTAATTAGAAATGACTTAAGTCTATCATACCAAGCTTTTGGAGCTTGTTTAAGACCGTAAAGGGCTTTCTTTAATTTATACACATGTTTGGGTTTTTCAAAATCGATGAAGCCCGGAGGTTGAGCTACATATACTTCTTCATTAATGAAACCATTTAGAAAAGCTCTTTTGACATCCATTTGATAAAGCTTTAGATCATTAGCACAAGCATACGCAAGAAGTATTCTTATAGACTCTAATCTAGCCACGGGGGCGTAGGTCTCATAAAATTCTATTCCCTCTTGTGGGTTATACCCTTGAGCCACGAGTCTAGCGTTGTTCCTAGACACTACTCCGTTTGCATCTAATTTGTTTTTACAAACCCATTTGTTTTTACAAACCCATATGGTTTTACAAACCCAAACATCATTAGAAACGAATTGATTAAGTTCTTCTTGCATAGCCATTACCCAACTCTCATCTTTTATGGCTTCTTGTGTATTCTTAGGTTCTAAGGTTGAAACGAAACAAAACAAGATACTTTGGTTTTGAACTTGAGACCTTAATGTTCGTTCGTTTAGTTTTCCTATGACTTTATCTACGGGGTGATCTTTGGACTCTTTAATGTTTATTATTTCATCACTTGGAGATTCTTCTTCTTCACTTATCCTTTTCTTTATTACTATAGCTTCACTTTCTATAATCTCGTCATCGACAAGAGGTGGAGAGGGTTTGGGTGGACTTTCATCAAATTTTATATTTAATGACTCTTCTACCTTCAATGTTTCTTTGTTTAATATGACGTAAGCTTTGCTATTTGGCGAGTAACCTAAAAAGATACCTTCGGTTGATTTAGGATCAAATTTTGTAAGGTAATCTTTAGTGTTAAGAATAAAACATTTACTACCAAAGACTCTAAAGTGATTTAACGTAGGCTTTTTGCCTCAAAGTAACTCATATGGAGTTTTTCCTAAGATTGGTCTAATTAAGACTCGATTGAGTATGTACGTTGAAGTATCAACGGCATTACACCAAAACTTTTGAGGTATGGATTGTTCATTAAGCATGGTTCAACTCATTTCTTGTAGGGTTCTATTCTTTCTTTCTACTACCCCATTCGATTGTGGAGTGCGTGGAACCGAGAAGTTCTGAGTAATACCATTAGCGTCACAAAAAGCTACGAATTGCACTTCATTATCGAATTCCCTACCATGATCCGTCCTAATAGACACTATGGGACTTCCTAGTTATCTTAGGATCTTTTTGCTTAATATTTCAAAATAATTAAAGGTTTCCGTTTTGTTCTTTAAAAATTTTGTCCATGTATAGCTAGAATAGTCATCCACAATGACCAAAGTGTAGTAGTTGCCTCCATAACTTTGGATAGCGGATGGACCAAATAAATCCATATGTAGTAATTCTAGACACCTAGTTGTAGACACCATGTTTTTAACTTTATGACTTGAATGAGCTTATTTTCCTACATTACAAGCATCACAAAAATGATGTTGATATTTTAACTTAGGTAGATCTCTTACTAGATCTTTGGATGATAGCGATTGAAGAAGTCGCATGTTGGCGTGACCCAATCTTCGATGCCATAAGGTCAAAATATCATCCATAGAGGTAAGACCTAGTTTGTTTTTAGGTTCATTACCGATTTTAATGACATAGACTCCATGTTTCCTAATTCCTCTTCCTATGGTTATGCCATTTTTTAGTATCTTACTACCAGTTTCGGTAAAAAGTACATTGCACTTTTTATCACATATTTGTCCTATACTTAAGAGGTTAAAGTTTAGGTTTTCTACGTGACACACATCGTTAATAGTTAGAGATTTGTTAGAAATCGTACCTTTACCGATGATTCTACTTTTGCTATTTCCAAACACCACATTACCTCCATTAATGGATTCATATGTGGAGAATAGATCCCTATTTCCGGTCATGTGCCTCGTGCACCCGCTATCCTTGACCCATTCATCGGGGTCTAGATCGACCTTTAAGCACACCTAAAACAATAATAAACTCAAAAGTTTGGTCCCCATTTGTTCATGGGTCCATTAGTGTTAAACATTCCATTCATGTTAGACATGTATGGATAAGAAGAGTATGCATTCCATGGAGCAAAGTTTTGAAAAGGAAAACCGTTTTGCATATTTGGATTCCATCCCATTTGATGGTTACTTTTCGGGTAAACGTTATTAGGTCTCCTAAATGAATTAGGTTTTGAAAAAGATGGAACTTTGTTTCTTGCAAAAATAGGATTATATTTTGGAGGTGGTTGTCTAGTCGTGACATGAGTTGGTTTCTTCCTATTAACTATAACAAACTCAGTTCTAGATGAAGAAACCACAATATTGCTACTGTTTGCTATAGCAGATCCACGGATCCCTGATTTATCACTAGCCGGTTCCCTTTTGATGGGATCCGTGGGATCCGCCACAACAGTGGCTGGTTTTTCTAGTGCCTTAACAAATTTTGTTTCTTTATTTTCACTAGTTGATGGATCAAGTTGTTGAACAGTTAGACCTTTTTGGTTGTTTCCGGTTTTAACACCATCTAGTATCGTATCTAAAGTGTTCATACTCATTCTAGCAATTTTAGAATCTAGATGATCAACTAGTGTTTGAAGTTGAACGCAAAATTCACATTCACCACTTGCTATTTTACCCTTTTCCAAATGTTTTAGTTTTTCTTTTAGTTCTATGACTTCTTTGTTTAAACGTTGGTTTTGACTCTTTAAAAGCTTGTCTTTGTTAACTAGTTTTAAGCTAATATTGCATAGTTTGTCATATTCATTTTGCAATGAGTCGTCATCAAGTGATGAACTACTATAGTATTCGTGACATACCTCGTCATTTGCCATGAGACAAATTTCTTCTTCCTCCTCGTCGCTCATTCCCCACGTACCGCTCACGAACGCCTTCTGATCATCCCGTTTGGGACACTTACTAATAAAGTGGTTTGGATCCCCACATTTAACGCAAGTACGATCATCTTTTGGCTTCTCGTCCTCTTTGCTTTTCTGAAATCCTTTCTTATCGTCATACGGTTGTTTGACGTATCTTCCCTTTCTTCTAAAGAACTTTTTAAAGTCCCTTACCGCCATGGCGTACTCCTCATGGTAACTACTTGAATAGGAGTTCTCTTCATCGCTTGAAGCCTTTTTAGCTTTAAGGGCAAGAGATTTGTGTTTCTCTTTCACCTTTGAGGCTTCGGAGTCTTTAGCAAGGACAAGCTCGTAGACTTTTAGGTTGCCTATGAGTTCGTCGAGAGTAAGGATTGTCAAATCTTTTGACTCTTCGATCGCCGTCACCTTGGATCTCCACTTTGATGGAAGTGCCCTTAGATATCTCCTAACATGGTTACGGCTAGAAAAGATTCATCAAGTGCTTGTAAAGATGTAATAATAGTATTAAATTAGCAAATGAATGATCTATAGTTTCCTCATCCGATATTGAAAATTGTTCATATTGCTGAACAAATAAATCAATTTTAGTATTTTTAACTTGTTGATTACCTTGATGAGTTACAACTAAAGAATTCCAAATTTCTTTAGAGGTTTTAAGCATAGAAATTCTTTCAATTTCCTTTTTGGGTAAAGCATTATACAAAACCATTTTAGCTTCACTATTTTTAGAAAGCTTTTTCTTCATTTCATCATTTAGTTTATCATGAGGTATGTTAATTAAATTTCCTTTATCATCATTTGAGGTAGCCTCAAAATCACCTTCAACAATAATGTACCAAAGATCAATATCTTTAGACTTCACATATGTTTCGAATCTATTTTTCCAATATATAAAACCATTAGTTTCAAGTAGTGGTGGTTGTTGCATAGATTGCCCTTCTTTATAATTTTCAGAACCCATAGTGATCGAAAAGTTTTTAAAATACAATTTTATTTTAAAACTTTTATAAACTTAGCTCTTGATGCCAATTGTGGAAAACTAGAAGGGGGGGTTGAATAGTTTTGCAAATTTTAAGTTAGTTTCAAAAACTTTTAGATTCGTTAATATGTGAGATCTTATGGATGTAGAGAAAGTATAGATCTAATGATAAAGCAAGTAAATAAAGTAAAGCTAAGGGAAAGAAAAGACACAACCGATGTATAGTGGTTCGGCTACAAGGACACCTTCCTTGCCCTACTCCACTCCCCGAGTCACCTACTCGAGAGTTCAAGCACTATGTCAACAAACTCCTTCACTTGGCGGAGAAGCCTTCACAACGTTGCTTACACTTTTTCCAGTACAAAGCTAAATACCGAGTCCGTAGCACGGTGGACCACACCAACATGACTATTACACAACAAATATGTGAAATATCGAATACAAGATCTTTGCCACAGAAATCTTGCGGAGTGACAAATCAATCAAGGAACCCTTGCTTGGATGACTTGTAGAATGCTCGTGATCTCACCTGAGAGAAGGACCTATATAAAGATCACAAATAGAAAAAAAGAAGAACAACTCTCTAGATCAAGTGATCTATATGTTAGAAGAGAATGAGAGTGTATGAGAGATTTAGTAAGAAGAGGGGTGGGTTAGAATGAAGAAATGGCTCTCTATTTATAGGCAAAATTCTTCACTGTTCCCCGGATCCCACGGATCCCTTCCACTTGGTATCCGTCTAGTGTAATCCTAGGGATCCGTGGAATGCTCCTCTTTGCCCATGGGTTTTTTGGTTATGGGTTGGTCCATGGGTTTTCTTTAGATTCAATGTATCTAAGTATACATTGTATCTAGTCTACTTGGGTATGGGTTAAGATCTGTGGGTTATGGTCCATGGGTTATGGTTTTTACCCATCCTAATAAACTATTACAACAAATGCTTAATTATTACATTTTTGTATTTAAATGGCTATATGTAAATGCTTTACAAAAATAACATGTATCCTTATAATTATACTTAAGATAACATTATATTTGTTATCAACAAAACACAAAGAGATCGCAAAATATTAATAAACGTTTTTACGGTTTATTTGTATTAACAAAAACTACAAACATAGATCACTTGGATCTGGGGTTAGAGAGTTTTAAACTCAAGGAGAAAGTATGTGAGAAAGGGGTGAGAAATTATGAAGAAATGGCTCACTATTTATTGAGAAAAATGTCTACTGTTCCCCGGATCCCACGGATCCCTCCCACAAGGGATCCGTCTAGCGTAAAGCTAGGGATCCCTGGGACACTCTTCTTTACCCATGGGTATTTTGGTTATGGGTCATAGGTCATGGGTTATGGGTTGATCCATGGGTTTTTAACTAGATACAATGATCTTTTGAGTGCAATGCACCTAGTCACATGGGTATGGGTCAATACCATGGGTTATGGATATTATCCATATATGATATAAGCATGATGTCATGCAATGAGTTATGGGTCAAGCTCCATGGGTCATGGACTTTTGGTTGTACCCAACTACATTCATTGTATTTGGTCAATGGGTTATGATACTTTAGTTTCTACCCATTTATATTACCCAATATACTACATACTAGTTATGTGTATATTTTACCCAAATATGTAAACACTAGTTGTTGTACATATGTAATATTAAATCATAAAATCACTTATACTTGTTTTAGTGTTTTATGTGAAAACGTAAGTATGTTAGAAACTATTAGTTCAAACCATTTACGTATTTTATTTGTTTCGTTTAAAATGATTTTACATTTTTTATCGACATAACATTAGAAGATCGTAAAATATAAAATTAACAATCTCCCCCTTTTTGTTGATGACAAAACATAAAATTATTTTAAGGAAAAGCTAAAATTCATAAAAGTTTGAATTTGTAGTTTTTACTTTCTTCTCCCCCTTTTTGTCGAAACAAAAAGAGCTTCGAAAGGGAACTAACACATTGTTTTAGGAGAAACATGTGAAAGAAAAAAATAGAGAGAAAGTAACGGGAAATGATCTCGTCTTTACTCCCCCTTAACGAGTCCATCCCTATGTAAGGGCATCAAGAAAATAATACTAAGCTAGTTCATTTGCAACTAAGTTTGCAAAAGATTTCGTCTATGTGACGAATGTGCTCCCCCTTGATGATTGCAATTTTGCAAAGGGATGTCATGAAATGTAATCCTAATATTGCAAGTAATTTGCAATGTATTGCTTTGACACAAAGCTCTCCCTAGCTTTAGGGTGTCAAAGTCTGCATGTGTAAATTGAATAACTACAAAACAAAGGTTAGAAAACAAGTATAATGCACAATTTCCTGCAAATATGATCCAAGTTAGTAGAAAAATAGTTTATGTATCACGGATCCCATGGTTCCCTCCTTCTAGGGATCTGTCTAGGCAAATTTAAGGGATCCGTCTGGCTCATGATTAATTTCAGCAATGGTGATATAACAGATTATGTTAATGTTAAAGTGAGATATGTATTATACAACATAATCATATACTTAGAAATATAGCAAGTAGCATGTATTTTCATTTAATAAAACTAGAGATATGATATACATGACTCTAAAAACTAAGAAAATGATTGATACATGACTTGGAATTACTAGACTTATCTAAGTAACGCTTGAAACTAGGACACTACTAATATCCTCTAGCTTAAGTTTGTTTAGGTTTAATCTCGTTGAAACGTTCGAGGAGGTGATAGAACATGAAACGTTGGTCTTCTCGTACTTCATGTATCAAACTTTCAACATGTTGACAATGATAACAATCTTTGTCATGGCTAGGTATTGGTGGTGGAAGAAATGAAATTGCTTGATGCGAAGGATCAAGTGAAGCGGCTTGTGGAGCCTCAAACGACGGAGGGATTGGTGGAGGCGCATTTGAATATGGCTCAGCCAAGAATGATGGTGGTGGTAGAGAAGTGTCAACTTCCATATGGTCGGGTGGTTGACTTTGATGATTTCTCATAATCCAAATGGGATTATATGATGGTAACGCCTAAAAGGAAGCCGGAGCTAATGTTGACTCAACACCTTGATTTTGTACCATTATTCCTCCTAATCAGGAGAAGGATGAGACGGCCTAGGAGGCAAATCCTCTAAATTGTAAAGATGTGGTGATGATAGTGGCGTTGTAAACGAGATAGCTCTAGGAACCAATGGTGATGGTTTAGTGGAGATGATATTGTTTGGCCTAGGAGGTATGGTGGTGTTTGGCATAGGTAGTTTTGTGGGTACTATCCTTTTAGGAATTGGTTTGATTAGTTGAGAATAAATCCTTGCATTTGTTGGCTTGACCGGAGATGATTCAGTTGAAGAGATTTCATGTACAACACGAGCAATTTTCTTGGGTGGTTCTTTGGTGGATAAGTTGCTACTTGGATTTTTATTCATGATGAGATGATTTCAAGAGGTTTGTAAAGGTTTCTTAAGTGCTGAAAATGAGGATGAAGATGATGACTTTAGGAGTCCTAACAATGTGGTTTATAAAGCAAGAGATTTGGTAAGTGCATTCAAGACTTAAGCCACTAAACATCATTAGAATGTGAGGATTAACATGCACAAGAGTCAACTTCAGAGTTTGTACTGATCTAGGAACTCATTTAAGATGAGATGGAGTGTTTAAGTTGGAAAGATGAGCTTGAAATGATTGTTTTAGCTAGAGTTGACATAATCTGTCATACGGATCCCATGGTTCCCTCCAATGAGGAATCCGCCTAGGCTAATCCTAGGGATCCGTCTGTCGCCAACAGAATAAGAAAAGGTAGCAATGATGTTTTGTAAGGTCTAATGCCTATTTCTTCTTTGGTGTTTCAGTTTATCTAAGTGTCTTAAATGAAGGGGTGCTTAAGTACTTGCGGGTAATGAGTAATCTAGCTAATGATTGCCTTTTATGGAAGAAATTTGAACTTTCATGAGTACCAATGAATGAACAAAGATGACACTAAAGATTTTTGAGAGTGTCAAGTGAAGCTAAATGATCCTAGAGACCAGATAGTGACTTAGGATAATGTTTTGGAGAATATCCTAAAGGCTTAAGATGGAAAAACTAGAATTTGATCAATTTGGACCAATTTTGAGGTAAAGATGATTATGATCAATTTTTCCATAATTGAAAGATTTCCAAGGCTAGATGTGAGGGATCATGTGAGGAATGATGAGTAAGCTTGAGAGTGGAATAGTAATAGGTTTAAGTGAAACGGTAGATCTACAAGCGTCATGATTGTGATCTAGGTGAGTTATGTGTGAGTAGGAAGGATCTACTTAACTTGATAAGGACTTAATTTGCCTTAAGACACTATGTCTAGCTTAGTGTGAGGTGTTCTAACGATATGTTTGAAATAAAGTGTTTGTAATTGCATTTTCTGTTTGCCGGATCCCCCGGTTCCCTAAGAGTAGGGATCCGTCTAGCACAACCTTTGGGATCCTTCTATCTGCTAAGCAGGACCTTTACTAAAGGTATACAATGATTTTGACAGTGCATTATATTCCAAGGTTAGTTTAAGGGGTTCTAATACTAAGGTATCAAATGTAAGATGTTTTATTTCATGAAGGAAATCGGATTACATTGATAAAGCATGAGTACAAAAGGATTAATCCTATTTGAAAGACTACTAAGTTCCTTGAGCATTTTCGCTAGAAGGATCATCAAATGGTTGATGAGTGTTGGTGGAATCAAGAATGAAGAAAGTCTTCATGAGAGATATGTTTCCATCATCTTGTTCACAAGTACGTACAACGGACTTTGAAATTGAGGAGGAAAATGCATGACGTTATGATAGAGGCACGTCAAGAACATTCCATAAGGGATGAGTTTATTCTTGGAGCCTTGAAGATTTAAAATTCGCCTTGCGAAGAAGTAGGCGAGATTGTATGGTTGTTGTGTTAGCAAACAATACATTATGTGAGCACAACAAGCGGGAAGGATTTCTCGATATCTCCTAAGACTCCAAACATTTTCACGTAGGATGAGTGGAAGGGGCTTGTACTATTCTCGGATGTCCCGTGTAAAGATAATGTTTGGAGCAGAGTAATATGGTTGAGGTTTGCATATTATGCGATTTAAATCCTTCGGGGAAGGTATATGTGAGCAATATGGACTATTTTCTTCACGAAAGTTGAAGAGAAAATCAAGAGACCAATCTTTGGTGAAGGCACATTGTCCATGATTTAGAATCCGGAGGATGTGAGCAAATTTCCCATAAGTTAAAACAAACTTTTGGTTTTTTTGATCCAAAACCAAAGAGATAGATAGCGATCCTCGTTACGAACGAGTTCAACTTGACGGAAGAATTCCATTATGAACCTTGGACATATCTTCTCGTTGATTTCAAAAAGACATTCTAGTCCTATGGCTCGGAAGGAGGTATTGATACCTTCTTCGAATTGTAGAGAGGTGTCTACAATACGTCCTTCGTGGAAGTGACGGTTTTCGAGATTATTGAACCCACGTACATGATTGCCAGGTGTGTTAGGCTCAAGGTAGATGTTCGGAGTGTAGACGCTAGTGAGTGAAAAATCAAACTCATATTCATGCGTCATAGTTGAATCTATAGAAACGATGAGTTAATAGAAAGTGATGTTTTGTGGTCAACCAATGATTATCTAACGTTTTTACTAGATTTTTATTAACAATGGTTTTTGTAGGATCGTATATTTATGTGTTTGATGATTCGGGTGGTCTTGGGAGATCAAAATACATGTTTTCCATTTTAGAGAGAGAAACTAGAGAGAGAGGGTGTTCTTGCTAGAGGTTTACACAAAAGTATGAATATTAGATTGAAAGCACCACCCCTTCCATGGATGGAAGGGGTATTTATACTTACACAATACACGACCTCCTATCGCCCTGGATCGTGGATACAGGGTAAAGACCCGCCCTTCCTCCACGGTGTTGCACTACACTATACTACGCTACAAACTAATAAATAAACTACAAAATAACGTAACTAATGACAAGTCCACGAGCTAACTTATGCTAGATAGCAATTGGGGTGACCGACTCTTCACTATGGATTTTTCTAATTCCTAACAATCTCCCCTAAGGGAGGTCACCCCATGTTTTACATTTCGAATCCTAGCATTCTAATCTTGACTTTGTTCTTGAGCTCGTAGACTTCAATTCTTCAAGTTCTGCAATCTTTGTGCTTTTGTAGCGATTCTTCAAAGTCCGCAATGATTTGTACTTATAGTGGAGGCCTTTAACTGATCCACATCTTTGATGATCTTTGAGCTTTCTTTGAGATCATCAGCCACAGAAATCTCTGATCACCCTTTATTGAGTTGCCATCATGTGAAGTTGTGACTTTTGGACCGACATGCTCACACTTTGAATCATGACATCTTTCCATCAGAGTAGCGGAAGCCTTACTGGTTCATGATATTTGTAGCAGCAAGCGAAGCATAGTATGAAATATCAGAGCCAGGTTATGTATATATGCACCAGTCATGATTTCTTCAATTAAGTGTGGATGCTGTGAGCATGCGGCTTTGGATTGACTCCTCAATTCTGATCGACTGCAACCGTCCAAATGTACCTGCAAACAACAGTTAGCAATAAAACACACGAAAGTGTCTTTGATCACTTTCGTTGAATTGAGGTACACGCCCACGGTTCCCCGTTGATCAGTACAAGTACCGCTGTGATCGGTAGGATTCCTAAGAATCTCCTTGACAGGGTTTCGCAGCTGTTCTAGCTGTTCTCAAACCGAACGTCTCAAAGAAGACTACACGGAGTGAGTGAACCAAATAATTGAGATTCACTGATTGATGAAAAATGATTTGAAAACAATTGCGTATTGCTTGAAGAAAGAGTTTTGCAATACGACGAAGGTTTTATGAAAAAGATCAATTTTCAATCAAAATACTTTTTGTATTAGAGAATGAGTACACATTCGACGTGCTAGCGAAAAGAAGAGATTCGCACATCGAACGGTTTTTCTAAAAGTATTTTTCAATCGAGATACTTTTGTGTTTGAAAATGAATACACATTCGACGTGCTAGAGAAAAGAAGATTTGCACATCGAATGGTTTTTCCAAAAGTACTCGTCAATTCCATTCCTAGACCAAGGTTGATTCAAGAATGAATCGCCCCATTGTTTCTATCCAGTTGTCACAAGCTTGATCTTTTGCAAGATTTCACATGTCACCCACCAAGAGCTTGTTTGATGTTGGCTCTAGAAGGATTTCCATCTTCATTGTGAATATTTTTACATATCACTCAGATGTTCTGGCAATACCACAAGGATAATGCGTAGGACTCTTAATATATACTTACTTTCCACATTGTGTGAAACAGCAAGTCTTCAAGAATTTTGTGTCCTAATGAGATATTGTGGATGATCTCTTGGCTCTAGACTCAATTAGTGCACATTTGGTTCCTATGCCGGAGACTAGGGAGAGGGTCTCCTTCTTCAATATCAACAATCTCTAAGAGAAAGTCGATAGATAATGTCGGTTCCCTGTGAGAATGAAACAAGTCCTTTTAAGAGGAACTTGAGTAGTTTGGGAAGTTGTAGTGCAGTGCATCACTGGGTCCATGATGTCTTGTCTTCAATACCAGTGTTACCTTGGTAACAACCAGTAGCATATGTATTGAACCCGGTTACTGCCCTAAGGTTGAATTGATGGAGGGCTATTTCTTTTCACCCTTTTCACATTCATTTCCTTTTCATTCTTCAACCCCTTCAGTGCTTACCAAGACTTCATAACTAGAACCTTGTTGGGTTTATTCCAGTAATAGCTCAGTCTCAATCCACACTCTTTCCATATTCTCATTTTTCTCCTTTTTTAATATACCTAAGGACTCTACACTATCTAGTGGATTGTCCCTGGGTAGATCCTCCGGCTCTGGGGATCGTGGGGGAACTAATACCTAAACTAACCATCCTTATAACACCATGCATAAAGTAAATTGGTCGGTCTTTTGGTATTGTTCTTTCCTTCATGAAACCAATTGAAAAATCATTTGGAAAAACAATCAAGGTACTTGTGATACGAGATCAAAGCATTTTGTACCTTAATAGTTTTGATCATTTAGAAATGCTCCCTCTCAACATGTGCATATGATTTGAAATTGTTTGGCACATGGAGGCAAGAGTTCTTTGAAATAATTTCTTTGAAATAATTTCTGATCACATTTTCCTTAGATAAAGCCATTTGAATTTCTTTGGTAAATTCTCCCCCTCAATATGTGCATAGGATAAGAGAAATCATTTTAACACATAGAGGCAAGAGTTCTTTGGAAGCACATCCACAAATCATAAAAGCCATTAAGAAAACCATTTGAAAACTCAATCAAGGTACTCTATGTTAAAACATAAAAGCTTTTGTACCTCGATAGTTTATTTTCCTTTAAAATGCTCCCCCTCAATATGTGCTTCAAGATTCGAAAGCGTTTAGCACATATGAGAGAGCAGCCTGCACAATTAAATCAAAACGATCACCTTTTATCAAATTTCATTATTAAATCACAAATTCTCCCCCGATCAAAAATATCAAACCCTTTGAGATTTTGGATCCCAAGTGATTTAATTAGGTTTAGAAAACATGGGAGAAAATGTGGCCTTGTTTAAATCCTCCTCCTCAACATGTGCATTGTGTATTTGAACTCGTTTGGCACATGGAGGCAGGAGTGCCTTTAAAGGACTAAAACCAATTCCATTTAAAACAGATTTGAGATTTAAATCACGATCTATACCCCGATCAAAATTTCAAACCATTTGAGATTTGTGATCCCAATTGATTTAAATCATTTAGAAAATTTTGGGAAAGACGGGCTTGATTTAACTTTTGAAAATGACAGATAAGGACCATTTTAAGACATTAAAGATTGTTAGTGTCAGGTATGATAGTTTTAAGAGATCTTTAAGTAAAATAAAACAATTTCACAATCAAACAAGAACAGAAAAAATTTCATTTTGAAAGACCTTGATTCAAAAGAAAAATCATACCATGACATAACATTAAATCTTTAGATCACCACATAATTTCGTACAAACGGACTCTTTTGAAGATATATTGTTTGAAAATATTTTAAATTAAATCACTCTCCCCCTCAATCCATGACAGAAGTCAATAATTGAGTGACTTAGGTTTTGATAACAAGAAGTCCGGTGATTTTCAAAAATTAGTCCAATATATTTTCAAAACAATATTTTCCATTTTCAAAACAATTTAATCAAATTATTCAAAATTGTTTAAAAATGGTATCCTGCACAAAGATACGTTAGGTGGTTGAAAAGCTTCTGTTGTTGTTGTTGTAGGGCTTGGAAGAAAAAACCATATGCTGATGCAGTGAGACTTCTTTTTACGTTGCATTTTGAATGCCAACTGAGGTCAAATTAAGCTCCGTTTCTTCAATCACTTAGAAGAAAACCATCTCTGATGCAAAGAGACCTCTTTCGTTGCATTTATGCCAACTCTCCATAGAAGTCCAATTAAGTTCCGTTTCTTCATATGTCAACCCAAGATATAGTTACCCTTTCCTTTCGGCATCCAATCATCATCATTGTGGGATCCGATCGGGAACATTCTTATATCCATGATATCTGCATACGTTAGTGAACACACATACAGATATATGGTGGTCGACATCACCCAAACAAGAATCGACTAATAAAAGTCAATTCAACATATCAATCAGATCATATAAAGCATGGGAATAATGTGTTCATCAAACTATAATCATCTAAACCTAACAATCATATCCTAGAAACCTAGTCCTTCAACATAGGCAATTAATATATTTTTAATTAAGCATTAGGATGATTAAGAAAGTCCGTTAGATGATATAAATTTGAAAACATTTTCTCCCTCAATCAATGACTCATTTTCTGAAAAGTTTAAAAGCGCTGAAGTCATTGATTGAGTTTTCAAATTAATACTAAAACTCTGATCCTGATTGATTTTTCAAGCAACTCATTTTACCACCATTTTGAAATACAACAAATATTTTTCTAAAGAATTTTAGACGGAAAAACATTTGTGTAGGAACAGCAATTTTCGACATACTTTCCTCATTTTGTTTTAGGATAAGTGCACGAAATTTTGAAAACGGTTTAAGGGTGGCACTTTCCTTCCTTTTAAGAGCGGGTTGCTATCAGAAATAATAGCAAACCATTGTTTAAGCGGGTCACAATGAAGTAACTGCAAGCCATTTTTTTAAGCGGGGTTACAATCAAATAACTGTAAGCCATAGTTTGTGACATGTTAGAAAAATATTTACACCTCCTCTGCGAACTTCATCTAAAATCCCGTGCCATTATTGAATGATATTTCTAAGACCGTAGATGTTATCGATACCGGAAGACATGTCTTGAGAAAACATATTTTTGGTCTTTTTCAAATTTTCTCAATTTTATGGATTTTTGAAATTTTATATTTTTCTATTTTCTTTTTGTTGGTTTTATATTTTTGTATTTTGTTTTGCTGGTTTTATATTTTTGTATTTTGTTTTTCGAATAAGTATTTACAAGGATAGAATAGATGATATAGTTAAAGAAGATGATGATACGAGTACCGAGATAAGGATATCGAGCAGCCCCGTTGTAGAAGATAGAAGTCATCATCTCTTAAGCATTCACCACCAAAGCTTCCAAGGCTCTTGAATCAAAGAGAGAAATTGAGCCACTTGAAAGTGAGACTTTGGTAGCTTCCCCCCAAACCGAAAATCCTTATGTTGAGCAGATTCGAAGCTCTATTTCAAACTTGCCTTAGCTGCCAGAGAAGCACACCATTATCATAAACCCAGCTGCTCCTTTTAAGAATAATCACCGTGATTCTTCGTTTGAGGCTATATCATCCAATAGAATACCAGCAACATTTCATCCCACTCATAAATAATCTTCTCAAATTTCTTTTCCACTGAGGTCCGAAGCAATCCATTCCAAAAAAAAGGTGTCAAGAGAACAATTCCCCCAAGTAGTTGAATTGATGCAGTCCGTCTCTTTGTATAATGCTCAAGAACTCTCCCGAATACACTTCATGAGGGGAATGAAGAACACCTTCCCATGTTCACATTTTTCTTCCGAGATGAACGTGTATGAAGCTCAAGAGCCCGAAGTACACCAATATCCAAGAACTCTCCCGAATACACATCATGAGGGGAATGAAGAACACCTTCCCATGTTCACATTTTTCTTCCCTGATGATCGTGTATGAAGCTCAAGTATCCGAAGTATACCAATACCCAAGGAGGGAATTACTGATAACATTGAAGAAGCAGGCCAAGTCACTGATTATCTCTGCGGATGACAATCTCTGCGGATGTCAACTCCGAATAAGTGATTATATCTCCAATCACCGATTAAGCCCTCAGTGAAATAGTGAGCATCCCCAATGTACACAATCTCTCTCCCCGATCATTGCGACCATCAAATCAATACCACATACTAGTGTACCTCTATTATCTTCTAAACTTTCTCTGACATCACTTCCCCCACGTAGTTGGAATAATAACACTAAAAGCCTTGATGAGTAAAACTTGAGTTCTCTCGGTCATGACAAATGTCTTCCAGGGATATCTTCAATCACTTAGAAGAGTTAAGTTCATCAAGTTTACTCGCCATGAGTCAAACCTTGAGTTTCTCTGCGGTAATAACATTTGTCTTCCCGGATATCTTCAATCACTTAGAAGTATTAAGTTCATCAAGTTTACTCGCGTTTAGATGTGAGTCTCTTCCCCTTCTCGGTTTTGATGATTCGAATCAAAACATTAATAAGCCCGTATACTAGAAATTTGAGAAGAACTCTTGAACTCTTGTGAGAATCAACTTGCTGAAGACTCACTCTGACTATTTTTATCAAACCTTATGTAGACAATTTGAAGTGACCACTGAAGAAGAAAACCCGATATACCCTACTTGCATTTGTATCTTAATCTTGCACCCAATGATGGAAGAACGGTGTCGAGAATTTATGCTTCAAGCAAATCTCTAAGTACTTACTACCCAAACAAAGTATGAGACATTAACACCTCTTGCGATTATCCACACCGTCATATGCGTGTGACACCGAGTAAAACAAAGTAACTCCTAATAGTGATAGTTAACCAGGTCTTCAACCATTCACCTCGACTGCTGGTAACTAGATAAACCAAGTCTTCAACTCAAATTCTTAAGCCCGAGCAAGTTATCAAATAAGAACACGCCTTTGTGAAAGTCAACTTCAATCTCAAATGACTGATAAATGATTAACTCCGAAGTAATCAACTTGTGTCAAATGTCCAACAATAGTCAATATCAACGTCTCGAGGAGTCACTGCTAAATAATACGAGCAAGTCTAATTGGGAATTGAATCTGACTTATAACACTCACCCAATTAGTGCTCTGCCCTAAACCGACAATCTGTTTGATAGATGCCCAGATTAAGAAGAAGTCTTTAGATCGTTAAATGCAACTCGTCTTTAGTCTTCTAACATGTAGCAGAAAATGTAGAATAGACTGTAGACTCGACCTTCTTCAAGATTGTGCAGTTGGGGAATAGATAGTTAACATCTTCAACTCACACCAAAAAGCATCTCACCAAAAAGCATCCCAATTAACTTACATCTTGCAAATCCCCTTAACTAAAATCTCTCCCAATCAAACAAGAACAGACAGATGTTCATCAAGGAAATCAGCAATAAGGCCGCAACGAACACACAAGATGGTAACACCAACTACCAATCACATCAAACAAGAACAGAGAGATTGTTCGGAATTATCATGCTGATGTATACGCGAAGCATTAACCGGAAGCACTTTGTCGATAAACTCATCAATCCGAGTGAAGATGTCAACCAACGGCTCTTTAGAAGAGAAAAACTCCATGTGAAGATGACCCGATAAGAATAAGCTCGGTTCTTACATGAGTTTAGAGCCGTGTGACCATTTATATTCTCAAATGTCAATCAACAATGCAAAAAATTCACACTTCTTCTCCCCCTCAAGAGTTGCATACGGAGATGCCATTCTTGACTAAATAAGTGAACATCATCTAAATGTAGTCTATTCACACTTCTCCCCCGCAAAATTAGCGCAGGATGTCGCCATCGTCATTATAGTTGAGAAAGTGGAATCAGAAAACAATCTACAAAGTAGCCGGTTCACTTGATGACTGAAGCGCATGGAAAAATTATGAAGCATGTTGATGAGAATGGTCATTAATGAGAAGATTTCTCTTCTTCCGAAGATAAAGCGACCGACGCATACTTTTCTTTCTTTAGAGAACGAGGCTTGAACTGTTGTGTTCAAACGTCATTATGATGAAGTACGAGGCCTGAACTGATGTGAACACATTATCATTAGAAGATTTCTCTTCTTTGAAGATAAAGCGCACTGAAACGCATAACTTTTCTTTTCTTTAGAGAACGAGGCATGAACTGTTGTGTTCATATGTCATAATCTCTCTTTTCAACTCTCTTAGCTAAGCATGTAATCATCACCATTATCATTCAGTAGGCTCTTTGCAGTGACAGCTGATGGAGATAACCCAATATGATGAATTTGACCATGAAGTAAACTAACCCGAACTCGTGACTTAAACTTGCACATATGTAACAAAGAGCTGTGCCGAGAATTCATGCTCCATTGAATCTCTAATTACTCTATACTCTTCAACCAACCAACCATCAAGTATAAGACGTACATCACCTCTTGAAAATCCACAATTGAATGTGACACTGAGCACTACAACGTAACTCCTTAAAGTGATAGTTATTTTGTGGTGGTATGAGCCCAATTCCCCCAAATGGTAAAAGAAAAGGTAAAAGACACCCAACAATAACTAGATTTCCAAGTCTTCGTTTTTGATAATAAGCTCGAACAAGGATCATGAAGAATCTTCATCCAACCATCCTCGATACCTTCAGATACTAAGTACACTTGCCCGTGATATTTCACTTCAACCTCAAATAAATAATAGTGAATTAACTCCGTTGTCACATCTTCTGGTTAAAAGCTCAAATCTAGCCTCCTTTGACGTTTTAAGTGAACTATGATAATGGTTTCATCCCTACCATGGTTTAATGAGCATAACCCCGTAAAACTATGTAATAACCAAACTGCCATGACGAATATCCAAACACACATCCAATTCATGAAGTACACCCTTTTATCCCTTCTTTGAAGTAAAACCGTAGCACCAAGATCGATAAGATCTAGAATTACACTTTCCTTTCTCCAGGATGGTTCCATCATTACAGGATTTTACAATTCCATGGTTTAAACCGAGAAATAGATTCTTTCGCGAGATTTTACAAAACCAAGAATAAACCATAAGATAGATCCGAAATGCACTTACTATTACAGGATGTTTCCATTTTCACGGGATTTTACAAGTCTATGATTCAAACCGAGAAATAGGTTCTTTCGTGGGATTTTACAAAATCAAGACAAAACCGTAAACAATGTCAGCTTGAATGTGTTATGACAACTTTGGTTTCAGTGAATATCTGTTTTAGGGAACATGCAAATGTTCATCAATGTTCAATCTCCAATATCAATAATATCAATCAATCATCCAGTAAACACATTGGTAAACACATCATTCACGTATTCTGACAGCTATTGTAGTGACCACATGGAGAAGTAAACCCGATATACCAAACTTGATCCGAAGTAAGAATTCCCAGATTTGTTACTTAAACTTGTACTAATCCTCGTGAAAAAGAAACGATGTACCCAATGTACAAAACCTCTTGACATATCCTCAATTGCGTGAGACACCGAAGTGATAGCTACGTTGTGGGTTAAGCGAGAAAGGAATCATAACCGTAACTAAATAGCCAAGTCTTTATCACACTCAATAAACGCCCAAACAAGTCATCTTCGCGGAAGGGTAGAAAGAAAGAAGACGAAATAAGTAAACACGCCCGGAAAATCTCACTTCAAAGTCAAATAAGAAAACCGTCCAAACACCCCGTAGTCAACATTTTCACGAAACACTTCAAGCCGTGACACAATATCTTTTGTGAAAATGTATATGCCAAAGTATCAACCCTCATACCACAACAACTCATATCATCATACCAAATCAAATTCCTTTATAAAAACTCGTCGACAACATTAAATTACACATCTCACATTATCCAAACCTCATATTTGTCAATTCTCATATGTTCAAATCACGCATTTACGATCCAATTTTGAGAAGCTAATCAGTCATCATCCATATCCAAGAGTTTACATTCAAGCCCACTTCACTTCCAAAAAAAATCAAAGCCCAAGAATTAAGATCCAAAACCCGGTAACAATATTTGGCTCATAAAATAATCTCTTTAGATACCAAATAAAAATATATTCATGAAGGGATAATGGTACTTTAAAATATGATGTGTTCATGGTATATCACGTAATGTACACGTAACATATATACCAAATGATCATTGATACTAAGGGTCACGACATGTTAAGAAATATGATCATGGTATATTACGGGACATGTATACCAAGAATAGCCAAGGCACATTTAAATCATGATATAATGAATTCCGTTTATATCTCGTGACAAGTTAGACAGATGCATTTACGTGATATACCAGTTGCGTTCCAAAATGGTGGTCACTACAGTTCATACTCGGCCCATTCAGTATCATTCCAGCCCATGTGAGATGATTATCATCTAAACCCAAGTTCAATAACAAATTGTAGCAATTCGGCCCATGATCCACTAATAGTACACGGCCCAACAAATCCAATTGATATCCTAGTCAAGAAGCAGTGAAGTACTGAAATTAGGGGTATTTAACGCCACACATACTCAATCAACCCTAATTTGTCTCACACAATAAAACGCCTTAAACATTATCATCAAACCCTAATCACAAAAATCCGCCTCCTTTTTACTCTCATCACAAACAACTCTTCAGCAAACTAATTTCTCCCATTCACACGAAGTGACCTCGCCACAGGGTTGGCTCGAAGGTCTTGTAACAGCCAAAGACGTATGCCACAGGGATGGCAACTGAGTCTAATAAGCCACAGGGATGGCTCGACTTGCTTGGAAAATGGTTTCAAGGTAGGTTTTAAGTCATTGTTAAGATTATCGTTTTCTTGTTATGAGTAAAAAAAACGAACGAAAGTCTTGATGTAACAAGTTTGTTAACATCAATTCTTTAAGTTCGAATATAATCAAGAATTGATCAATGATGATATACATGATTCGTATTTAAGACTCTTGAAGTCTTGATGTTTCTTAAGAGAACCACGAGTCATGAAAAACTGAGATCAAGTAAACGTTAAGATAAACCATTTACAATTAACTACGATCAGTGATGAAGTAAATCATGGGTTATGAGACCGTTGAGGTTGAGATGTGATAAGTAACCCATGAAACAGCTGAGATCTTGTGAAATTTATTAGTTGTAACATGTTTATGTTATGAGTATTGGTCTAGTGATGTTGATAGATGATATGTTGATGTCGATTTGGTATTGGACTGATGATGTTATGAAACAGAGGTCGTGGTGTTGTTGTTTGGTTTACATGGTATTTTGTTTGTGGTCGTGGTCTATTCTTCTTCTTCCTTTCTGTCTAAGTTATGTCAAAAGCCCAAGTCGCTACCAATATAATGCACCAAGTCGCCACGATAAGTCGCTAGGCTAACTCGCCACGACAAGTCGCTAGGCTAACTAGCCACGGCCAAGTCGCTAGGCTAACTCGCCACGGCCAAGTCGCTAGGCTAACTCGCTACGACCAAGTCGCTAGGCTAACTCGCCACGACCAAGTCGCTAGGCTAACTCGCCACGACCAAGTCGCTAGGGTTATCGTAGCGACTTGTAAAGACAAGTCGCTATAAGAGGTGCAATGCATCTCAGTCGCTTTGTGTCAAATCGCCAAAGAAGATTTTTATGTTTTCCGATGAGTTTTCCTGGCTACTTTTCCGACCACCTTCATACTAAACCCTGTAAAAACTATCATAAAACTGCTACTTTAGACCCGCTTGACCACAAAGATGACGCTTTGACCACATATTTCTTCACGGATTGGTAACAAAAATTGTCTAATAAGATGTTATAACTTTTTTGGACCCAAAAGAGACACAAGGACAGATATAAACATGAATGACCATGACATTTTTGACCAAAAATAAGATACACAAACCATGTAAAAACAAGTTACCCAAAAGATAAAAACATTCGTGATCCGAAAACAAGGTAAAACATATTCCACCATAAAAAGTACAAAAACAAGCAACAACAAGATCCAAAAACCACAAAAAATCAACACAACACAATAACCTTGGCTCTGGTACCAATTGTAGGATCGTATATTTATGTGTTTGATGATTCGGGTGGTCTTGGGAGATCAAAATACATGTTTTCCATTTTAGAGAGAGAAACTAGAGAGAGAGGGTGTTCTTGCTAGAGGTTTACACAAAAGTATGAATATTAGATTGAAAGCACCACCCCTTCCATGGATGGAAGGGGTATTTATACTTACACAATACACGACCTCCTATCGGCCTGTGGATCAGGGATACAGTGGGTAAAGACCCGTCCTTCCTCCACGGAGATGCACTACACTATACTACGCTACAAACTAATAAATAAACTACAAAATAACGTAACTAATGACAAGTCCACGAGCTAACTTAAGCTAGATAACATTTGGGGTGACCGACTCTTCACTATGGAATTTTCTAATTCCTAACAGTTTTTGTTGGAATCACTCCTAAACCTAAATCAAGTGTTAGTAATTCATATGTAATAGTTAGCTTAATATGGCCTTTATGTTAGTAATTAGCCTTAGGCTTATGTAGAAGGCCCATAAGCCTAAGCCTAGTCCAATAAGGAAAAGGATGGGAACTAGGAGTGTTGCCCTAGCTTCCCTCCTATAAATACCTTGTTATAACCCTCACTTGAGGGTTGGTTGTTCAATTTATTTCTTTCACTCACATCTCTACGCATAACCGTATTATTACTTTGTGTGTGTGTGTTTGTTTATTGTTCAACCGACTCTATCTCTTCTCTATTTCTTCTCTTGATGCTTGTGTTGTAAAACTAGTGACCTAACATTGGTATTAAGAGCCCGGTCGGTTTTAGTTATGGTTGATTTTTGGTGATGCTTTCTTGTCAAAATATTGTCTTACAATCTGTTTTTTACAAAAAAGTTTTAACCTTTCAATCATTTTTTTTGTCTAAACAGATTTATTGACAAGTTTTTTATGTATTTGTGTGGTCAAATTTTGTATGGGTTAACAAGAAAGAAATGGTCAAACTGTTTTGCACAACAGTTTTTGTCATCTTTTTACACTCGTATTTTTTTAACCCAATATCCGTGAATTTATTGTTGGTTTCTGGTCAAATACTCATGGTCAAAGTGGGTCGGTTTTGTATTCTTCTGGGTTTATCATGCTGGACGGAACCTTTGGTCGGAAAACATCGCTGGAAAAGTCAACAAAGGGTCAAAACCCTATTTTTACGCCTAAGGAAGCAGACACCACCTATACTCTTAGAAAATCTCACCCCTCCATGGAAGTATGGAGGGGTATATATAGCCTACCACATACAAAACTATTACACTATGACATAACTACTCTATGTGTTTGGCTAAATAAGATAGATTATGTAATCCCGTAAATGTCATTCCATTTCCGTGTTAGGAGCAATTCCAACAATCTTCCCCCAATGGGACGACATAAGGGATTACTTACAACATTTCCTACAAGTAATAAAACAAATAAAGAAAAGTCTTTATAAGCTGAGGATGATGACAGTTTACGCTCTTTGTCTTCTTCTTGTACCTCGACTTGAGAACTATTTTCTTCACTTGTAGGCAAATGATGTAATATGTATAAATTGGATTAACTTCCACCCAATTCATGTTGTATGTCTTTAGCAGCTTCTCCGTACACTCCTTTTTGGCGAAGTTTCTGAATCACCTTCCCCTAATCGACAACCATCTTTAGCAGATTCGAAACATTGATGTAGTGAACATTTCCTCTAACTTTTGAAGTTTTCAAGACGCAGCCGAATTTGTAGATGAGCAAGAAACCACACAAGGTAAATCTGACTTATTGCGGAAAGTCCGTTCGGTAATATGCAAGAAATCAACAAGATCTTCTCACATATGTAGATGCTTCACACCAAAACAAACCACGAAAGACGAAATGAAATGACTTCCCCCTGAATGTTGCGGTCTATCGGAATAATAGTTACCTATGAATCTGCAATTACTCGATAAAATGACCGTGTGTGAGGCATCACAACATCATATTTAGGTAACTTCACACACGATAACTCTGTGAAAGTAAGACGATAACACCAACTTGAGAAATTTTAACCATGATCGCCTCATTTCTTCCCCGATTGAAGAAATTCATGAAAGGAGAGGGTTTTCAAAAAATCCAAAACAACAAAGGAAGCAGACACCACCTATACTCTCTTCCCCGATGTTTTCAATGAATCAGAATCATACATCACGTATGTTGATGATGAATTGGAGACATCGAAACCATGTATGTCCAAGTAATCAAACAATTGTGAAGTACCAAAAATATCTTGTGAGAATCAATTGCTGATAAGACTTCTCTACTCGTGTATACTCTTCTCAGCTAATCTCTTACCGACCTCATTATCATTCTGACGGCTTTTTGTAGTGACTACTGATGGAGAAAACCCAATATGACAAACTTGAGACTGAAGTAGTATAACCCGAAATTGTGACTTAAACTTGCACTATTGTCAGATGAAGAACCCTTTTTCACAACTCCGTCGAAAAAAAGTAAACTTAAAGTTTCTAGAATTATCCACACCTTAGTGTGACACTTGAGCACAACAACGTAACTCCTTAAAAGTGATAGTTATAAGCTGTGAGCACAACAACGTAACTCCTTACATCAGGTTCAACTAGATAACTCAAGTCTTTGTCATTCGAAACGGTTAAAGCTCGAACAAGGATCTCGAGGAATCATGCATCCAACCAAACCCGATATCTTCAGATACTAAATACACGCACCCGTGATATCCCACTTCAACCTCAAATAAATAATAGTGAATTCACGTCGTAGTCACATCTTACGGTTACATGCTCAAAACTAGCCTTCATTAATGGTTTAAATGAACTTGATAATGGTTTCTCGATCTTGTTAAAAAATTGTGTATCATCGTGAAAAAAATTGTCATACCAAAAAAATACCATACGTTTACCAAACGTTATACTAAAATTTCTCTCAATGTATAAAATACATTTGATTGGGAAAATTTTCAGCTCATGATTTTAGTATAACATTTGGCTCATAACAATCTCAACTAACGCAGACTTTAACAAAAAAAATATTATTCGATCCAAGTGTAGTAGGCCCATTTTCGAACTAATTCCAACACCCATCACAATAATGAAATATCAGTCCATAAGTTTTGATATCTGGCCCGTTATCCAAGTCCAATCCCAACGTTAATCCTTTACATAACTCTAAGCACGTGTAAAAAAAACACATTTATCACACAAACCTAATAATATTTTGTCTGCCTCTCACATAATCAAACGCCTCCCATCATATCTTTTTCACCTAACTACATCTCATCTGATATCCGTAGATCTCATCTAATCTATCATAACAAAACTCAACCGAACACCCCTTTTTAAACATTTTTTACTCAATCAAAATCAAGAAGGTAAGAAAGAGGCTTCAAGATCATTGATGGTCTCGGGTAGGTGGTTCATGTTTTTGTGTTGTTTTAATTGTTGAACGAACCAAGGAAAAGGATTAACATATTTGTTATTTACCTTACCTTTTGTTCGGATATTAAAGATGATGCAAGGCTTCATAAAAAATTGATGATGATAATTTTTTTTTCGTGTTTGAATGACCTTCAAAGGTCTAATATGTTATGGGTAACACACAAAAAAAAATATGAGATTATAGTTCGAGTAATGAATGATTCAGTGTAGTCGAATATTGAGTCTTGGTGAAGAGTTGTTGTAGATTGTTGGACTTATGATGTAGAAACACTGAAGTCGTAAGAGTATGATATTTGGTTTATGTCAAGGTCAAACAGTCAAAGTCTTCTCCTTACGTTTTACTTTCAAAAATCTTGCGCGTAAATATGCTCGAAAGGTCTTAAGCGTAACCATTTTACGCGTAAACCCAATTGCTTATGCATAAGATTTCTTATGCGTAAACGATTCTTAGGCGTAAACCTGGCTACGCGTAAGATTACGCGTAAAAACCTTATGCGTAACTGTTCTTACGCATAACTTCATAGTTATGCGTAAATATCTCTGAAGATACTGTTGATTCTGTGGTAACTGTTGAGAACACTGATAATGTGCTTCAGATCGAGTCTTTAAAAGTTGATAATGAACGATTGTCAAACAAGCTTTCAATGCAAACGTCGTCTTAATTGGTGTCAAAAAGATATTCACGATCAACAACTTGCTTATCAAAACAAAAATCTCCCAGTTGTGAAAATCTTCGATCCAAAAATTGAGCAAATGGATGATCAAAACGTGTCTTTTAAGTGTCAAATCTCAAAATATGAACAAGAACTTGTAAAAGTTAAAAAGGAATATGGTGTCATATATGATTTACTCAAACAGACTAGTGATGAAGCATCTAACGAACTTGATCATTATCTTGCACACACTAAATAAGTTATGCATTTTGCTGGAAATCTTCGGTCTGAAAATCAAGATCTGATTCACAATATCTTTAAGTTAAGAGAAATGTTAGGAAAGTATGAACAACTTCCGCCTACCGTGATTAAGAGAATAGCGCCAGTAACACTTAGTAATCATGAACCTATAATCCCTATCCAAATCACAAGTTGCTAACGTGCTTCCTTCTACTCGAAACAGAATAGTTTGCCTTTTCCAAACGTCCAAGCACTTCACAAATGTAGGAGCACTACATCGAAGAATAGGAAGTTGCGACCTAAGAAAGATCAATAAGGAATGCTAAAGTAGAAGAACACCCTAGGACTATGAATAAGACTCACGTTGCTTCCACTATAGATATTGCGCCCGGCAAATGTAATAGAAATAGTGATGTAACGAATGCTAAACCGTTAAGTACTTTTGATATTCACCGATGCACCTTGTGTTATTTGTCGTAAAAGTATGAATTCCGATTGTCATGACAAATGTGTTGCTAAAGCTATCATCTCTCGCTTACGAATCCTAAGAACCAGAATACCTCTAGGCCCACTAATCTTTCTAAGTCTGTGCTTGGTAAACCGCCTTCTTTAGATTCTAGGAAACGACATGCTGTCCCTCGTAGCTCCAGTTTCATATCCTAGGAATGTAGTACCACCTAGTGCATTCACTAAGACTAAAGCAAATACTAGTTGGAGATGGCAGAAATGGATATATAACACACTAGGATTTAAATGGATACCTAAAGCTATTGATGTGTGTATGTCTACTATAACTACTCCTGAACCCTCTAACATTTCGGGTTCCACATCGACTTCTATTCCATCCGGGTCGTCTCGTGTGTAATGCAGTGATACGATCATTCTCTGGATTATTGATAGCGGATGTTCCCGACACATGACAGGCAACCTTAAACTGTTATCAAACTTTATTGCAAAGTGCATTAGCACTGTCAGATTCGGGAATGATCACTGCAGCTATCATGGGCTACTTGAGACTATATCAATGGGAACATAAATTTGTGGTTTATTATGTGGAAGGCCTCGGTCTACAATCGCTTTCAGAGGTCAGTTCTATGATGGAGATTTGGAGGTTGCTTTCAGGAGAAATCTTGTTTCATTCGGATCTACAAGGAAACGAATTCCTAATGTCCGCTCGCGTAATTTCTAGTCTTTACACTTTCTCTATGCAAGACATGGTTGCTTCATCTCCCATCTGCTTACTTTCAAAGGCAACATCAACAAAATCCTGGCTATGGCACCGTCGTCTCTCACATTTAAACTTTCAAACCATAACCAATCTTGGTCGACACAAACTAGTTGAAGAACTCCCATGATTCCGGTATTCTAAATATCACCTTTGCTCAGCTTGTGAACAAGGGAAAAGCACTCGTGCTCATTTTCCTTCAAAGGTGGAACACAGCTCTCAGCATGTGCTTCATCTTCTTCACATGGATTTGTGTGGCCCAATGCGCATGCAAACGATTAATTGCAAACGCTACATCTTAGTAATTGTTGATGACTATTCACGCTGGACTTGGGTCTATTTTATTCGAAGCAAAGACCAAGCTCCACTGATGATCATCACCTTTCTTACGAAAATACAGGTTCAGCTTCGTAACACAGTCAGACAAAGGAACTGAATTTGTTAACAAAACTCTTCGTGAATTTTATGAGAAAGTGGGAATTCAAAGATCGACATCTATTGCACGCACAACAGAACAAAACGGAGTTATTGAAAGACGAAACCGAACGTTAGTGGAAGCTGCAAGAACAATGTTAATCAATGCTAAAATCCCACATTACTTGTGGGCGAAAGCTGTATCCACGCATGCTATACTCTAAACCGCTCTATGATTACAAAACGCCACAAAAACACCTTCGAGCTTGTCCACACCAGAAAACCGAATCTCAAACACTTTCATGTATTTGGATCTCTTTGCTATCCGAATAATGATCGTGATGACTTTGGAAAGCTCAAAGCCAAAGCTGACATTGGAGTCTTTATTGATATTGTGATAATTGTAAAGGTTTCCGAATCTAGAATCGTCGAACAAAGGAGGTTATGGAAACGATTCATGCTCATTTTGATGAACTTACGGAAATGGCTTCGAGTATAACAGCCTTGGAACCCAGTCACAACCGCTAAACTTCCCCAAACCCCATCATCACCGATACAAGCCCTCAGCTTACTCGCAACAAATGGAAAGATTATTTTCTCCTCTGCTCAAAGGACGATATTGATGAACGTGCTCCGTGTATCCAACAAGCCGCTCAACCTCGATACTACTCTTATACCTGATACACCTGCTACAACAACTACAGTTGAAGAAGCACCACTAGTTGACTCCAACACAACAGTTGAACAAACCGCCTCCAACAATGATGAACCGGCTGATGATGTTCTGAATGAAGTACCCCCACCCGCAGATTTTGATCCAAATGCGCTTCTTTAACCCGTTGCTAATGAAATGCTGCACTGATGTTGCTGAATCATCAACAAGCCATTTGAATCCTCAAAATCTGCACAACGTATACCAACATCAACCCTCTACACATCGATAAACAAAAGACCATCCTCTAGAAAATATTATTGGCAACCTGAATCAACCAGTCGTTACAAGACAACGTCTTCACTCAGATGGTGAACATTGCATTTATGTACTCACTGTCTGCCAATCCAACCTAAAACATCAAAGACGCAATGACAAAAGACAACTGGAATGAATCCATGCAAGAAGAACTCAACCAATTCAAACGTCTTGAAGTATGGGAACTGGTTGAAAGACCAACAAGGGTCTACGTCATTGGTCTCAAATGGATTTGGAAAAGCAAATTGGATGCTGAAGGAAACGTAATCAGAAATAAGTCACCTCTGGTGGCTAAGGGTTATCGTCCGGAAGAGGGTATTGACTTTGAAGAATCTTTTGCTCCGGTTGCTCGTTTTGAGGTGTTCGTTTCGATATTTCGCTTTGCTCATATGAATATGACGGTCTTTCAGATGGATGTCAAAACTGTGTTTCTAAATGGACAACTAAAAGAAACGGTTTATGTCACCAACCGAAGGATTCGTTGATCCGCATTCCTAACCATGTCTACAAACTAAACAAAGCTCTATATGGTCTCAAACAAGCTCCTCGGGCATGGTACGATAAGCTATCATCTTTCCTTATTGCCAATAATTTCACCAAAGGTTCGGTTGACCCTACTCTTTTCATACAATATCACGGGCCACATATCTTAATTGTTCAAATTTACGTGGATGACATCATTTTGGGTCTACACATAAAAAGTACTCAATCGCTTTTGCAAAACTAATAAAGAAAATTTTTGAAATGTCCATGATGGGTGGACTTACGTTCTTTCTAGGATTACAAGTTCATCAATCACCCCGTGGTATTTTCTTGAGTCAGTCCAAATATGCCCTTGAATTGTTAAACAAATTTGGAATGAATAATCGTGGACACCTATGCCACACCAATGGCACATACCAAGAAGCCGACACTGATTTGCATGGGACATTGGTTGACCCTACCAAATACCGTAGTATTATTGGGTCTCTCATGTATCTAACAAACAGCACTGATATTGTCTTTGTCGTATATCTTTGCTCCCGTTATCAGTCGCGACCAACTGAAACCCACCTCTCAGAGGCTAAAAGAATCCTCCGATACATCAAGGGAACCATTAATTTGGGGATCCGTATCCCAAGGATTCTGGTTTTGAACTAATCTCTTTTCGACGTGACCACGCAGATGCTTAGATTCACGGAAAAGTACTTCAGAGCTCTACAATTTCTTGGTGATAAACCGTGTCCTGGCAATCGGAAGCAGGATTGTACATCACTATCATCAACCGGCAGTAATATGTAGCCATGTTCGCGTGTTGTGCTCAAGTCATCTGGATGAGAACACAACTCAAAGACTATGGTTACGTATTTGACGTAATCCCGATGTATCGCGACAATCGGAGTGCTATTGCGATCTTGTGCAACACAGTTCAACACTCAAAGTCAAAGCACATCGATCTTCGATATCATTTCATCAAGGACCACGTGGAACGGGGTACTGTTGAATTATATTTTGGTGGTACAGAATACCAATTGGCATCTACTCACCAAAGCCTTGCCTCCGCTAGGTTTATTGAGTTGGTCCACCGAATTGGTATGTGTTTGACTCAAGAGGAATTGATGAACTCTTAAACAGCTTAAAACCTGCCAAACACCAAAACCTCTTTTGTAAATATTTTTCAAAACAAAATACAAAAATATAAAACCGATAAAACAACAAAATATTCTTCTATCTATTTTTCTTCAACATGGCAAGTATCTTTCCACAACACTCAAATCTTTCAAAATTCAAGATTTTTCCGATCAAGTGTTGAGGGGGAGAAAATAAATTCTTAATAGTTTCAAAATAACTGTGTACTTGCATGTTATCCTATCCCGGTTGTTTCTTTTATCAATGGTGGTAAATTTTTTCGTTCAATAACACCTCTGACTAAAATTTATAACCTTTCATTATTTTTTAATTGAGGAGTGTCGTCAAGTTTCTTTCTTAAAATCTATCATTTGGTAACCAAAATGGAAGTTAAAAGGCTTTGGATGAATATGGAAAAGGTGGAGGGACTAAAACTGCCAAAATCCAAAAGTTATTTTAATAAAACTTCCCACCTAACTTTTCATCCTCACATTTAATACACACAACTAAATCCACGCCATAATCAAGCTTCAAATCTATGTTTTGATCATCATATTGTAAGTGTTTCAATCTAAACGTATTACAAGCAAGGGTTTTGATTTTTATGCAAATCCATCGGCTAAAATGAAAGATATGAATGATTATGTGTTCTACGCATAAGCGTATGAACACACAATCATTGGTGTGTGTTTGTGGTTAAAATAAGTGTCAAAACATTTCAATAACATCAATGATACTATGTTTATCCTCAAAATCCACCCGTAAAACACGAATTGATTGTTTTTCAAAATTAGGGTTCATGAGTCGTTTTGGGTATTTTAAAATGAGAACGTTTTTGGTGATAAAGATTGTTGTATGAGGTTGTTTTCAAGTTGAATTGAGCTTATTTAAACCCGAAATCACCCGTAAAACACTAATGATCCATAAATTGAAAATTAGGGTTCTAGTTTATACGAATTGGGTATTTTTGATTCATGGCTTATTTAATGTTAAACTTGATAAACATACTCTATATGCTTCTTAGACCTCCCGTAAACACTTTGCAAATCCTATGGCTAGATTTCATACGCCAAACCTTGAAATTTAGGGTTTTAGGCTACGATAAGCAATCTTTACGCTTAAACTGCCTAATGTGTTTCATGCCATGATCTGTTTTAGAAATGAATGTTAATGTTAATATTGATGTTATGGTGATTTTATTTCAGCTTGCTACCGTAAAACTCGTAATCAAGGTTGTTAACCATCTACGATAAGGATCACCTTACGCCGTAGCAAGTTATGCTTAAGAGAAATCTTACGTAGCGCTACGCCGTAGGTTCTACAAAGGGACTACGCCAGATCCCGTGAAGGGTATGCGAACAGCGAACTCTACACATAAGGTCTACTCTATGAGTAAGCCTTACGTAAGGTTTTATATACGCCACGCTGCAAGCTTTACGCATAAGGTCCCCTTTTCCTACGCAATATTTCTTACGCGAAGTAAGGATCCTATGCATAAGCTTGCATCTACGCGTATATTTCTCCCTTTTACATAAGCTACCATTTCTACGCATAAGCCTTGATCAAACCTTCATTATGAATTGTTACGCTTGCAAACTTGTAAATAAATAAATCATAACGTCACGAAACCAATAATGTCACTAATAACTTAAACGTTTAATATGTTGTGAAAAATAAGTGATAACATAAACTTTAAAATTTAAAGTTAACTAACTCACGAAACTTCTCTCGACATCATTGGACTATTGAACAAACAAGTGACTTTGGACTCAGAATATCATTGACATTGCAAATTCAATAATTAGACAATAAAACCTTCTGTTGACTAACATTATGTCTTTCAATATGTTGGTTCTTTTGGCTAATGTTATTTCAGATCATGACATGGCTGCTCAAATGAATGTAGATGCACCAAATGTCCTCACCATTGCTGATATCTTCCCACATGGCTATCCTATGAAGATTGGAAAGAACAATCTCAGAGTTGACTTTGAAACTCTCACCGCCGAATCTTCTTGTCTCATTGCAAAGGATATTCTCAAGAATCATCCCTATCGTAACATGCTCACCAACTCGCCACTGCCTCGAGATCTACATAACAATTCCGAATACAATGCAGATGGTCAAAGGTCATGCTATGACGGTGATGCTCAATCACAAGTAATCACCATCACTCCCGCAGACTTAAGGGCTGTTCTCCTCATTCCCGACATCATACCAATCGAATTGCTGCACCTACCAAGAGACGGCTCGCAATTCTGATCAATATTGGGTACGACGAAGCTTCGTGGGTTATCATTAAGCATTCTCATGTGGATCTCAAGAACATCCCTCAGCCTTGGAGAACCCTTTATATCATCATCACAAAATCCATTTCTCGTCGTGACAAATATGCTATGAGCATCCCAAGCTCGTGGAATCAAATTTTTGGGCTCATCAACATGAAGCACATCAAGTGGAAGCTCGATTTGGGATGACATGATGACATTCCTCAAAAAGCTTGGCTCAAAGATTCCTTACATCGATACACTAAATCGTTGATCCAGAGCACTTGGGTATAACCCGATATCCCCAAGAGAATCAATGACCCCAAAATCTCGACATGTTGTCTCGAACCTAGTCTTACGCCGATTTAAGGAGTCAACGACTAAGAAACAAGGTGCCGTGTTGTCGATCACCTTCTCTCAGATGAACTCAAAAGCTCTATTCTTATAAAAGATATTTGGTTGTCGTGAAGAGAACAAAGTTGGTTTTCTTGATGAAAAATCTTCCTGCACGCCTTCAAGAAAAACCGTAAGAGGAAGTGCGAAGTGCCGCAGCAATCGAGAGTCGAGGAAGTTCCCTGGAGGAATCTCCACGAAAGAGGACAGTTCCTACCAAGGAAGTGCTCCTATTCCCGCACCTAAACCTGAACCTCAAAGAAAGCTAATGACAAAGACTCGAGGGTACCGTGACGATGAAGAGATTTACTCAAACAACCTAAAGATGACACTACAACGGTATCTAAACCTCCTAGTCCTCCAAATGATCAGGAAAAGGGAAGACTCCGCCTTGTGCCTTATGAAGAAAGCTCGATGAAGAGCCACCGGAAACTCATTATAGGAAAAGTTCAAATTCCTAGACTCCAACACGTGGCAAAAGAATTTGCTAAAGATCAAATGGGTGGCCCCGGAGGGTCAAGTGGTGGAGTTCAACCTACACCAAATCCCGATGCGGTTAATCAACCCGATAAGGGATCTGGTGCCACCACTTTGGTACAACAACAAACACGTGGAGGACACTTGAGTATGACTTGAAGAACCGTAAAAGAAAAAGACCTAAAGACTGTGATGAAACAAAGACCGATGATACTACTAAGTCTGAAAAGATGATGACGTCCGATTATGATAAGCTTCTTCTAGACAGTCCAACACGCCCCAAGGAGAAAACTCGAACCTCCTAAGGACCCCGAGTCTCTCATGTCTCTTCATCATCGATTCTTCTTTTCATTCTTCACCACCACCATCCAAAGGACCAACCAAATCATCATCCAAATCGTGAAGAAGCCAATCGATCTTGGATGTCTCATGCAAAGTCACGAATCGTTAAAGCTGCCAAAAGGTCGAGAGAAAATTATTACAAAGAAGAAGTTAGATTTTCTTGTCGACCGATAACAGATCTTCATGATGAGCAAGACGAGATGAAAGTTGAAAGGGAGTATGTCTAGAAGCTCATGAAAGATGATCTTCAAGGAAAATCGAGATGATCAAAGGATACTCTCAAGTTCCTTATGGAGGTCGCTCCTAAACCGACAAAGGAGATGTATACCGCATAACTTTATCCAATCTCTTACATCTAGCCAAGCAAGCCATGAAATCAACTCTAATGAATTTGAGCATCAATCCAGCTGAACTCACAATCTTCTCGTGATGATGAATTGGTGAACCGCTAGTAGCTCAAATGTCGAAATGCTCGCAACGCTTGCCTCCCATGAAGCTAAATTGTTTGAAGCATTGCTGGAATACCAACTCAGTCAAGATACAGAGAAGAAGCCGAAGGACTAAACGCTCAAGAGACGATGAAGACAAAGATCAGATAAGGATAATGCCCAAACGCAAAAGAAGTCCGGTGAATCATCCTCCATTCAAGATTCAATGTAGCCTCTACCCCAAAGGACTCCACTCAACAACGATCCCTCCTCGCCTTTCAACTGAAAACCTCAATTTTGAGACACCACCCCCGCACTGTAAAACCTGATCACTTTGAATATACGGTGGTGGCGAGGAAATCCTCGAGCCACAACAACAACCTATCTCTCCCGACACAAGCTAAGAAACCAGAATCTTCAACAAGGCCAAAGAAAAGAAGAAAAGGCGCTCATGACCGACGCCTATCATGGTAGACGAGGATGATACGAATTTGAATGGTTCTCGCTTGTTGATTCCACCTACCCATTAAGGTCAAGAGGTTGCAGAACGTAGTACATTGGAGCATGCAAACTACTTCAAGAAAAATTCCGGTGAAAAGATGATAAACTGAAGTTGAAGTAATCAAGAATGAAGCATTTCAACCTGCAAAGGACACTGAAAGTGCTATTGAAGTCGAAGTATCACCTTGATAATGTAGCACGAGCCATGTCTAACAACATGGATTGGCTCAACCCAGAAGCAAACATCGACTTCACCAAACGGGACAATCCTCCATATTACACCGACTGGTCCAAACCTCTACCAACAATTGGCCAACCATATCAGCCTAGGATTCCATTCAGATATTTCTTCAACAAAGACTTGGAATTTCTTCTTCATGGTGGCGATGGTTCAAGGAAATACGCTACATCATTGACACTTCCATTCCCGAAGCCATATACTCTAACCCATAGCCATCGAGGAACGAGCTAACCATATGTTCTCCAACAAAGTGGAAGAGTATGACCGTGATGCAATGTATGGGATTCACCATTGGCCGAACGCCAAGAATCTACTACGAAGCCGCCAGTTCGTAAGTCTCAACATGAAGTGTTCAAGACTAAGAGTATCGCTGGCATCAAACATGTTGATCTTTCGTCTAAATGGGACTACACTTACCTCAAGAATATTGTGGTCAAAAGGCAAGACGAAAGGGATTATGCATTCTCCGGCGACTTTGAGAATTTGTCTATCAATGACATTGAAGACATGTACCTTGCCAAAGTACAAGGTCGCATGAGACAATTTTCAACTAAAGTACAACGTGAATTATCAAGTCCTTGCTCATCTTCATCGACGCATAGTCATCGAGAACGTGTAGAAGATCTCCAACTTGCAGTTGAATCATATCAAACCCCTGTCAACTTCACTCCACCTCGCCTAGATCTTCCGACATCAACCGGCTTTCACAATATACACTCATCAACCAACCATTCGGAGTGGTTTACCTTAGTGAAACACTAAGCAACTGCTTGATGGCGTGTAGAGATCTTCACAAGTTTGGGGATCACACATTGAAGAAGGTTAGGACGATTGGCTTATAGGTTGAAGGATATTCATGAAGGAATTGGGTCTAAAAAGCAATGGAATTCTAAGGAAATAAGGGATGTGAAGAGGATCATCACCATGATTGATGAAAGGTTGTATCGAAGGGATCGCCCGTAACATGGAAAGCTTTGTAGGGGTCGCCCCGATTGCTCGCCGGCTATCAACGCCAGCCGCATTCCTAGAAACATTGATGGACTTCCTAGTACCCCTTGAACTGTTTCTTTTTCATAATATTTTGGATGTGTGATTTATATGTCTATGGCTTGTGCACACATAATGCTGTACAACCCGACTTGTAAATAAAGGACCCCGTGGTACGCCTGCCACAATCCTATAAAAAGAGCGAAAGCTTCTTACTTTTGAGTAAAACCTATCAAACCTTTTCTTTTCAAGGTTTTGCTCAAAAGAACAAGTACTTCCCCTTATGATTTTCAAAACCTCAACCGCTTATATCACTTGTTGAGGGGGAGTATTTGACTTAAAACTTTGTTCACAAATTGTTCACAGTGGTCATCTTCCCACAAAACTCAAAATGGTCATATTTATTCTCAACATTTCTTCAAAAATAACACTTATATGCCATTTTTGAGGGGAGAAAATTTATGTGATAAGAAATATGTTGTGTATGCAAATGATTTGTTGTGTATAGACTTAACCAACGAATTGACAGATCTTAATCATAGTAACTCGAAAAGACTTGTCCTGACGGGTAATAATTTCAAGCTAGTTCGCTAGTGATGTAAACGTGTCTCGCAAAGGACTTGTCCGAGTAGAATGTACCATTCGAGAAACTCTTGGTAGACATGATCTTTGACGGGTTTGACAACCTTCGAGGTTTGTCCACACCTTCAAGATAGTTATTAGAGCTAGTTGTCACCTAAAAGTGACAATGTAACTCTTTAACTATTCAACGAACCGTGTCTCATGGATTGTCTATCTTGAGTCAATCAATTCAGTGCGCGCGCTTCTTCTATCACCGTGCATTTCGCCTTAACACTTAAGCATGTGAGGGGAGTATTTATGCTAAAGATAAAACCTCAAAGTGGTTCAAAATGTTTTTCATTCACAAACACTACGAGAGATTTTCTTGAAAATGGTTTTATGGCAATGAAGTTATAAGGTGATTAAGGTTAGGAATAACCGTCCTATGATCCGCCAGAGTCGGAGGGATCTACCCAAGGACACTACAAATAGTTAGAATTAGAAGTCCTTAGGTATGATTATAAAAAGGAGAAAATGAGAATCGAGAAAGAAGGAGTTGTAGAATTAAAAAGAAATGCAAAGAAAAGGGTGAAAAGAAATAGCCCTCCAAATTATTCAACTTAGGCGCATAACGGGTTCAATTCATATGCTACGGTTGTCACTAGATGACACGTATTGAAGATTAAAAGTCGCCATGGACCCAAAGGACACATGCACTAAACCTTTTTAGCCACTCAAGTTTCTCTCAACAGAAGCTTGTTTCATTCTCACAGGAACCCTACATAACTATCGGTTTTCTCTTAGAGATTGCTGATATTGAAGAAGGAGACCCTCTCCCTAGTCTCCGCCAGAAAACCAAACGCACTATTGAGTCTAGAGCCACGAGATTCATCAAAAGATCTCTTAGGTACACTTGACATTTCATCACTTGTTGTTCAACAATAAGAACATCGGTAATGCTATCGAGTCCTTCACGATCTTCTAGCAACTGTCGAGAACATTTATGAGAGGTTCACAATTGTGATCCTTAGTGATTGAATGGAAACTCCGCCGTGGTCAACATCAAACGCCCTCGATAGGTCACTTCGTAACTCCCCGTGGATTACGCTTAGTGTGTCTCAAACGGCTCATGCCGTGAGGTGATGCTTCGGTGTACCTCACGACTCATCTGAACCGTAGATGTACTTCGGCATCGAGTTATCTCACTTGTGGGAATCTGGTTCAGGAACGGCCTTTGTGAGAATTAGAGTTGTGTTTTCACACTATGCCGTTAACACTCTCGAAGTTCAAACTTGTAAGTGCCGGAATCCGCTTATTACTAACCTTCTTATGTTTACTTCTTATGGAAGCTCTGGAGCGGAATGATCTTGCAGATTCTTCACATGCTCATGCCAACATCATCACTAATGGAAGTTCTACCTAAAAGCAACACAAAAGTCAGAATGATTCTTCGTCAAACCAAAGAATCTACAAAGTTAAAGACTTAAAGAACTTCATCAGACTGAATTCCAACGCCAAAGAGCGTGAGCATGTTGAAGAATGACGTGAGACACCGGAGCTGCACCGGAAGTGCACTTGATGCGCATAAACAACAACATACTATCACTATCATCACAAAGAACAAAGATCAAAGAACAAAGAAATGATGACGCCAAAGCGTAACTGCTTAAAGAAAACAATTTTCTACACCGGGAGATTGAAAAATCAAGACAATTCTTCTCACAAGAAAGAAGAATGTCAGAAGACGCCAAAGCTACTATTACATCAACGCCTTCAAGCCATATTCATTCATCACCAACACTTGGGGGAGATTGTTGGAATCACTCCTAAACCTAAATCAAGTGTTAGTAATTCATATGTAATAGTTAGCTTAATATGGCTTTTATGTTAGTAATTAGCCTTAGGCTTATGTAGAAGGCCCATAAGCCTAAGCCTAGTCCAATAAGGAAAAGGATGGGAACTAGGAGTGTTGCCCTAGCTTCCCTCCTATAAATACCTTGTTATAACCCTCACTTGAGGGTTGGTTGTTCAATTTATTTCTTTCACTCACATCTCTACGCATAACCGTATTATTACTTTGTGTGTGTGTGTTTGTTTATTGTTCAACCGACTCTATCTCTTCTCTATTTCTTCTCTTGATGCTTGTGTTGTAAAACTAGTGACCTAACAGTTTTTAACAACAATGACACTTAACTCACTTATGGTTTTGACATTCTAGTGGAATATTACTTTTTAGAAAGAAAGTGGTTTTTAATTTGCATGAAAAACTGTTATCCAGGAGTACGGTTCCAACGGTTCCCTTTCATATGGATCCGACAAGTCTAACTTTCGATCTCGACTGAGAAATGTAACAGATTTCTTGATAAAAACATAGGTTTTTAGATCTTATAGTTTCATACCAAGATATGTGTTTTTAGCCTACATTTTCTTTTAGCATATATGTTTCTAATGTATCACGATAGAATAAATTAAATCAAAAAGAAATGATAAACACATTATGATAATAATAACCTAGATAACTAGACTATTAGTAATATTTCATTTCAATGCTAAGAATGATACAAAGGATTGGGTATATAACCCAATGTAGATTAACAACATAAAGTATATGTTCCAAGATGTGAACTTCATCATAGGGAACACAAGTGCGATGAGTGTTAAGGCTTATGACAACAGAGCCATGTAAACCATGTTGATGAATAACCTTCTTGGTTTTGGTTTGAGATGAGATGAGATGAGGAGGAAGATGAAGTTTTGAATGAGAGGTAATTTTTTGAAAATGAATGATTTGAAAAGGATTTGATAAAGTGGGCTTACGGATGGTTTATTTATGGGGGAGGAATTTTTGAAATTTGTGTTTTGTTTTATTATTAGAAAGATATGATTTTTGAATTAAATGAAATAAAACACAAGTTTTATATACCATGACTTTAGACGAAAAAATAACACGTATGTGAGAAAAGGCTTCCTAATGAAGCTTCATGTAATACATTATATGAATAAAAGATAATCATATAAATACCTATGTAGGCATACTTAATTATCAAGCTAGTGTCATTTTAGAGATTAGTAGAAAATCATACCTCTAACGCACTTAGTGAAGGTATTCTTGTTACCAAGCGATTCCAATGGCTTGGTAAGTATGAGCATTGATTAATCAACATGACAAAGAAGATTAGTGCATTTAAATAGAAAATAAATAATGAGAAAAATGTTGTCATCTAATCAACATCCAAACAAAGAGTTTTAAAAGACATGATGTTTGATTTTATGAAAAACCTTCTTTGTAGTTTTCAATTAACCATAGATCGTGATCAAGTTTTGCCAATATACTTAAAGAAACTTGGTAACTAAGCTCTATGCCAATTGTGGAAAACTAGAAAGGGGGTTGAATAGTTTTGCCAATTAAAACTTTCTTTTAAACTATTTAGATCGACTTATGTTAATCTATTTGGATGTGTGTTGGATGTTGATAAACAAACATATAGAAGTATGTAATGAAAAGATAAGAGAAAGAAGCACAAAACCACAACGCGAGTATTTATAGTGGTTCGGCTACAAGCACACCTTCCTTGCCCTACTCCACTCCCCGAGTCACCTACTCGAGTTCGTAAGTTTCACACCGACACCAATTTTCCATGGCGAGAAGCGCTCACAACGTCTCCTACTCTTTTCTGGTACTAGGCTAACCACGTTCTTCTTACCCAAGGTGAACCACACCTAACACAATGTCGCTTACTTTATCCCGGACTAGGCTAGATACCGAGTTCCATTACAATGGAGGAAATACTACCCAAAACTACACCAACGACTAATCCCAAAGGAGACCAACATCATCAAGGATATCAATATCCTTGGATCTAATGCTAATCTATCTTGTACATCGAAACACACCATATCGAATGTACATCTAAGGCACCTTTCACTAATGCCTTTAGCTAGATCTTCAAGAAACCCTTACTAAAGTCTTGTGACTTGACTTCTAGGCACCCTTCACTAATGCCTATAATACGGACGATAGACACCTTTCACTAATGTCTTCGTCTTGACATTTGAGACATCTTTCACTAATGTCTTCAACACTACACTTTTTAGAAGAAAGAAAAGAATAATTAACAAGAGGACTTCAGTAGTCTTGATGATGAGGAAGCATGGCAACTCAAGGACTTGAGCTTGCTCGAATTCAAAGGTGGTGATCTCGCCTTTAAAAGGAACCTAGAAGATCACACAAAAACAAAACTACAAACATAGATCACTTGATCCGGGTTAGAGAGTTTTAAACTCTAGGAGAAAGTATGTGAGAAAGGGGTGAGAAATAATGAAGAAATGGCTTACTATTTATAGAGGAAAATGCCTATCGTTCCTCGGATCTCACGGATCCCTCCCACAAGGGATCCGTCTGCGTTAAAGATAGGATCCATGGGACGCCCTTCTACCCATGGGTATTTTGATCATGGGTCATGGGTTATGGGTTGATCCATGGGTCTTTAACTAGATACAATGTATCTTTTGTGTGCAATGCACCTAGTCACATGGGTATGGGTCAATACCACGGGTTATGGATATTATCCATATATGATATAAGCACGATGTCATGCAATGGGTTATGGGTCAAGCTCCATGGGTCATGGACTTTGGGTTGTACCCAACTACTTTTAATGTATCTGGTCAATGGGTTATGATACTTAAGTTTCTACCCATTTATATTACCCAATATACTACATACTAGTTATGTGTATATTTTACCCAAATATGTAAACACTAGTTATTGTACATATGTAATATTAAATCATAAAATCACTTATACTTGTTTTAGTGTTTTATGTGAAAACGTAAGTATGTGAGAAACTATTAGTTGAAACCATTTACGTATTTTATTTTTTTCATTTAAATGATTTTACGTTTATTATCTACAAAACATTAGAAGATCGTAAAATATAAATAAACATTTTTACGGTTTATTTTGTATTACCAAAATGGTTTGTAATGACGTGATAACTATCATTGTAGGGAAAGTCTTGCTAGTGGCAAGTGGTTATCCAAACCATTTCCAAAGTTGATCATGTCTTAGGTGGTTTCGGGATGAAGGTCATATCTTATAGTGTTTATGTCAACTAGTGTTTGAAGGAAACGTGACACTGTGAAGTTTTATATATTGACTTATAATGGGGTTCAGTTAATGAACTGATATGTTGATGATTAGAAGAGTGTAGTGTATGTTTACCATTATTCTTAGGTAGAGATGTCAAGTTTGCTTTAATATCAAAAGTGAATTTTAAAGGATTATGGTGGAATGATAGCCTTGAAACCTAAACAGGCCAGTACTTCTAAGAAATGACAAGAAGATTTGATGATTATCCCAAGATAACAAAGTTAGATTTATCTATAAATGAAAACTTTCAAGAATGAAATTAAGTAGCAAGTGTTAAGATCTCGCTGAGTGGTAAGATACTATCATGTTCTAGATCTTTTAATGAATTCGGGTGGTTTATCGAAGTTTAAGTAGGAAATTAACTAATATAACACTTGTATAACTATTCTTAGTGTTTGAAAATTTGTCGAACATAGTTAGTCAAACTATGTTCCACTGTCCCTAGGTTAAATATAGGTGACTAGACTATATTTATCGAAGTTCGATAAATTTTTCAAATACCTAAATTAGGTATACTTGTGATATGTCCATAGCTTTGAGAAATTGTCCACTAAGCAAAGGAGATATCAAACAACCATTGCAAGTCCGGCCATAAAAGACTTGTAACCTATGTTTTTACATTCCATTGCATAGAAGATAATATGAGTAGATACGTGTGGAAAGAAAATATTAAGTAATTCTAAAATAGTCTATACTTGGCTAGCATCACGGACTTTTAACAATGAAGGTTTCAAAATGGGACTTTTGATGAATGTAGAGAAAGTTGCTGAACTTCAGCTTTTGTAGATGATGAATCAGTTTGTCCTTTAGAAATCCCATTTCTTGTATTTCAATTAGGGAAATTGATAGATTGTCACGTGTTTCATGTAAAACAATATCATATAAGGTTTTATAAAATAATTTCTAGAGTCTATTGTATAATTTACAATGTTTACGAAGTAAATTAGACCATTGTGTAACTCACAATGTCTAAGAAGTACTTGAGACCATTGTGCAGCTTAAAATGTCTGAGAAATAGTTGAGACCATTGTGCAACTCACAATGTCTGAGAAATAGTTGAGACCATTGTGCAATTCACAATGTCTAGGAAATAATAAAGACCATTGTGCAATTCACAATGTCTGGAAAGTAAATGAGGCCACTGTTTCACTCACAGTATCTAAGGATGAAATAGAACACCGATTTACAAAGGTCTGGAGAGTGTAAGAGACTATCTGACAAAGTGTCTTGAAAAATAAATGAGACCGTTGTATCTCACAATGTCTAGGAAGTAGGAAAGACCATTGTAATCAGTTACAATGTCTTGAATAAAGTTTCATAATCCTAAAATGCACGAGTAGATGCATGATTGAGAGATTGGGAAAATATGATTGTACCATAATGCCTTAGAATAGGCATATGCAGGTATGTTTAGTACATTGTTTATGATTGAAATTATGTCAAGTATATATATCAATATACTAGTATATTCGTATAGCTTAAAAAGCCTAAAAGTCACATAATCGTCTCTGAGGATGGAAGGAGGAGAACGAAGGCTATAAATGTTTTAGTTTGTAAAAGTAGTTATAGTTTAGTCACATTAGACCCGTTTTCTATATTAAGGCTCATACCAATCTATAACACCCCCCAATTTCATGATACGCTAGCTGAATTCAAACTGTGTTACTTCATGGCACAACAATTATAACAATAGAAAACGAACTCTAATGGAGTCGTTTTAAAAGATTTATCATTTGATTTATATAAATATCAGAGTTTAAAAAATTAGGTCCCGTGAGTTTCACGGTTTACAAAATATGTTAAATGGGTTTTCAATGATAATAAAATTTATAGCCTTCGGTATCTGTGCTCCTCCTCGGTTTCGCATAATAATTTTGAACTGAATACATGCTTAAAACTATCAACACAAAGGTTGAGGAAATTCATAGAGTTTAGGAAGTCGTATTGAACGCATAATGTTTGTGTGGGTTATGTTGTTATACACCCATAAAGTTGAAAAACATAACAGTTATTATTTCATTAAGCATCATGCAATCAAGGCGTTAACGTGTTCCAAAATTTAATGTCAAGTGGTGCCCTATAAAGGCGTTAACGTGTTCCAAATTAATGCTCTGCGGCGTTCTATCAAGGCGTTAACGTGTTCCATAATTAATGTCGGTGCGTGTCCCTATCAAGGTTTAACGTGTTCCAAAATTAATGTCGGTAAGCGCGTCCCTATCAAGGTAAAATCGTTTACCAATGTTACTCAAATATAGTGCGTTTGTTTTCCTACCCGGTAAACACAAATGGGATTCACATACCAATAGATCTATTCACAATATTCGCACCACTCTCACTAGTGATTAATGATTCATGATTAAGGGACTTAAGTTTGGCAAAATGCGTAACTTGCTAATAAAACAATCAGATAAGCATACATTTTGAAAGCAATGTGTTCGGTTTAAAATAAAGCATGTATCTCCCCAAGGGTTTGTAAAACAATTAAGTAATAGAAAGTGGGGCTATGAACTCACCGTGAACTAATGATACCAAAACGATAACGAAATCGTTGATAAGCCCAGAAACCTCTACGCCGCTAAACCTAGAATATGATGTTGTCTTAGGTTCTAAAATAAGATGTGAATGTATAAACATGATTATATAGTCATTACATCAATTATGCTTTGATACTTAACATCCGTGAAGTCGTTATAAGTGTTTTACGTTTCGTTTATTTAAGTTTTCCCGTCTAAATCTACCCATTATTTCTAAAACCGTGAATTGATCACGACTTGGTTTTATGTCCTCGAAACGAATTGAATGTACTAAAAATATTGGTGGGTCCTATGCTTCCTAGAAATTATTTAACTAATGAAATTACCAATTTACCCTTGAAAGTACTAGTTATTTCAAGTCAAAGAAACTCAAGTTCTCACAAGGTTTTGGTCATAAGTAGAGTTCTACAACTCCGTTTAATGCACGCCAATGGCCACGTTCAAGTTATGGTGTTAGCTAAACTTTTATTCTTTGACCAACAAGGGGTTATATGCAAGTTTTATGAGTTTTAGCCGTTTAAAATCTGTTACTCAGTTTTGGACACGTTTAGCCGTTTTGGCTCTAGTTTATTCATCGGGATGAGTTACGGATGAGCCACCCGCCAAACCACCACAAGATATCGATATATAATCCTATGTCATTAATTAAGTTTCTTAGTCAACGAATTTTACCCGAATTTACAAGCATGTACCGCCCGTTTCGTGTTGTAAATCTAGTCCTTTCGACGGTTTCTAGTGTTTTAGTCCATTTATCCAAGCACAATCAAGTATAATAAGCATATAGAACATATTACATATATGAAATAATAGTATTTACTGAAATCAAAGGTAAGTATAGTAGTTTGATTACAATCCTTGTGATGAATTTTTACTAGAACCGTGAATCAAGATCACTAAACCTATGTTTGTAGCACAAAACCCTAGCTTCCAAATCTTTTCACCACCTTGCAAACCCTTTATAAACACTTAATAATCTTTGTAAAAAATTCCTAACCACAACCCCTACCACTCTTGAGTAGCTCCTAATTCAACCATGGAATGAAAGAATAAGCACTTATTTCATGTAGAGATCAACTAGGCCTTTAACTTTGTAGTATTACTTGAAATTCAAAAAGATGGATAATCTTATGATGATGATGTGGATCAGTGATGAAGAGAGAAATAGGAATATGAATGTTCTTGGATGAAATGAGAGGTGATAAGTTGGAAGAGATTATGTATGACTTTGCTAGCTTTTATGTATGGTTTATCTAGTTTATGAAATTTAACGCATTAGTAATCTATACACTTGTATTGGTTATCATATAAAACATGTAATAGGCTGGAAATGAGGATGTGGGAAGCAGTTTGTGATGTTTAGATATTATCTTGTGTTTACGGAGTGAGTTTTGGTTCCGGTAATCACTAACGGTAAGTCGTAAAGTCACGAAACTTAAAACTAGGTATCCTAAAAATATGAAACTTATAAATATGTTAAAACATATCAATATACTCTATATAAGCATATTAGATGAGTGGTAAGTTCTATCGGGTTGCTTAAACGCTGCTAAAAGCTGGAAACGCGGGTCAAAAATGCGTAATTCGCGTAAAACGCGGAACTGGAAAACGTAAAATTCCAAAACTTGTGGAATTGTCGTAAAATGGTAGAAATACATATTTCTAATGTTTATAGTGTTTTATGGACATATCGGGATTCCCAAATGACGTTTAAACCCTAAAGAAATTCTCGGACACGATTTTTATGAAATCAGTTCTGAATGGATTCAACGTACGTCGTCAGGACGACTTGTCGAGTATCAACTTTCTTGCCATGATGGTAAAATAAAAATAAAAATTTTACGGGATGAATAGTGTTTTGTGAATAGTAAAATTTTGAAATAACCTCTCAAAGTCTCAATCCGACTTCAAAAATGATGAATAGTAAAATAAGGAATAGTAACCAATGAATAGTAATTTCTCGAGGTGAATAGTAAAAATTTGAGAATGGATAGAAATCCTGAAAATGCGAATTGTTACAAAGATATGCACTTATCATGAATTCTTTAGATATGAATGTGATGTGTGAGCATGCGGCTATGGATTGACTTCTCAATTCTGATCAGCTGCACACGTTGGGTGTACCTGCATACAATAGTTAGCAATAAAACACACGAAAGTGTCTTAGATCACTTTCGTTGAATTGAGGTACACGCCCACGTTCCTCGCTGATCAGATAAGTAATCACCTGTGATCGTATAATTCGAAGAATCTCCTGACAGGTTCTCATACTGCTCTAGTTCTCAAACCGGAACGTCTCAAAGAAGACAACACGGAGTGAGTGAACCAGCAAATTGAGGTTTGTTGATTAAGGAAAATGATTTGAAAAAAAATCGTGTATTGTTTAATATAAAGTGTTTTGCAATACAACGAAGGTTTTAAGGAAAATCAATTATCAATCATGAACACCTTTTATTTTGAAATATTATCACACGATGCTAGAGAAAATAATTTTTAAGCACAACGACCAGTTTTTTCAAAGGTATCCCTCAATCCATTTCCTTGACCAAGGTTGATTCAATCTTGAATCGCCCCATTGTTTCAATCCAATTGTCACAAGTTTGACCTATTGTATAGATCTCACATGTCACCTACCAAGAGCTTGTTTGATGTTGGCTCAAGAAGGATTTCCAACTTCATTGTGAACATGTGAACATATCGCTCAGATGTTCTGGCAATACCACAAGGATAAAGCGTAGGACTCTTAATATATTCTTACTTTCCACATTGTGTGAAATAGCAAGTCTTCATCAATTTTGTGTCCTAATGAGATATTGTGGATGATCTCTTGGCTCTAGACTCAATTGTACACATTTGGTTCCTATGTCGGAGACTAGGGAGAGGGTCTCCTTCTTCAATATCAACAATCTCTAAGAGAAAGTCGATAGATTATGTAGGTTCCCCGTGAGAATGAAACAAGCCCCTTTAAGAGGAACTTGAGTGGCTTGGGAAGTTGTAGTGCATTGCGTCACTGGGTCCATGACGTCTTGCCTTCAATACCGGAGTTTCCTTGGTAACCGCCAGTAGCATATGAATTGAACCCGGTTTCTGCCCTAAGGTTGAAATAATGGAGGGCTATTTCTTTTCACCCTTTTCTCATTCATTTCTTTTTCATCCTTCAACCCCTTCAAGCAAACATCATAACTAGAACCTTATTGGGTTTGTTCCAGTTCTAGCTCTATCTCAGTCCGCACTCTTCCCATTTCTCACTTTTCTCCTTTTTCCATCATACCTATGGACTTCTACACTATTTAGTGGATTGTCCCTGGGTAGATCTCTCCAGCTCTGGTGGGATCGTGGGAACGAATACCTAACCTAACCATCCTTATATCTCCATGCATAAAATAAATTTGGTCGGTCTTTTTGGTATTGTTCTTCTGCAAATTGAAACCAATTGAAAACCATTTGAATAATCAATCCAGGTACTTGTGATATGTGATCAAAGCATTTTATACCTGAATTGTTTTTGATATTTCAGAAAAAGCTCCTCCTCAACATGTGCCTGTATGTTTGAAATTTCTTTGGCACATGGAGGCAAGAGGACTTGAAAATCTCAGATTGAGAATTAAGAATTCACTTCTTTGATAAACATTTTCTAAAAATATCGACATCACTTTCCTGATCAAAATGAGTATTTTAAATACTTTGTTAAAGATATTTTTGGGAAAGGATGTGGTTTTCTAAAAGTTGCTCCCCCTTGATTTGAGGAATTTTAGATACATTATAGAGCTTGTAGGGGGAATATGAAACAGAATTCACGATCGATGAATCCAATGAAACCTTTTGAAGTTCTCCTCCTCAATATGTGCTTCGATACACGAAAAGATTTAGCACATATGAGGAAAGATGCCAATATATTGAGTCTTGAAGATCACATTTTATCAGATTGCATATTTATATCACATTTTCTCCCCCGATCAAAAATTTCAAATCTTTTGAGATTTTGGATCTCAAGTGATTTAAATATGTAAGAAAAATTTTGTTGGAGAAAAATGTGTCCGGTTTTATTTGATCTGAAACAAAACACTCTTAAATTCCCTTTTCAGAAAAAAAGGGAAAACTACAAGCCATAACCTATCACTACTATATACATTATAGTTATTGTTGTTCATAATATATTCACCACATTACACATAAAATAAACACAACATAGCTACAAAAGGCTGCGATAGATCTTTCTTGTCTTAAGTCTTCGTCCGATAGCAGCATTGAAATCTTCACACCAATTCACATCTTGTTCAGTCTGAACTGTTGTCCCTGGCCAGTTTAGCTTGAACTCCTTCACCCTTGAATTCATTCCTTCAACAATCTTGAGCCGTTCCATCCTCAACTTGTATAGCTCATAGCCTCATTAGCATTCTTGACCCGTATTTATCGATAAAGATAATCGTCTAGGAGAGTCAATCACCGTAGTCGTCGGTTCAATTCATGCCTGTGGATTCCTATGAGGTCTCGTTAGATTGACCTGAAACCGTAGCTTTCCACACCTAGTTGAAAATCACCAACTCTTTGTTGAATTACTAAGCCCCTTATCCAAAGATTGACCGCAGCAGATCTTTTCTCTAATAGGTAGATGGTCAAGATATCCTGAGTTCGTGAAGATATAGATCTTCAAAGTCACTTGGTAGCAAATGTTTGAAGTCGTTTTCTTCAATAACATGATCTTTCAAGTCCGCTCTTCTAAGAACAACCTTCTTCAAATAATCATAGCCGTAGATTGAGAAGATTTCCACACTGACCACACTTAGAATACGCAGCTTGGATCGAACAGTTTGGGTGTCTCTTTTCTGCACCATGTCTTTCAATGTAGAACTTCTTCTTTTTGAACCACCAATGCGAAATGCCGATAAGGCAAAGAATGTCCTATACTTGTTCCTTGTCAACCCGCACTGATCGTGTACCATTTTCTCAAGACCGGATCTAAGTAGTTGGTACTTCATCTTGGAAATAGATAAGGCGGTCTTCTTCCTGCTCCAAAGACGTTAGGTAGTCCAGTCTCTGCTGAAAAGAAATCGACATGTGTTCTCTCGTCCGGTTCACCACCAAGAGGAAGATGATTGTTGACATTAAAACGACTGATATTTCATCAACTTGATCACAAGATCTTGTGGCACTCTTCCATTTGAATTGTAGATGAGCCGACAGTGAGTGAAAGGCTTTGAGTATCTCGAAGTCGCCCTCAAGATCTTTTGGTGTGAGTGAAGTGATTCCCCTCGCTTGTCACAGTAACCATTTGATAAAGCATCCCATATCTCCATATGC
>OU343219.1:41465856-41618413 GCA_910596185.1 Chrysanthemum makinoi
CCAGGAGCCATTTGGACCGTCACCATCAAACGTAACATGAATGGTTTCATGATATTTCGGGTTCTTTTTGTTATAGATTCAGATCCCTTGTTTGGTGATATCCTACAAATACTCCAATGTCGCCTTTAGCCCTAAGTTTCCTAAGTCTTGACCCCTCATTAGTTGATAACACAATGCACCAAACACACGAAGGAAAGAGAGATTAGGTTTCTGTTGTGGACAAGTTCATATGGTGTCTTCCATGAACAAAGTAGGAATCGTGGAACGATTTAAGTGTGTGAAGATGCAAAGGGTATAGCTTTTCACCGTAGAAACATTGGAACTTTTGAGTAAATCAAGATTGTTCGTAGCCATTTGCTGAGTTCGATTGGCCTTTCAACTAACCGCTCGTTGAGGAGTTCGTGGAACACTTCTTTGATGGTTGATTCCAATGCTTTCATAGAATTCACTAAGTTGTTTGTTAACAAACTCGGCCCATTGTTCCGCTCGGATAATTCGACCGGTTTTGTTAAGTCGAACTGCATTTGTTTGATAAGTTTGATGATGATATCTGGAGTTTCATCCTTTGTCCTTAAGAACTTGACCCCGGTGAATCTAGAGTAATCATCAACTATAACTAACACATATTTCTTCCCAAAGATATTCTGCACTCTCATTGGTCCACATAAATCCATATGAAATTTATGAAGAACTTCGTGATGTGAAAGTTAGTAGTTTTGGGTTTATGGGCATACTTTTTTCCCAATTGACATGCCGAACAAAGATGATCCTTTTCATACTTTAGTCGAGGTAAACCTACAACTAAGTCCTTCCTGGAGAGATCATTGATGGTGCCGAAGTTCAAGTGATTGAGACGCCGATGCCATAACCATGACTTTGTTTTAGAAGCCTTTGACAACAAGCAAATTGGAGAAGACTTCATCATATCTTCTATGGAGATGGTGTAAAGATTAGAACCACAAGTTCCTTTTAACAGTTCCTTGCCATTAAGATCTCTAACAAAGCGGTATGTTTTCAAGGCTACTTCTAGATCGAATCACGATTGACCAACAGAGAACGTAGATTATGACCCAAACCTTCCACATAAGTATACTCTAGAGATAACACTATCACCAACAACATAATCACCATAACCCTTAATTGCACCGAAATGATCATTACCGAATCTAACAGCCCCGATGAATTTGCTCACGAAGTTCATGAGCCGACCGGTCTCCAAATATGCTTGGAAACTGAGTCCGTACCGTAACGATTTGAATGATCCTGCTTGAACACGAGACAAGAATGGATAATCGATAATTGGGATCCCCATGCAAGAATGGGTTCCACTTGGTTAGTAACAGTATATGGAACACCCACATCGTAATCGAAACATCCATATCGTAAGTAGAAGCAATGGAATCATTGGGAATAGATGCAATGTTGGTGTCTCGATTTGACCTATTCAAAGTATGTTCACTTCTAAGGGAATAGTTCTACCAGTAGGCATCCATTTTCTAGTGGGCATAATCTTAGCAGTTTGAGAACAAAACCGATTATTCTTATGGCCAAAAGGTATCCAGTAATAACCTATCTTTATAAAAGTTCTTCCTGGGTTTACCGCTTTCTAACATCTTTCGCTTTTGCCTTTTGCCTTATTTGCACGATTATTAGCATTAGCAATTTTAATCGGGCATTTGACAAAGATTAGACAAAGATTCACACCACATTCATGATTAGCAAGCGAATTCAAGGTACATCATTACAAGGTTTGCAGATAGTATCGTAATTCTAATTAATTACGCATTTAAGGCTAATACTAGAATCAACACGATTCGCTTTATTCAACTCAAGCTTAAAGTTCCTAGATTGGTCTTCTACTCTCTCCCAATGCACATTCTTAGCTTGCAAGGTCCTATCATTCCTTGTATTGTCTTGAGACTTTGACCTGCTCGCTTTAAAGTCACCGATTACTCCTGTAGAGGGAATGGGAACATTAGTTGGTTGATCTAATTTTGCATTCCCAACTTGATGTGCAAGGATCTCAAGTACTAGAAGGCACATTAGTGTATACTTTTAAGACTGCGGATTTGAGTTTTTGCGGCACACTAAAGTTCACTTTCTTAGCACTAACATATCCGAATCAATTACTTGAAGGCACATTAGTGTTTCCTTTTTAAGACGGGCATAGAACGGATTTCTGCTTGGCACTAGGCATAGAACAAGGCATCACAGCTTTGCCTTTTGCACCTAAGGTTAAGGATTTTGGACATGTGGCAATTACACATTCTAGCAACTTTTGAGATCGTTTGGCCCGAAGCAAACCTAATTTCACTATCAAGAGGTTTGTTAATGAAATCCTCTTCGACAATCTCACTGAGACATTCTAGACTATCCTTAAGGTGAACACAGTATTCATGAAAAGCATGTTCATTATTCCTAAGATGAGGAGGAATATATTTAACATTACAGGTATTTGCGCCCAGGGTGACTTTGAGACAACATTCTTATTGAAAACAAGTGGCAGTTTCCCATTTCCCGACTTCTAGATTCTCAATTTCCTTTTGTAAAGACGTTATTTTTTTGTTTTTCACGGGTGACTTTTATTGAATCATATAACTCTTTAAAATGTCGTTTAACTTTTTCATTTTCTTCTAGAAAACTCGTTTTCCTTTTGTAAGGCATTAACTAAGTTTTGAAGATGAAAAGTTTGAGAATTCGAGAATCTAAAAGGAGGAGGATTTGGGAGCCTGTCATATTGTTCTTTTGACTCCTTTAATTGAGAGATTTGGGCTTTCAACTTTCGATCAGTGCAGACCGAGCTTGAATCGTTCATCACGTTTGTTAATTTGAAAAACTGCATCAAACTTTGGAGCATCTGACGATGTCTTGATATTTGAAGTTTTAACATTTTCTTTAAGATGTTGATATTTTAGTTGTAAATTAAAATGCTCAACTTCCAGTTTAGAAAAATGTTTAACCAAATTGTCGTGATCATCCAGTTCAATTTTCTCGCTTAGTTTAGAATTAGTTTTTTCAAGCTCAATGACACGATCATGGGAGACTTTCAGGGCACTGAGATAGTTCATGAAATTTGGAAGCATTTAGAGCAATTTGAAGCAAAGGAAAAAGATATCTTGAGCAACACATTCAGGAATAAGAGTCTCATTTAAGGTATGCAAGTTCTTCCTCTCAATCTCATTAGATTTTAGTGCACGCCATACTCACTAACTTCAACTACCATTGCATCAAATTCCTTTTCCATTCCCTTGATATCAGTTTATCCCCTTTTAAGACTCTCAAAGTGATCATTTAGAAGTTTAAAGAAAGGCATGACCTCAGTTAAATAACATTCTTTCATTTGCTCAAAACCCTTTCTCCTTCCGTTATACCAGTGGTGTGATCCTTTTCTTGCAAGTTTTCTCAAAATCAACAAATAGTTGAAATATAACATAATGGCTAATTAAGGTCTTGCTTTTAGTGGCAATTTTTCTAGGAACAAGATGCATTGGAGTATTAGGAGGATACATACGCTTCTAGGCATTTTCCATGGGAGGTTTGTTTCAACAATAATATCATCTTTCCGCTTATCTAAATCCTTTTCCAAAACTTGTTCGGAGTCAACAATGTCTCGAGGCTTAAACATGTTCAAGGAAATCCAGCCCTTTTGTAGTCATGGGGAGTGATAATTATTATTTTTTTCTTTGCATTTAGGATCATCTAATTTTTTGTTCATTCTTTCCCTAGTGACTTCATCTCATTTCTTATCCTCCTCAGTGCACTCAACGCAACTAGGTTTTGTCTAGGTTTAAGAATCCATTGCCATCATAGATCACACTTTGAGCTGCTCTATCTTTCCTTACTCTCGTGGTTGGGTTTATCTATAATGGGAACACTATGCTTATCGCTTAGAACTCTATTTTTAGTGACCATGTGCGAAAGTCTGAATGGTGTTTCCTTGTATGTACAACTTGTTTTCAAGTTTTTTTTCAAAGTTTTCAGATTAGAAAAATCTCTCAAGAGTTTTGATTCCTTAGCATTAAATTCTTGCTTAAGCATTTTCACATTTCTTGAAGTTCTTGTTTTTGCTTAGCAGTTTTAGAAAGTTTTTCTTGCAAGGAATTTAATTCTTGTTTCAATACTTCTTTCTAAAATTACTTTTTCTAATGACAGTGCGCACTTGGTCATCCATTTCCCGCCAAGAGGTCAACTCAAATTTAGCACGTTGTTCATAAATAGCAACACGTTCTTTATAGGCATTTAGTTGAACTTACGATGGAATCATCGAGGCGATGCGTGTATTCATCAAAAACATAGTCATTGTTGACTGCAGAAGATGCATCACTTGGTACACCTTCACTTTCACTTTGTTTCACGTATTGATCATATGGGATAATATCGATATTACCCATATTTTCAACATTTGATTCAATAGTTTCGGTTGAATGTACTTTGTCATGCATCTTTTGCACATCGGCAGATCATCGTATAGTTTTAATACCTCACGAGATGAGTTTGTCTCGGGATGGCCTAGTGGTGAAGAAGAGACCTTGGGAGAAACCATTGGAGAAATGCTAGCCATTAAAATTGTGTGTGCAGTTGGTCCATCATCCACATCGAGTCGTATGCATCACAATCGCGACTTGAAAGGCATTCGATGATTGTGAATCTCTGAATAGGTGCTCATCCACATCCGCATCATAGGTCTTGGCATTGCCCTCGGCAAAAGCAACAATTCCTCTTCATCCAAAGTAGCACCATTGTCTCGAGCTTGTACCAAAGCATCTTATCTCTCAAGTAATCGATTGCGTGGGCGCTTTGGAGATGTGCAGTTCCTTGCAATGTGTCCCTCACCACCACAGTTATAACATTTGATTGGCTTAGCTTGACCTTGGTTAACATTCCTTCCTCGATCTTGGTTACCAACATAACCTCTACCAGCTCCACCTCTTCCCGATCATCTTGTCTTTCTGAACTGGTTGCACCGATCCTTCCATCTTTACAAGAGCTTGATTGTGTGGGTTAGATCTTGTCGCTTCGAGGTTGTTGTTGGTTTGTGGGAGAGAATTCATGTTTTGACTAATCGGAAGAGCTAGTTGATTAATGAAGTTACCCGTGTGGATCGACGATCACTTGTTTGAACATAGGATCAGGAATGAGTTTGTGATTACCATTACCCAGGGTATGACTTGTGATGCTTTGGTTGTGATTCCGATGTTTGAGTAGAAGGCGGTTGAGTCATTAGCGAGCTTGTCTCCACTGTTGGTTTTGAGCCGATTGAGAATCAATTTTTCAAACATAGCATGTCTCTCTTGCGAAGGAGGAAGGCATAGAGTTGCTCATAGTTTGTATTCTTCAATCCTTTAGTGAGCTTCACCGTGTTGACAAACTTGTGCCATTAGGGATTCATGTTGTTCACAAATTTTGAGTTAAATTTGAATGTTAGGCATAGTCATTCTGATGTTCCTCATGTCATTCACTAACTTATGAAATCTCACATAGTACTCATAGACACTCTCATCTGGTTTCATCTTGAAGTGTTCAAATTAGTCATAGAGTTGGGATTCTCTGTCTTCCATAGTTAATTCGAACTTTATCTTCAAGCTCATCACCGAGAGAAGCTGGGTCTATATCCTCATACATTATCTTCCGTGAGTACCATCTTCATTAGTATAGTATGTCTTCTACCGCCTCAATCGATATGGTCCTTCATCAATGGATTTGAGAATGTTGACACCATTTTCCTTCCCAAGGCAGCATACAATGGAATTCGTTGAGCCCAAATAGAATGTGAAGTCGGCCTTTCAAGCATACGGGTGTATTTGGCAGTATCCCGAGCGGTTACCGCTTGAACATCCTCGACAACAAAGGAGATAGCGGTAGGAACGTTGGTAGACATGTTTACAGTTTAAACGGGATTTTATAACTCTATGATTAAACCGGAAATAGATTCTTTCACGGGATTTTACTAAATCAAGAGAAAACCGTAAACAATCACTCAAGTCGCTAGAAGATAATGCACTAAATTAGCTAGAAGATAATGCACTAAGTCGCTAGAAGATAATGCACTAAGTAAGCTAGCAGCAATTAGCTACACCACTAAGTCGCTAGATTCCCAAAGTCGCTAGACAAATGCAAGTCGCTAAGTAGTAACTCGCTAACCTCAAGTCGTTAGCGAAATTTTGGCAGACAATTAGCTACTTAAGTCGCTAGGAATACAATTAAGCTAAAGAGCAACTCGCTCTGAGACCAAGTCGCTACCACCAAATTAAGCTACCGTAGTGGAGAGTCCACTACTTGTATCTTTAAATCGCTAGGTAAAGTCGCAAAGCTAGCTACAAACTCGTAACTTCGCTACAAAAATGTGAAGCAAGTCGCTACTAAGAAACTTTTCCGTGGCTCAAGTCGCTAGCATGAAAAACACATAAACACCACTTTTCAATCCAAAACAACCCAACCACTATGATTCAAACCTTCTAGATCAAAACCTAAACACTTGTGATGATTCTAAACACAAAAGTACAACCAAAATCGAAACTTTAACACTAGAAATCAATCAAATGATGCAAAAACCACTAAACTTTTCAAACTCAAAAACCACCTAAAACCACTAGAAATCCAAAGATGTGCAAGATATGATCTAACCATGGCTCTTGATACCAATTGTAAGATATAACTTTTCACATACACATCAAACCATAACACAAAGTAACATATAGATGGAATTCTAGAGAGAGAAAGTTAGAGGTTTAGGGAACTTAGTGAGAGAAAGTGAAAGATATTATTATGAGCTCCAACTCTACCTTGGGAGGTAGAGAGTATTTATAGTCTTACACAAATCGCCACACATCGGCGTGGATCGGGCATACAGTGGGTAAAGACCGTCCGTCCTCCACGGTGTTACTTAACTAAATACTACTTAACTAAATATTACTATGACTACGAGCTTTCTAACGATTACATATACTTGAGGTGACCGACTCTTTAATACTGGGAATTTCTAATTCCTAACAAATGATAAAATGGATTACATAAAATCATGATTCTAAACCTATATGATTCGAATGATATGTAGCATGTTAATCTTAATACAAATCTGATTTTGGGTATCTCATTAAGTCGACATATATGAATTACATTAAAGGGTTAAATGAGCTTGTGAAACTATACGTATACGTATATGATAAATGGAATCGATAACAAATGATTTACGAGGTTGTTTTGGTTATATCATGGGGCGTACATAATATGTTTTGGTGAGGATGTCACGTACCAATATGGGTATTGGTTAATGTGATGTGTAGTCTATGATAATCGAGTCTAAATGTGTTAAAACCTATACGTTAATCATAATCAAAAACTAGGGTTTTGTATTTGATGATTTAATGAAGTTAAGGGATTATTTTGTAAATTATGAAACTTGATGGATTAACTTGTTAATATAGTAACTAAAAGGATTAAATGAGTAAAATGAGTAAACTTGCTATATTTACACTTTTATCCCTATACTTTGCATTATTGACATTTTAAACCCTAAACTTTTATAACTTGTCATAAATGATCCTTAAATCATAATAACACTCATTTTCACTATTTAACTTAAGATAAGTAACTGAACCTGCTAATAATGGAAACCTGCTAATTATGGAAAGTTACTAATAGAATAAACACCTAAAATAGAAAGTTGCCTAAAATAGAAAGTACTTAAAATGGAAAGATTACTAAAAGTGGAAACACGCTAAAATGGAAAGCCGTCTTAAAGCGAAAGTGATCGATTCTTATAGAACGTTATCTAATTCATATATATATAGGTTCCGGGGCGACGGGTTTGATCGCTTTCTTGATTTTACTTTCTTTGTGATTTTAGCCTTAATAAGGTACATATATTCTATCCCTTTTCAGTAGGGGTTTCTCATGATTCGTATCTCATCTTTCGATATTCGTTTGAACTGTTATGCTTTGCTCTAAGCCTCCTTATTAGGGCTTCCCTATGACTTTGCTATGCTCCATTCGATATGAACCTTTGATATCAACTATGATATGAACTTTGATATTGATATGATATGATTATGCTTTGACCCGTCAGTTTGATACTCGAGCCAAATATGTGTTCCTAGTCATGAAGGTAACATGACCGTGTCATTGATGCACTAATGGCATGACTCCAGGTGCAGTGAAAGTGATGTTGTACACCGTCCCCATTATGATATGATATGATATGTATATGATTTGGCCATTATGTTCCGGGGGCGTATGGATGCATCCTAGATATGATATGTTTAGTGGATTTAATATGATATGATTTATATGGTGAATGATGTCGGTACAATACGCTGGCGTCTTCACATTCTAGGAGTTGATCACTCCACGTTACTTGAGGTCTCCCTCCGTATATATGGTATTCGAGGTCACCCCTCCGATACAATGATATGATATGATATGTGTATGATATGATATGGGCTCGTGGTATATGACTGACCTTCCATTTCCTTTCTCTTGTTATCCTTTGATATGCCTTATGATAATTCCCATTGCACCTTATGATTATGATATCCTCATTACTTACCCTTCGATTATTTGTTTTGTTATATATATATACGTTCCTTGGGCTTTTTAAGCTCGCCGTTTTCTTTCCATGCGGCAGGTAATTAAGCTAGAAGTTGGGATCTTAGCTATGGGTTTGAGTGATGAGCGGTTATGTGGATCTATGGCTCTAGTCATCTTAGTTCTGCTTGATTATGTTGACATTATTTTAGACTCGGATTATGCTTATTTATGTCTTGGATTTATTCCTTCCCCTTTTGATGAACTTATGTAACGTTTAAGCCGTGTTGGCTGGATTTCCCTTTGGTATTTATTTAACTTCCGCTGCTTTATTATGTTCATTATGTATGCTTTGATATGACACCATTTTATAACACTTCTACCCTTATCGGGTTGGGGTGTTACAATTATGGTATCGAGCCCGATTTGACTTGTAGTCGGGACTGTGACATATGGACCCTAAGCGTTAATCCGTAGAGCTTAAGATTTGATTGGTGAGGTTTGGGTAGATTCTAGGTTCATTATCATCATTTCCGTTCATGATCTCCATCTTACTTCCTAACCTTTGCTAATTGTTTAATGAACTCTTGGATGGTGACTACTCGGAAGGAATTGCGGCGATAACGGGGATGGTAATCCTAACTTCGAAGCTTTGATTGCAAGCGCTCTCGGCTAAGCTGCTATGCCGAGATCGTTGCTACCATCACTAATAACGTCCGAAATGGCGCTAGCTCCTCTGGCGTAAATGATGGTGGGGGTGCCAACCCACCTACTCCCATTCATGTTTGGATCGAACGCTTCAACAAAATTAAGCCAATCCCTTTTAAACGGCTTCACCTAATGAGCGAGGACTGGATTACGCACATGGAGAAGCTATTCAATGTCTTTGGGTTGTGGTGACGAGGTGAAAACGGACTAGCGACCTTCAAACTCGAGGGTGATGCCCTTAAGCGGTGGAAGGCCTATCTCTTGTCCAGGGAAGAGAACTTTCTGGATACTTGTGTTTGGAATAATTTTAGGGACATCTTCTACAAACAATATTTTCTGAATCGAACAGCAGCGGCGATATGAAAGAGAGTACAACGCCTTACATCGGCTGGATAGGGAAACTTCCCACGAGTACATGCAACGGTTTATGAGGTTGGTTGGGTTCGTAGGTGAGATTGCTGGAGATGCACGTCGTCAGGCTCGGAAGTACAAATGGGGTTGAAGAAATGGGTGTTGGACGGGGTGATTAATAACGAGTACAGCGAGGTAGCTGCGATTGCGGATGCTTTGCCAACATTGAGTTGCTACATGAGGATCCAGGATTCAACAAGAGGAGAGGGGCGGTGATCGTTTTATCCTCGGGGTCGCAGGACCATACTCGGAGTTTAGGGGTCGATCGACCGTGGGCGTCGAGACACTCGACCGTGGTTCACAGAGGTATGACAGTCGAAGCGCACCGCCGTGGTCGTGATGCGTGGGGGTCGTGTCGAGTTCGGGATCAATCCTATCGTGGTGGTCAGGGACCGTTCTTACTGTTCTTCTTATCATAAGAAGTCGGCCGAGATTTTGCCTCCTCCTCCACTCTGCAACACTTGTGGAAAGCCTCACCCAGGCGTTTGCTTCAAGGCCACAGGTGGTTGCTATGCATGTGGGTCTACTGCTCATAGGGTTAGGCGCCCTCAAGGAAAGATGATTACACCAGAAACACGGCCAAAACGGCTCCGACCAAGGGCGTGTGTATTCTTGACCTTTTCGGGACCAAGCCGAACTCTTGGGTACCATTACCGGCATTCTTTATATTGGTGATATTTCTGCCTTTACTTTATTTGATACCGGTGCTACACATTCTATGATATCTACTTTGTTACTAAGGAAATTAAATATGACACCGCACCTTTGTTAGCCCGAATCTCTATTTCCAACCCTATGAAAACCCAGGTGCTTATTGACCGTGAATACTTGGATTGTCCCCTACGTTTCGATGATGGTATTGGTTCGGCTTAATCTTCTTCCTTTGGATATGTTTGATTTCGATATTATTTTGGGTATGGATTGGTTGGCTTTGCATAGGGCTACCATTGACTGTTATGCTCGAAATGTTATCTTTGGTAGTATTCACCAACCTGATTTCGTTTATCATGGTGCTCAACCGCTTAAGTCAGCTAAGATCATCTCGGCTATGGCTTCGCACTCTCATTTCTCATGGTTGCCTTGGTTTTCTGGCATCCATTAGGGATACTTCTCTTGAAGTTCCGACCATCGAAAGTCTTTCCGTCGTACGTGAATTTTCGATGTTTTTCTGACGAACTTCCTGGCATTCCTCCGGCTAGGGAAGTTGAATTTGGCATCGATTTGATTCCTGGTGCTGAACCTATATCTAAAGCTCCTTACCGTATGGCACCGATCGAGTTGAAGGAATTAAAGGAACAGTTGCAAGAAGCTGTTGGAGAGCGGCTTTGTTAGGCCTAGTGTTTCACCTTGGGGCACCTTGTGTTATTTTTTAAGAAGAAAGATGGGAGTATGAGGTTGTGTATTGATTACCGCGAGCTGAACCGTATCACTATCCGTAACCGTTATCCTCTTCCGCGCATCGACGACTTGTTTGATCAGTTGCAAGGTGCAAAATTTTTCTCTAAGATTGACCTGAGTTCTGGTTATCATCAATTACGTGTGAAGGAGCAAGATGTTTCTAAGACCGCTTTCGTACTTTCGCTATGGCCATTATGAGTTCCTGGTTATGCCTTTTGGTTTGACTAATGCACCTGCAGTTTTCATGGATCTTATGAATCGTGTTTTCCACGAGTACCTCGATAAATTTGTAATCGTTTTCATCGATGACATCCTCATGTATTCTAAGAGTGAGGATGAGCGCGAGCACAAAGCACCTTCGTATTGTATTGGAGACTCTTCGACAGCAGAAGTTGTATGTAAAATTCTCTAAGTGTGAATTCCGGCTTTGAGCCAAGTTGCTTTCCTTGGTCATGTTGTATCTGCTGATGGTATCAAGATGGACACATCGAAGGTTGAGGCTATCACAAAATGGCCGAGACCTACTACTGTGACGGAGATTAGAAGTTTTCTGGGGCTTGCTGGTTATTACCGTCGTTTTGTTGAGGGTTTCTCTCGATTGGCGTTACCTTTGACGCAATTGATGAGGAAAGGAGAAAAGTTTGAGTGGACGGATGAGCGTGAACAGATTTTTGAGGAGTTGAAACGGAGATTGGTTACTGCGCCTATTTTGACACTTCTATCGGGTTCCGGAGGTTTTAGATTCTGGCGCGCATCGAAGAAAGGTTTGGGTTGTGTATTGATGCAGCATGGTAAGGTGATTGCCTATGCTTCGAGGCAATTGAAATCATATGAAGAAAATTATCCCACGCATGATTTGGAGTTGGCTGCGGTGATTTTTGCCTTAAAGATTTGGAGGCATTACTTGTATGGTGAATCGTGTGATATCTTTACTGACCACAAAAGTTTAAAGTATATATTCACACAAAAGGAGCTCAATATGAGGCAACGGAGGTGGTTAGAGCTTCTTAAGGATTATGACACGAACATCCAGTATCATCCGGTTAAGGCTAATGTAGTTCGCGATGCGTTGAGCCGAAAGTCGGGTATGATTGCTAGTTTGGAGATTGAACCCAAGGTTCTTCACGATCTTGAGCTTATGGAGGTGGAATTTTGTTTCTGGGGTTATGATGGTTATTGGGCTAGTTTGAAGGTAGAGTCAACCTTATGTTCTGATTAAGGAAGCTCGAAGGATGATGGTGAGCTTTGGTGCGTAGTTCGAATATCGAAGCGTGTAAGCAGATGAGTTCAAGTGTTGATGGTTTCGGCGTCGTGTGGTATGAGGGTCGACTTTGTGTTCCTAATGATCGCTTTGCGTGAAGTCGCTGTCATGAGGCTCATAGTTCCCCTTTCACTATCCATCCTGGTTCTACCAAGATGTATCGGGATCTTAAGCAGCATTTCTGGTGGAATGGTATGAAACAAGATGTGGCTTCGTTTGTGGCTAAGTGTATGACCTGTCAGCAGGTTAAGATTGAGCATCAGAGGGCTAGTGGTTTGTTGCAGCCGTTAGATATTCCTACATGGAAGTGGGAAGAAATCTCCATGGATTTTGTCACGGGTTTGCCTCCTACTCGAAAGAAACATGATGCGATTTGGGTGGTTGTTGATCGACTAACCAAATCCGCTCATTTCTTACCTATCCGGAAAGATTATCGTGTTAGCAGATTGGCGGAGATTTTTGGCAAGATCGTTAGATTGCATGGTACTCCTACTGCTATTATTTCGATAGAGATCCACGCTTCGTCACAGTTTTGGAAGAGTCTGCGAAAGCTTGGGAATGCTGGCGTCTTAAGTTCGATACATTCGCTTTTCACCCTCAAACTGATGGTCGGAAGGGCCGGAGAGGACCATTCAGACTCTTGAGGACATGTTGAGGGCTTGTGCTTTGGAATGGACTGGGAGGCGGGATAAGTATCTGTGCTTGGTGGAGTTTGCCTACAACAATAGTTGGCACGCTAGCATCAAGGGAGAACCGTATGAGTTGTTATATGGGAGGAAATGTAGAGCACCTATTTGCTGGGATGAGGTAGGTGAACGTTTGATTGAAGGTCCAGAACTCATCGAGATTACTAATGAGAAGTGGCGATTGCTAGGGAAAGATTGAAGGAGGCCTGTTCACGGCAAAGAGTTATGCGATAAGCATAGGCGACTTGGAGTTTCGTGTTGGTGATCGTGTTTTTCTGAAAGTTTCACCGTTCCGTGGTGTTAAGCGTTTTGGAATCAAGGGCAAGCTCAGTCCTCGATTCATCGGACCTTTCGAGATTTTGGATCGTGTTGGGGAGGTTTCCTACCGTCTAGCTCTACCTCCTCAGTTATCTCATGTTCATGATGTGTTCCATGTATCTCTGCTGCGGGGATACAACTATCATCCGTTACACGTGGTTTCCTATCCTTTGGATCGATTCAGATATGTCCTTACCGGAAGAACCCGAAACTATTTTAGATCGACGAGATCGAGTCATGAGAAACAAAGTAATTCCGTTTGTTAAGATTCTTTGGAAGAATCACCCAGAGCGTGAAGCTACCTAGGAGACCGAGGAATCTATGCAAGCTAGTTATCCACATTTCTTTTAGTCATCGGTATGTCTTCACTTATTGCTTCGTTTCCTTTCAATTTTCGAGGACGAAAATTTTCTTTTAGAGGGGAAGAGTTGTAAAACCCTAAAATCTCAAACGCGTAAATGACACTTTTACCCTTCGACTTAATAATTATGTAAACTTCGGAAAAACGTCAACATCATTTAACAATTTATCTCATCAATAATATATACAAATAATGAAAGTATTTAACTTATGTTATCAAGTAAATGTACACAATTAAAATAAACTCTAAGGTACCAAAACATGTTGCAATATGTACACAATTCACCTAGACTACAAAGGAGACTACATTCATCATAAAGTGATAAGATTGGAAAGTCATAAATTTGGTCTCCCTCCCCTTGGTGGTGGCCTCAATCCCTCTCCTCATTATTATCCATATCAATTTCACTTATTTCATTTACACATTTCCATTTCATTTCAAACACACCAAGAAAACCCTAGATCTCTTTCATTCACATAAGTGGCGGCATACTCTTATTTTCTTCATTCCCATACGAAAATCAAACAAACAAAGGTTCCTAGGAGGCTCGTGATCGTGTGTGATTGATTGGTGGGCATTGTGATCGTGGTTGGTTCGAATTAAAGCTTGGCCGTGGGTTGTTATTTTGGGCCGTGGGGTGTTTATAGCCAAGAGAGGCTTGGTTTTGATCGTGGTGGCTTAATTCTTGTTTCCTTGTCACGCATTACTAGGGTAACGTATCATCATCTCACGTCCTTCCCTTTTGTTTTCTTATTCAATTCGTGGCCATGAGTGTCATATTAAGACTTGTTATACGAAAATGAGACACATGAAATAATGAATATGTTTGTCACATGAAATGATAAAATGGATTACATAAAATCATGATTCTAAACCTATATGATTCGAATGATATGTAGCATGTTAATCTTAATACAAATCTGATTTTGGGTATCTCATTAAGTCGACATATATGAATTACATTAAAGGGTTAAATGAGCTTGTGAAACTATCATTATCGTTATGTGATAAATGGAATCGATAACAAATGATTTACGAGGTTGTTTTGGTTATATCATGGGGCGTACATAATATGTTTTGGTGAGGATGTCACGTACCAATATGGGTATTGGTTAATGTGATGTGTAGTCTATGATAATCGAGTCTAAATGTGTTAAAACCTATACGTTAATCATAATAAAAAACTAGGGTTTTGTATTTGATGATTTAATGAAGTTAAGGGATTATTTTGTAAATTATGAAACTTGATGGATTAACTTGTTAATATGTTAACTAAAAGGATTAAATGAGTAAACTTGCTATATTTACACTTTTAACCCTATATTTTGCATTATTGACATTTTAAACCCTAAACTTTTATAACTTGTCATAAATGATCCTTAAATCATAATAACACTCATTTTCACTATTTAACTTAAGATAAGTAACTGAACCTGCTAATAATGGAAACCTGCTAATTATGGAAAGTTACTAATAATAGAAACCTGCCTAAAATAGAAAGTTTCCTAAAATAGAAAGTACTTAAAATGGAAAGATTACTAAAAGTGGAAACCTGCTAAAAATGGAAAGCCGTCTTAAACGAGTAATCTGATTCTTATAGAACGTTATCTAATTCATATAGGTTCCGAGCGACGGGTTTGATCTGCTTTCTTGATTTTACTTTCTTTGTGATTTGCTCAGAATAAGGTACAGATATTCTATCCCTTTTCAGTAGGGGTTTCTCATGATTCGTATCTCATCTTTCGATATTCGTTTGAACTGTTATGCTTTTCTCTAAGCCTCCTTATTAGGGCTTCCCTATGACTTTGCTATGCTCCATTCGATATGAACCTTTGATATGAACCTTTGATATGAACCTTTGATATGAACTATGATATGAACTTTGATATGAACCCTTATGATATGATATGATATGATTATGCTTTGACCCGTCAGTTTGATACTCGAGCCAAATATGTGTTCCTAGTCATGAAGGTAACATGACCGTGTCATTGATGCACCAATGGCATGACTCCGGTGTGCACGAGTGATGTTGTACACCGTCCCCATTATGATATGATATGATATGTATATGATTTGGCCATTATGTTCTGGGGGGCGTATGGATGCATCCTAGATATGATATGTTTAGTGGATTTAATATGATATGATTTATATGGTGAATGATGTCGTAGGTGTGCAATCGCGTCTTCACATTCCGGGAGTTGATCACTCCACTGTTACTTGAGGTCTCCCCTCCATTATATATGGTATTCTGAGGTCACCCCTCCGAATACAACTGATATGATATGATATGTGTATGATATGATATGGGCTCGTGGTATATGACTGACCTTCCATTTCCTTTCTCTTGTTATCCTTTGATATGCCTTATGATAATTCCCATTGCACCTTATGATTATGATATCCTCATTACTTACCCTTCGATTATTCGTTTTGTTATATATATATATCATTCCTGGGCTTTTTAAGCTCAGCCGCGTTTTCTTTCCATGCGGCATGTAATTAAGCTAGAAGCTGGGATCTTAGCTATGGGTTTGAGTGATGAGCGGTTATGTGGATCTATGGCTCTAGTCATCTTAGTTCTGCTTGATTATGTTGACATTATTTTAGACTCGGATTATGCTTATTTATGTCTTGGATTTATTCCTTCCCCTTTTGATGAACTTATGTAACGTTTAAGCCGTGTTGGCTGGATTTCCCTTTGGTATTTATTTAACTTCCGCTGCTTTATTATGTTCATTATGTATGCTTTGATATGACACCATTTTATAACACTTCTACCCTTATCGGGTTGGGGTGTTACAAATAATGTCGTTGAAAATTTCATGAAGGTGACTAAATGGCCTTGAAAAGCTAGTCGTAAAATGGTGCACATCGAATGTTAGTAAACAAACTCAACGGTTTTGGGATGCTTGTATCATTATCTCAAAGTTTTAGCATTTAAGTTTTCATCATAGAGGTTCCAATCATAGAGAAAAATATGGGTAAAGTATGGTACTTAGCGTCGCCCAAAATATTGTTTAAGAATTGGTTTTCGGCAAAGTTTGAGCGACCGTAATTTATTCATTACAACTCCGCTTGACAAACGGTTGGACATTTTGGAAAATAGGCTAGGCAAACTTACTTTTACTAGAAGACATCATTTTATAAAAGTACTCCGTCATTGTTAAAAACGACCCTCAACATGGTCCCTCGTTGCCGTAGTTTATGTTTAATAGAAAATATATTAATGTTGCTTATAAAATAAAGGATTCTGCAACTTTGTTTACGCGTGTAATTTAAGTCGTTACAAGTCCGTTTTTCTACGTTTTCTACATCCTTAGATTCGTATTAAAGTATACTAATATATTTTTGATAAGTTGACACATTTCATAATGCTTAGCCTCATTTTGACTCGTAAAGAGTGACATTTACATCTTTGAAATTTCTGAAATTACTAGTTTTCGTCATCAAACTTAAAAAATTCATAACTTCTTCATATAACTCCGTTTTAATCCGTTCAGCTTAATTATGCGACCACGTTTTCATTTTAAAGTATATTTTCCAAATGTCTAGCCCAAAAAGTTTTATCCACTGTCGAAAATTTCAGATTTCACAATTTTGATCGGACCCTTAATTAGACTTGTCGAAATGAGTTTTTCACGCGCAAAACCTATTCTAACCAATTCAAAACAACTCCGGAGCTATTCTAATCCTACCATACACCTTCTTAGGGTGTCATGGGTTCCTAGGCATCACCAAGAGTGATATATTTCAAGGAGTAATTATAGGATAACATATATGAATTGATATAGTTTATAAACAATTTAAGTGGTATAGACATCATATAACTTGTATGTTTCACTCAAACATGATAATATGAACATAACATGAGTATGAAAGACGAAAATGAATATGAGATGCTTACTAGTTAACTTGATGAGGTTTATGAACAAAGGATTAATCCTAATCACCCAAGGTTTTTATTTCACAACCTTAATCAAGAGTGTGTCTAGATTGTTTAGAACTTGACTAGCAAAATTTTTATGATCTCCTTCTTGCTTCTTTGTTGTGGCCGGTCATGTGGAGAAGAGAGGAGAAGGATACTTTGATTTTTTTTTACACCTTGTAACTTAAGTTGTATGTGTTAAATGAAAATATAATATGATTTAAGTCTAAGATATTTAGCAAATTTGAAGGTGAGTCATTCCCCTTGTCGACACAAGGGTATCCTCATTAGCTAGGATATATTTTTTTTTAATCATTTATAAGTAGCGTAAATGTATAATTACTTAGGGATAAATGGTAACTTGTGTATTTATTTAAGCATTTAGGGTAGCGTTAGCTAAAAATAAATTTTAACGGGTCAAGATAAAATATATTGAGGTCATAAAAATTAAAAAAATACTTTTCTTGCAAAATTTGAGTGAAATAATAATTATCGTGTTGAATTTACTTAAAAACCGTCAGTAATTATATAAATATAACAATTTATATACAAAATAAATTTAAAACACTGGGTAAACTCATAATAATATTTTTATAATCTTAATATGAGTATAAAAATATATCGGGATAATTTTTTGAAGTATCGGATCAATTGTTCAAAATAATTAATTACGCGATAGCGTTTATTTAATAGAAATTAAACGTGAAATGCAAAACCATGCATGAACTAATGTGATGATAATGATGCTAATGATATGTAGACTAAACCTAGTCTATATGAAATGTCCTTGATGATTGCTTATGAATTCACAGCTAAACCCCTAAGGTTACGCGAATTTAATATTGGTAAACCTAGTTTACGATAAACGATTGTCACAATTCTCAATTTCCGGTCATTTCTCAAACTCAATATTTTTTATATTAGTTCATGCATGGTTTTGCATTTCACGTTAAACGCATAAATTCTTATTAAATAAACGCTATCGCGTAAACATTTATTTTGAATATTGATCCGACACTTCCAAAAATATTCCTAATATATTTTTATACTCATTTTAAGACTATAAAAATTATATTATTATTTTACCCGATGTTTTCATTTTATTTTGTATATAAATTGTTATGTATGAATATTTACGACGGTTTTTGTGAATTCAACTCGATAAATATTTACTTCACTCAACTCATGTAAGAAATGCATTTTTATAATTTTTATGACTTCAATATATTTTATTTTGACCCGTTAAAATTTATTATTAGTTAACGCTACCTTAAATGCTTAAGTATATATACAAGTTACCAATTATCCTTAAATAATTACACCTTTAATTCTACCTATACATGCTTAAATGATCAAAATACACAAATCTTATTTGTTTTATATGTTGGTCGACATATATGGGGTGACACACCACTTTTGTGAACAAATATCTCTAGTAAACAATAATATACTTGTGTTTAATATCTTTTACACTACACACACACAATATTATCTTAAGGTAAAAGAAAATTTTTCCTCTCTTCATCCTCTACAAGAACCGGCCATGGTGAGCCAAGACAAGGAAACCATTTTTTTTCTTCAAGTCAAGTTAAATTTACAATCTAGACACACTTCTAAGTAAGGTTTTGAAATAAAAACATTGGGTGTTTAGGATTAAACCTATTGTTCATAAAACCTCATCAAGTAACTAGTAAGCATTTCATACTCATTTTCATCTTTCATATTCATGTTATGTTCATTTTATCATGCTTGAGAAAATATGCAAGTCATATGGATAGCTATACCACTTTAAATGTTTTTAAGTGTTATATATATATATGTCATCCTATAATGAATCCCTTGAAACATATCACTTTTGGTGATGTCTAGGAACCCATGACACCCTAAGAAGGTGTATGGTAGGATTTGAATAGCTTCGGAGTTGTTTTGAATTGGTTAGAATAGATTTTAAGCTTGCGATAAAACTCATTTCGACAACTATATATAAGGGTCTGATCTTATTTTCGAATTCTGGAATTCTCGACAGATTATAAAAATTTTTGTGCTAGATATCTGGAAAATACACTTTAAAACGAAAACGTGGCCGCTTAAATGGGTTAAAACGGAGTTATAACGAAGAAGTTATGCTATTTTCAAATTTGACGTCGAAAACTATTGTTTCAGAAAATTCAGCATGCTGTCTCGACTTTTTACGAGTCAAAAATGAGTCTTAAGCATTGTTAAAAGTGTCGACTTATCAAAAATATATTAGTATATGTTATCACGATTCCGAGGATATATAAAACGTAGAAAACGGACTTATAACGACTAAGTTATTCACATTTTAAACAAGTTGCCGTAAATATTTTATATAAGCATAACATATATATTTTCTAATAGCCAAGAATTTACGGCCACGAGGGACCATGTTGAGGGTCGTTTTTAACCTTGATGTAATACTTTTTATAACATGATGTCTTCTAGTAAAAGTAAGCTCACCTAGCCTATTTTCCAAAATGTCCAACCATTCGTCATGCGGAGTTGTAATGAATAATATACGGTCACTTAAACTTTGCCGAAAACCACCTTTAAACAATATTTTGGACACAAGTACCATACTTAACCTATATTTTCCTCCATGATCGAGACTCCTAGGATGAAAACTTAAATACTAAAACTTTGAGATGATGATACAAACTTCCCAAAACCGTTGAGTTTGTTTCCTAACACTCGACGTGCACCATTTTACGACTAGCTTTTCGAGGCCGTTTAGTCACTTTCATGAAAATTTCAACGACATTATTTTACGACGAAAAGTTATAATTTCATAATAAATCATTACATGATTATCGTAGGACATCATTTCAACGTAAATACTTGTAAAGTATTTGGTAACTTGACAATATGTCATAAACATATATTTCGACGATAAACCTTATTTTCCAAAATGTACAAGTGGTATGGATATCATATGAGTTTGCATGCACGACATTGTTTCATGACTTATATTAGATCATATCATTCATAATAGGTCGCGGTTAGAGAGTTGTGTCTCATTTCTGTGCATCCACTTTGTCATCATAACTATTGCAACAGGTGAGTTCGTAGCCCCACTTTTACTCGTTTAATTGTTTTATAAACTCTTCGGGGGAGATACATGCTCAACTTCATGCTTTTACTTTACACTTATATGAACTTAAACTATATTGTTTGAACTATCATGAACTTGTTACCCTTTTGTTTCACTACTTATGTGTGCGTAAGTAGATTATGCCCGAACTAAATTGATCACTATGTTATGAACGCTATTAGTTGAAACACTTTCCTTGATTTTGAACCCTTCGACATGTATAATTGAGCTCTTTTAAATTGATTCGGACCCTTTGACATATAAGTGAACACTTTGGACTTGATTTGAACTTTTTGACATATAGTTGAACTCTTTTAACCTGTAAAGGACCCTTTTGATATATTTAAACTTGTTTGACGTGCTTTTGAATGCTTCGACTATCTTGAACCCTTTTGATATTATTCGAGCTCTTTGACTGTTCTGAACTTTTGAACTCGACTTAAATCTTTGAACTTAATTACGAACTTTTGAACGGAACTCTTGAACTTAAATACAAACTTATGACTTGTTTGAACTTATTGAACCGTACGTGTTATGACCTGGACCTAAAGTCTCCTATGTTCGGAGCATCACTATAAAGTATCCCATGATCGGAGCATCACTATAAAGTCTCCCATGATCGGAGCATCACTATAAAGTCTCCCATGTTCGGAGCATCACTATAAAGTCTCGCCTTATTGGTGGAGCGTTCTCAATAATTCTCGCCTTATCGGTGGAGTGTGCAAAGTCTCCCCATGTTCGAGCGAGACGTCTCACTATGTTACAGTGTTCTTGACCCAAAGTCTCCCTGTTCGGGCAGATGCAAATTCTCCCATGTTCGGAGTGTTCTTAATTGTATATAATAGTTGTATGTACGTTATTACATTCGCATTGTTAGTCTCCTATTAGTAGGTAGTATCGAAGCGCTATTACAGTCGGCCAACCTCTCGTCCACTATGTTACGGGGCATATGATTTATTCTAGGGGCTTTGCACGGCATACATTATTATATATCGTGGTACTATATAGTGCACGACCAATTATACTTGACTACTTGATACGCTATATTTTGTGCAATGGGTTGTGAACACACAGGTTGCAAGTTTTGTATGGGCGGAACTTGGAACTGAGTGGATTTACAATGCCTTTGCTTTGAGAACTCATTTGACCTCGTGTGCTTGAACATAAACTAGACATATTTTGGCAGTGGGTTGTGAACACACAGGTTGCAAGTTTTGTATGGGCGGAACTTGGAGCTAAGTGGATTTACAATGCCTTTGCTTTGTGGACTATTCTAAATGACCAAAAACTTTGCCTTTGTTGCATGAACGCTCTTTAAAAGCTTTACTTGTTAACCAAACTCTATGAACTCACTCAACCATTGTGTTGACACTTTTAGCATGTTTTATCTCAGGTATCTAAGGCATTCACTTCATGGCATGCATGTGGACTTATCATAGAGTCGAGGTGTCAACGCGTCTCACATATATTTTATGCACTTAACTATTGTTTGATTGTAACAAACTCATTTTGGTATATTGGAAATATTTTGGGACCTATGTTTTGTAAACTCTGATTATTTTACTTAATCAAACGGTATTTTCAAAACGACACTTTAGGTCATTCGATATAACTGTAACTTTGATGTTATGACAGTCATCCCCGTGAATTCCATTCCGCTGCGAGAAGAGTAATTTGGGGTGTGCAGTTGACAGTATTAGAGCATCGGTTATAGAGAACTAGGTTGCATCATTGACCCTAGACTATAACTACATCATCATAGCATCTCATCATATCATTATAATTGCATACTCCTTATACATGCGAACTTATGACTCAACACCAAACATCATATGAGACGATTAGTCCAAGCATTGCATAGTTACTCCTAAATTATACATAGCCTGATCGCCTATGTCTAATTCAGGAAGAATCATGCAATGAAGGGAGTAGTAGTCTCATATGTGTAAGCAATTTCGTAATCGAGCCAAATTTTCAAAAGATTTTCTTCAAACCACTTGTTTCCAGTTTGATCCGACAGCATTCTTGTTTGATGAGTTGCAAAGATCAAGCTAGAAACAAGTTGTTGCTCAAAATTTTCCCGATTTAGCCTAATCTCATGACAGTTCTTGTTTGATGAGTTGTGAGATTAAGTAAAAATCGGTTACCTAAAAATCTTTTGAGGGTTTCGCTCGAGAATGGGAAAGCTTGCCTCATCAAGCCTAATCATAAGAGAGCATGTATTTAGGGAGCGGGAAATACTCACGATGGCACGAGAACGTATTTAGTTGAACGAGGAACGCATATGCATGAGCATCGGCATAACCATTTAGACCATATGCGAGCATGAACTTTTAGAACTCTTGTCGAGATTCCGACTATTGTATCATTAATCGAATCACGAGGACGTGATTCCGGTGACATGGGAAGAATGTCACAATTCTCAATTTCCGGTCATTTCTCAAACTCAATATTTTTCATATTAGTTCATGTATGGTTTTGCATTTCACGTTAAACGCATAAATTCTTATTAAATAACGCTATCGCGTAAACATTTATTTTGAATATTGATCCGACACTTCCAAAAATATTCCTAATATATTTTTATACTCATTTTAAGACTATAAAAATTATATTATTATTTTACCGATATTTTCAATTTATTTTGTATATAAATGTTATGTATGAATATTTACGACCCGGTTTTGTGAATTCAACTCGATAAATATTTACTTCACTCAACTCATGTAAGAAATGCATTTTTATAATTTTTATGACTTCAATATATTTTATTTTGACCCATTAAAATTTATTATTAGTTAACGCTACCTTAAATGCTTAAATATATATACAAGGTACCAATTATCCTTAAATAATTACACCTTTAATTCTACCTATACATGCTTAAATGATCAAAATACACAAATCTTATTTGTTTTATATGTTGGTCGACATATATGGGGTGACACACCACTTTTGTGAACAAATATCTCTAGTAAACAATAATATACTTGTGTTTAATATCTTTTACACTACACACACACAATATTATCTTAAGGTAAAAGAAAATTTTTCCTCTCTTCATCCTCTACAAGAACCGGCCATGGTGAGCCAAGACAAGGAAACCATTTTTTTTCTTCAAGTCAAGTTAAATTTACAATCTAGACACACTTCTAAGTAAGGTTTTGAAATAAAAACCTTGGGTGTTTAGGATTAAACCTATTGTTCATAAAACCTCATCAAGTAACTAGTAAGCATTTCATACTCATTTTCATCTTTCATATTCATGTTATGTTCATTTTATCATGCTTGAGAAAATATGCAAGTCATATGGATAGCTATACCACTTTAAATGTTTTTAAGTGTTATATATATATGTCATCCTATAATGAATCCCTTGAAACATATCACTTTTGGTGATGTCTAGGAACCCATGACACCCTAAGAAGGTGTATGGTAGGATTTGAATAGCTTCGGAGTTGTTTTGAATTGGTTAGAATAGATTTTGCGCGATAAAAACTCATTTCGACAACTATATATAAGGGTCTGATCTTATTTTCGAATTCTGGAATTCTCGACAGATTATAAAAATTTTTGGGCTAGATATCTGGAAAATACACTTTAAAACGAAAACGTGGCCGCTTGAATGGGTTAAAACGGAGTTATAACGAAGAAGTTATGCTATTTTCAAATTTGACGTCGAAAACTATTGTTTCAGAAAATTCAGCATGCTGTCTCGACTTTTTACGAGTCAAAAATGAGTCTTAAGCATTGTTAAAAGTGTCGACTTATCAAAAATATATTAGTATATGTTATCACGATTCCGAGGATATATAAAACGTAGAAAACGGACTTATAACGACTAAGTTATTCACATTTTAAACAAGTTGCCGTAAATATTTTATATAAGCATAACATATATATTTTCTAATAGCCAAGAAATTACGGCCACGAGGGACCATGTTGAGGGTCGTTTTTAACCTTGATGTAATACTTTTTATAACATGATGTCTTCTAGTAAAAGTAAGCTCACCTAGCCTATTTTCCAAAATGTCCAACCATTCGTCATGCGGAGTTGTAATGAATAATATACGGTCACTTAAACTTTGCCGAAAACCACCCTTAAACAATATTTTGGACACAAGTACCATACTTAACCTATATTTTTCTCCATGATCGAGACTCCTAGGATGAAAAATTAAATACTAAAACTTTGAGATGATGATACAAACTTCCCAAAACCGTTGAGTTTGTTTCCTAACACTCGACGTGCACCATTTTACGACTAGCTTTTCGAGGCCGTTTTGTCACTTTCATAAAAATTTCAACGACATTATTTTACGACGAAAAGTTATAATTTCATAATAAATCATTACATGATTATCGTAGGACATCATTTCAACGTAAATACAGGTAAAGTATTTGGTAACTTGACAATATGTCATAAACATATATTTCGACGATAAACCTTATTTTCCAAAATGTACAAGTGGTATGGATATCATATGAGTTTGCATGCACGACATTGTTTCATGACTTATATTAGATCATATCATTCATAATAGGTCGCGGTTAGAGAGTTGTGTCTCATTTCTGTGCATCCACTTTGTCATCATAACTATTGCAACAGGTGAGTTCGTAGCCCACTTTTACTCGTTTAATTGTTTTATAAACTCTTCGGGGGAGATACATGCTCAACTTCATGCTTTTACTTTACACTTATATGAACTTAAACTATATTGTTTGAACTATCATGAACTTGTTACCCTTTTGTTTCACTACTTATGTGTGCGTAAGTAGATTATGCCCGAACTAAATTGATCACTATGTTATGACGCTATTAGTTGAAACACTTTCCTTGATTTTGAACCCTTCGACATGTATAATTGAGCTCTTTTAAATTGATTCGGACCCTTTGACATATAAGTGAACACTTTGGACTTGATTTGAACTTTTTGACATATAGTTGAACTCTTTTAACCTGCAAAGGACCCTTTTGATATATTTAAACTTGTTTGACGTGATTTTGAATGCTTCGACTATCTTGAACCCTTTTGATATTATTCGAGCTCTTTGTACTTTACATTGAACTTTTGAACTCGACTTAAATCTTTGAACTTAATTACGAACTTTTGAACGGAACTCTTGAACTTAAATACAAACTTATGACTTTTTTGAACTTATTGAACAAATACGTGTTATGACCTGGACCTAAAGTCTCCTATGTTGAGACATCACTATAAAGTCTCCCATGATCGGAGCATCACTATAAAGTCTCCCATGATCGGAGCATCACTATAAAGTCTCTCATGTTGGACATCACTATAAAGTCTCGCCTTATTGGTGGAGCGTTCTCAATAATTCTCGCCTTATCGGTGGAGTGTGCAAAGTCTCCCCATGTTACCGGAGCGAGCGTCTCACTATGTTACGGAGCGTTCTTGACCCAAAGTCTCCCCTGTTCGGAGCAGTGCAAATTCTCCCATGTTCGGAGTGTTCTTAATTGTATATAATAGTTGTATGATGTACAGTTCGTACATTCGCATTGTTAGTCTCCTATTAGTAGGTAGTATCGATAGCGCTATTACAGGTCGGCCAACCTCTCGTCCACTATGTTACGGGACGCATATTATTTATTCTAGGGGCTTTGCCTGGCATACATTATTATATACGTGGTACTATATACGTGCCTGACCAATTATACTTGACTACTTGATACGCTATATTTTGTGCAATGGGTTGTGAACACACAGGTTGCAAGTTTTGTATGGGCGGGACTTGGAACTGAGTGGATTTACAATGCCTTTGCTTTGAGAACTCATTTGACCTCGTGTGCTTGAACATAAACTAGACATATTTTGGCAGTGGGTTGTGAACACACATGTTGCAAGTTTTGTATGGGTGGAACTTGGAACTGAGTGGATTTACAATGCCTTTGCTTTGTGGACTATTCTAAATTGCCAAAAACCTTGCCTTTGCTGCATAAACGTTCTTTAAAAGCTTTACTTGTTAACCAAACTCTATGAACTCACTCAACCATTGTGTTGACACTTTTAGCATGTTTTATCTCAGGTATCTAAGGCATTCACTTCATGGCATGCATGTGGACTTATCATAGAGTCGAGGTGTCAACGCGTCTCACATATATTTTATGCACTTAAGTATCGTTTGATTGTAACAAACTCATTTTGGTATATTGGAAATATTTTGGGACCTATATTTTGTAAACTCTGATTATTTTACTTAATCAAACGGTATTTTCAAAACGACACTTTGATGCTATGACAGTCATCCCCCAGGAATTCCATTCCGCTGCAGAACAGGTAATTTGGGGGTGTGACAACGATGAAATAGTAAATGTGAGAAATGACCGAAAATTGAGAATTGTGACAGTTAGTGACATACCGGTGTCCTTCGGGTACCAAAGTCCCATATTGATGGTTCCTTGGAGATATTGAAAGACCCGTTTAATCGCTTCAAGGTGCTTTTTAGTAGGCTTAGCCTAGTATCTAGCACACATGCAAACAGCGAACAAGATGTCTGGTCTACTAGTTGTGAGGTACATCAAGGATCCAATCATACTACGATATTTCGTTTGGTCTACCATGATCCCTGAGTGGTCCTCATCTAGTTTAGTACGTTCAATCATGAGAGTGTCAACAGGGTCACTTGAATCAAATCCAAATTTCTTTAAAATCTCATTTACATATTTAGATTGATTTATGAAAATGCCTCGGGACTTTGAAATTTGTAATCCTAAGAAAAATGACATTTGTCCCATCATTGACATTTGAAATTTAGAACCCATTTCATTTGAAAAACGGTCACACTCATTGGGGTCGGTCGAGGCAAAGATGATATCATCAACATAAATTTGAACGTGAATTAAATGTTTGCACGACTTTGGTGAACAATGTCGGATCAACTGCTCCTTTCTTTGAATCCGGTTGATAGAAGAAACTTTGATAGTGTATCATACCATGCCCTTGGAGCTTTCTTCAAACCGTAAAGAGCCTTCTTCAAAGCGATAAAGCGTGAGTAGGATGCTCTGGATTCACAAAGCCTTCAGGTTGGCTGGCGTAGACGACTTCTTTAAGATCTCCGTTCAGAAATGCCGTCTTTACATCCATCTGATAGACTACCATGTTCTTACTTACAGCATTAGCCAAAAGATTACGATTGCCTCGATACGAACAGCAAGGAGCAAAGATTCTTCAAAGTCAATACCCTCCTCTTGACGGTATCCTTTAGCAATCAATCGAGCCTTGTTCTTTAACACATCACCATGCTCATCAAGTTTTACTTTGAAGATCCATTTTAGAGCTATGATCATAGCACAATCAGGGGCGGTAATAATTCCCATACATCAAGTCGATCAAACTCATGAATTTCTTCTTGCATGGCATTGAACCATCTATCTTCATTCATGGCGGTTTTAACATCTTTTGGTTCGATTTTAGAGTATGGAGTTGAAGAAGCACCATAAGGCATCGGTTGCAAGTTGTTTCCGTGTGGATCTTGGGCGAGAGGATTTCCAATGATGTTGTCTAATGGATGATCATGAGTCCATTTTATGAGGTGTTCATGTGGTAGTTGTTGAGGGACTGAAGTAGCGAGTCGATGTCTCACGAGGAAGATGGTTGGATGAAGATTCAGGAGCAAATATGTTTTCAAATGGAGCATCTTTAGGAGTAGCAAAGGGATTAACTTCATCATGTGAATCGAAGCATTTTCCATGATGTACACTTGATGATTGAAGATTTGTTGATGAAGCAGATTGATCGTGAAACTTCTTGGCTTAATGACATAGAGGTCGAAGGGTTAATTTCATTCACGGGGATAGAAGCGACCTCTATTGATGGGATTGACATATCATTGTTACTTGGCTCAAATTGTTCATCAAACATTGGATCAAACAGTTTCTATAAATCATCTTAGGGAGGTACATATGGAGTTCTTTGGTGAGGAGTTTGGTACAAGGGATGAACCAATGGGATTTTGAAGTGCGAGGTCCACTGGATTGTCCGGAGCCATTTGACGGTCAGCTCATCAAGCGTAAGCGTGAATTGTTTCCATGATGTTTCGGGTTCTCTTGTTGTAGATTCGGTATCCTTTTCTGTTTGGTGCATATCCTACAAAAATTCCAATGTCCGCTTTAGCTTTAAGTTTGCCTAAATCTTGGCGCTCATTATTTGGATAACACAATGCACTAAACACACGAAGGAATGAGAGATTAGGTTTTCTGTTGTGGACAAGTTCATATGGAGTTTTTCCATGAGCATTGTGAATCAGGGATCGATTTTGGGTGTAGCATGCAGTGGCGATGGCTTCACCCAGAGAAACATTGGAACCTTTGAGTAAATCAGCATTGTCCTTGCGGCTTCCACAAGAGTTCGATTTCGTCATTCAACTACACCGTTCGTTGAGGAGTTAGGAACACTTCTTTGATGATTGATTCCAATACTTTCATAAAACTCACTAAGTTCTTTGTTAACAAACCCGGTTCCATTGTGCATTCGGATGATTCGACGGCCGTTTTATTAAGTCGAACCCTGCAATTTGTTTGATGAGTTTGATGATGATATCGGAGTTTCATCCTTTGTCCTAAGAACTTTACCCAGGTGAATCTAGAGAAATCATCAACCACAACTAACACATATTTCTTCCTAAAGATATTACGCACTCTCATGGGTCCACATAAATCCATGTGAATTGTATGAAGAACTTCATGCTTGAGTTTGTAGGTTTGGGTTTATGGGCATACTTCTTGCTTTTCCCAATTGGCATGCTGAACAAAGATGATCCTTTTCATACTTAAGTCTAGGTAAACATACAACTAGGTCCTTTACGGAGAGATCATTGATGGTCGAAGTTTAAGTGATTGAGACGACGATGCCATAACCTTGACTTTGTTTTAGAAGCCTTTGACAACAAGCAAATTGGAGAAGACTTCATCATATCTTCGATAGAGATGGTGTATAGATCTGAACCACGTGTTCCTCTTAAAAGTTCCTTTCCATCCAGTTCTCTAACGAAACAAGTATGTTTTCTGAAGGCTACTTCTAGATCAGAATCGCAGAATTGACCAACAGAGAACAGGTTATGACCAAGACCTTCCACATAATATACCCCGGAGATAACACTTTTACCAACAACATAATCTCCATAACCCATAATTGCACCGAAATGATCATTTCCGAATCTAACTGTCCCGATGAATTTGCTCACGAAGTTCATGAGCCGCGACCGGTCTTTAGTCATATGCTTGGACGGCCTGAGTCCGGTACCACGAGCGATTTGAGCGATCTGCAGTTGAACACGCAGACAAGAATGGATAAGCTGGATAATTGGGATCCCCATGCAAGAATGGGTTCCATTTGGTTAGTAACGGTGATTGGAACACCCACATCAGAAATAGAAACATGCATATCAGAAATTGAGGTAATGGAATCATTATGAATAGATGCAGTACTAGTGTCCGTATTTGCCCTATTCAAAGTATGTTCACTTCTTAAGGGAATAGTTCTACCAATAGGCATTCATTTTCTAGTGGGCGTTGCACGATTAACTTTATGGCCAAAAGGTATCCATTGATAACCTATCTTACTAAATGTTCTTCCTGTGGGCTTCCACTGTTTTCTAACTTTCTTTCGCCTTTGCCTTTTTGCCTTCTTAGCATGATATTTTGCATTAACAAGATTAATTGGGGATTTGACAGTATTAGACAAAGCATTCACACCACATTCATGATTAGTTGAATTCAAGGAGACATCATTACAAGGTTTGCAAATAGTATCGAATTGAATTAATTACTGATCGCCTATGGCTAATACTAGAATCAACATGATTTGTTTTATTCGACTCAAACTTAAAGTTCCTATATTGGTCTTCTACTCTCTTCCAATGCACATTCTTAGCTTGCAAGGTCCTATCATTCCTTGTATTGTCTTGAGACTTTGACTTGCTCACTTTAATGTCACTTGATTACTCTGTAGAGGGAATGGGAACATTAGTTGGTTGATCTAATTTTGAATTCTGAACTTGTTGTGCAAGGATCGAACTACTAGAAGGATTAGTGTTCACTTTCTTAAAGCGTGATTTGAGCTATTTGCAGGCACACTAAAATTCACTTTCTTAACACCAGAAGTGCTGGGATTTGTAATCCTAGAAGGCACACTAGAGTTCTCTTTCTTAGCACTAAAGGTGTTGTGATCTGAACTACTTGAAGGTATACTACAGTTCACATTCATAACATTGGGCATCGAATGGATTTCATACTTGGCACTAGGCATAGAACACGGAATCAAAGGATTAACTCTCTCACCTAAGGACTTAGGGCATATTGTGATTAAGCATTCTAGAATTTCTTGAGATCGTTTGGCATATAAGCATGCATGCCCAATTGCATTATCAAGTGGTTTCTCTAACTTATCCTCTTCAACAATCTCACGGAGACATTCTAGACAATCCTTAAGGGATGAGAAATATGTTTGAATTGCAAGTTTTATATTCCTAAGATGAAAAGGAACATATTTCACAGACAAAGCATATTTATTACAAGCAAGGTACCTTTGATCCATCATTCTCCCCATTGGTCATTGGCATTTTCCCTTTTACACGCTCTTGATTCTCAATTTCCTTTTGCAATGAAGCTATTTGTTCGTTATTTTTGTTACGAGTGACCTTTATTGATTCAAATAACTCATTGAAATGACGTTTAACCTTTTCATTTTCTTCTAGAAAACTCTCGTTTTCCTTTTGTAATGCATTTACTAGGTTTTGAAGATGAAACGTTTAGAATTCGAGAATCTAAAGGAGGAGGCATTTGGGAGCCATCACATTGTTCTTTTCACCCTTTAATTGAGAGATTTGGGCTTTCAACTTTCTGCTCGTGTTACAATGAGCTTGAATCTGTTCATCACGTTTGTTTATTTGAAAAGCGCATCAAACTCGGAGCATCGAGGATGTCTTGATATTTGGAGTTTTGACATTTTCTTTAAGATGTTGATATTTTAGTTGTAAATTAAAATGCTCAACCTCTAGTTTAGAAAAATGTTTAACCAAATTGTCGTGATCATCCAATTCAATTTTCTCATTTAATTTAGAATTAATCTTTTCAAGCTCAATGACACGATCATGGGAGACTTTCAGAGCAACAGATAATTCATGAAATTGAGAAGCATTAATGGAACAATTTGTAGCAGTGAAAAACACATCGTGAGCAATACATTCAAATCGATTCTCATTAAGTGTATGCAAGTTCTTCCTCTCAATCTCATTATATTTTAATTCTCGCTCATAGTCACTAACCTCAACGATCATTGCATCAAATTCCTTTTCCATTTCTTTAATGTCTAAATTCATTCCCTTTTAAGACTTTCAAAATGATCTTTTAGTTGTTTAAAGAAAGGCATGACTTCAGTTAAATAACATTCTTTCATTTGTTCAAAACCCCTTTCCCCTTGTTATACCGTGGGTGTGATCCTTTTCTTACAAGTTTTCTCAAAATTAATAAATAATTGAAAAATAACATATTGGTGATTAAGGTCTTGCTTTTAGTGGAGATAGTCCTAGGAACTAAATGCATTGGTGTATTGGGAGGATACACATTCTTTGAAGGAATTTTCCTAAAGGGGGGGTTTGTTACAACAAGATTATCTGCTTTTTGCATATCTAAATCCTTTTTCCAAAACACTTGTTCGGGTGTTTACAACGTCTGAGGCTTAAACTTGTTCAGGGAAATCCAATTCTCCTTCTTGTGATAGTTATTTTCTTCTCTTTACATTTGGGATCATCTAGTTTCTTGTTCATCTTTTCCCTAATGACTTCATCTGATTTCTTATCTTCCTCAGTGCACTCAGCGCAACTAGGTTTCTGTCTAGGTTTAAGGATTTCATTGCCATCTTAAAGTACCTTATGAGCATTTCTAGCCTTTATAATGACCTCTGAATTTGGTTCATCAACAAGGGGAATGCTATGCTTATCGCTTAAGACTCTATGCTTAGTGATCATGTGGGCAGTCTGAATGGTGTTCCCTTGTACGTACAACTTGTTTTCAAGCTTGTTTTTCAAAGTTTTCAGATTAGAAAAATCTTTCAAAAGTTTTGATTTCTTAGCATTAAATTCTTGCTTAAGCATTTTCACATTTTCTTGAAGTTCTTGTTTTTGCTTAGCAGTTTTAGAAAGCTTTTCTTGTAAGGAATTTAACTCTTGTTTAAATACTTCTTCTCTAAAATTACTTTTTCTAATGATTGTACGCATTTGGTCATCCATTTCCTGCTCACGGGTGGTCAACTCAAATTTAGCACGTTCTTCATAAATAGCAACACGTTCTTTATAGGCATTCAGTTCAGAGACAACAGAATCATCGAGGGGGCACATGCGGTGAATTCATCAAAGACATAGTCATTATTGATCGCAGAAGATGCATTACTTGGTACAATCTCACTTTCACTTTGCTTCACATATTGATCATATGAGACAACATTGCTATTACCCACATCATCAATATCTGATTCATAAGTCTCAAGAGATTGTACTTCATTATGCATCTTTTGCTCATCAACATCATCATATAGTTTTAATACCTCTGAGATTATCTTGTCTTTGGATGGACCAGTTTGTTGTGGTGGAGAAACTTTTGGAGAAACCATAGGTGAGATTCTGGCCATGAAGATTTTTGGCAGAGAGGTTCATCATCTACATCGAATCAAATGCATCACAATCGGCAACTTGAAAGGCATTCGATGATTATGACCTATCTCTTGAATTGGTCGTTCATCAACATCGCATCATAAGTCTTGGCATTCCCTTCAAAGAAGAAACAATAACTCCTCTTCATCCAAAGCTGCTCCATTGTCCTGAGCTTGCACTAGCAACATCTTATCCCTGAAGTACTCGGCATTCTGAGGACGTTTTGGAGATGTGCAATTCCTTGCAATGTGTCCCTCACCACCACAGTTGTAACATTTGATAGGCTTAGTTTGTCCTTGATTTCCAATCCTTCCTCGATTCTGATTTCCACCATAGCCTCCACCTTCTCCACCCCTTCTCTCGATCTCGCCTTTCTTGAACTGGCTGCACCATAACCTTCCCATCTCTCGGCGATGGTTTGATTGTATGGATTGGATGTTGTTCGAGGTTGTTGTTGGTGTGTGGGAGAGTGTTCATGTTTTGACTGATCATGAGAGCTAGTTGACTAATGAAGTTTCCAATGGATGCATCGCGCATCGGCTTGTTTGAACATTGGATCGGGAATGAGTTTGTGATTACCATTACCCATGGGTACAACTTGAGAAGCTTTGGTGGTGATCCCAACATTTGTGTAGAAAGCGGTTGAATCATTTGATGAACTTGTTTCTCCCTGATTGGTTTTGAACTGTTCCAGAATCCTTTTTCAAACATAGCATGTCTTTCATTCTGGAGAAGGAAGGCATACAGTTGCTCATAGTTTGTGTTCTTCAATCCTTTAGTGAGCTTCACAGATTTGACAAACTTGTGCCATTCGGGATTCATGTTGTTTACAAATTTTGAGTTCAGCTGAATGTTTGGCATAGTCATTTTCATGTTCCTCATGTCATTCACCAGCTTATGGAATCTCACATAGTTCTCATAGACACTCTCATTTGGTTTCATTTTGAAGTGTTCGAATTCATCATATAGTTGTGATTCTCTATCTTCAACAGTTAATTCAGAACCTGAGAGAAGCATCTTGACATTATCCCATACAGCCTTGGCTTTAGTGTTGTGATTGATAAGCTTTTAGATGTCTTTTGGAAGACCTTGCAATATGAGGTTAGAAGCCCTGATATCCGCATCGAATCTCTTCTTCTCCTTATCATTGAGCTCATCATACGTCTTTGGTCTGTCTAATCCATAGATCATTGTTCCATATTCATTGTATCAATTATGTCTCTAGTAGTCTCAACTAGATACGGTCCTTCATCAATCGATTTGAGAATGTTGACTCAATTTTCCTTTCCAAGACAGCATAATCTCGATTCTTTGAGCCCAAGCGTCAGTAGTCGGTTCTGTCAAGCATGGGTGGATGAGTATCTGAACCACTCCTTGAACATCCTCGACAGCATGTGGAGATGATTGTAGGAAGCGTTGGTAGACATGTTTACAAAATTACACAGATTTTATAACTCTATGATTAAACCGGAAATAGATTCTTTCACGAGATTTTACTAAATCAAGAGAAAACCGTATTACACACAAAAGTTAACCAAGTCACTAAGAATCCTTGAACCAAGTCGCCAAGCACTAAGTTGCTAAGTAATAACAAAACAAGTACACGATTTCCCAAGTCGCTACAAATTTTGTGACAAACAAGTCGCTATGAACCAAGTCGCTAAGATTTCAAGTCGCTAAATAGCAACTCGCTAAGGTCCAAATCGCTAGCACCAAGTCGCTAAGAAACTTAAAGAACAAGTCGCTATCAAAATTGAAAGCAAGTCGCTACCGTCACCAAGTCGCTACTCGTAGTGGAGAATCCACTAAGTTAATACTTGTTTGTCGGCTTGTCTCAATAGACAAGTCGCTAAGCACCAAGTCGCTATCAAAACATACTACAACTCGCTACAATTTTACAAACCAAGTCGCTACCAAGAAATGAAGTCCGTAGCACAAGTCGCTAGCAAGAGAAAACTTTAAAAACACACTTTTCAATCAAAAAACAACCCAACCACGATGATTCAAGCCTTCTAAATCAAAACCTAAACACTTGTGATGATTCTAAACACAAAAGTACAATCAAAATCCAAACTTTAACACTAGAAATCAACCAAATGATGCAAAAACCACTAAACTTTTTCAAACTCAAAAACCACCTAAAAAACCATTAGAAATCCAAAGATATGTAAGAGATGATCAAACCTTGGCTCTTGATACCATTTGTAACATATTGGATTTCACATACACATCATAACACAAACATACTTAGGCGTATAAGAGATGAGTTTTAGAGAGAGAAAGTTAGAGGTTTGGGAACTTTAGTGAGAGAAAGAAAATTCTTAATATGAGCTCCAACTCTCTACCTTGGGAGGTAGAGAGTATTTATAGTCTTACAATAAAACGCCACACAATGGGCTGTGGATCAGGCATACAGTGGGTAAAGACCCGTCCGTCCTCCACGGTGTTACTAAACTACATACTACTTAACATAAAATAACTACGACTATGAGCTTTCTAACGATTACATATACTTGAGGTGACCGACTCTTTAATACCTGGATTTTCTAAATCCTAACATGCTGTCCTCTCGACTTTGACCCCACCTGAAGTAATTGGAAGTAAGTAGACGTAGACATAACTAGCTAGGAGGATTAACTAGGTTAGCACCACTCTCCTTCATTGATCGCATCTCTTGCCTTTATCTGCTTTCCTTTATTTCCTTGTTTTATTAGTTAGTTTTATTATTTCAATCTTAAAAGCAATTAAAATCGTGACATAGACTTAAGTTAATTCCCAATCCACGTAGCTCTTGGGACGACCTCGGTTTTACCGAATACTACACTACACACGACCGGGTACACTTCCCGTTAGTGCATTAGGGTAGACCATAGGTATAACGAGTAATTATAAATATTAAAATCTGGTCAGTAAATCCTGCATCAGAGTTTCTTGAGGATAAACCTAGTGTAGAGGGGCAAGGACCAAAATGGCTTTTTGATATTGATATGCTAACTGACTCCATGAACTATGTGCTTGTTTCTATGGATTCTAACATTGTTGCAGGAGAAAAGCAAGGTCCTGATGCAGATTCTGATGATGATGATGATTGTGTCCTATTGCCCATTTGGAAGGACATTTCAGTTGGAAGCACTTCTTCAGGGGAGGCAAACAAACAAAGTGATCAGTCTCCATAGACCATTGATTCTAATGCTGAAGGAGTTGTAACCAATGAAGGTGATACAGTTGTTGAAATTGAAGTGATCAGTACTAATGTGGTTAATACTGATAAGCCACATGTTAGTACTGATGGGCAAAAAGTTAATACTGATGGTCCCCACACCATTCCATTAGTTAATACAGATGTTTCTAATCCTAATGATGAAGCATATGAGATTGATTTTACTAATATAGCTTCATCCTATGCTTTTCCTGTTACACCACACAAAAGAATTAATCAGGATCATCCCTAGGAGAATGTTATTGGGGATATTCATGCTGAAAGAACAACATGATCTCAAGTTCAGCACAGTGAGACTGACTTCTTTAGTGCCATATATGAAGAAAGGACTCATGGTGACACATAAAAATGTATCTTTGCTTGTTTTGTTTCACAGGCAGAACCAAAGAAAGTCTACAAAGCACTTGAAGATGAAGCATGGGTAGAAGCAATGCAAGAAGAGCTTCTCCAGTTCAAACTTCAGAATGTATGGGTTCTGGTGGATCTTCCTGAAGGCAAGAGAGCTATTGGCACTAAATGGGTTTTCAGAAACAAGAAGGATGAAAGAGGCATGGTAATAAGGAACAAGGCTAGACTGGTTTCTCAAGGGTATACACAACAGGAAGGAATTGATTATGAAGATTTCTTTGCTCCTGTGGCAAGGATTGAAACTATCAGACTATTCCTGGCCTATGCATCATACAAAGAATTCACTGTATACCAGATGGATGTGAAGAGTGCTTTCCTCTATGGAAAGATTGGTGGGGTACAGTGGGAGTGTAGTGCCTTTGTTTTCTAATATGTTACTTGCAGAGGGTGATGGACCATACAGATGGCTCCCAACACACACTCACAGATGGTGATCAATCTACCACACAACCACAATCATCAACCAGTAGGCATACCCCACACGAGAGTGGGACAGCTCAGACCCATTCTCCTCCTCACACTGAACCAGATGAGCCTATCTTAGGAGCAGGAGATAGAATGGCTAGGGCTGCCACTACTCCACCAGGCTTATAAGCTGGTGAGGCCAGTGGTAACATAACTAAGACCCAACCCATGCCAATACCTAGTGAGCAACCCTCACAGGGTGGACCCAGGCAAAGGACTCAAAGGGGGGCTACATCTGTTCAGGCTAGGCCTGGGAGTGCAGCTCAATTGCCCAATGACCCACCTCTCTCAACAGATAACACAACTATAAGTGGTGAGGGCAGCTTGACACTTAAGGATATGACGAAATTGTACAGGTTTCTTTGTCAAAAGGTTAACAGTCTGGAAGTTGCTTTGGAGGAGACCAAGAAATATGCCTCTAAAGTCCATACAAAGATGCTCCTAAAGATGAAAAGGTTAGAGCATCAGGTTAAACTTCTTTCAAAGAATACTACAGCAACCTCTCCAGCCACTGCATCTCAAACAAGAAAGACCAAGTTCAGGGTGTCTAGTACTTCTATAGAGGATTCTGCCAAACAGGGGAGGAGTTCAGACATTCAGGAAAGACATGAATTTGGTCAATGGCAAGGTAGTGCATTTGAAAGCCCTTTTTATGAAGAAGAGGAAGTTCAGGTTAATGTTGAGGCCAATAAAGTAGCTGAAGAAGTACTTTGTACTCCTACAAGCACTATCAGTACTATCCCAGTTAGTATTGTTAGTGTTGTAGTTAGTACTGTTAGTACTATGGTCAGTACTCACAGTTCCACAATCCGTACTAAGTCCCATATTTCAAGTAGCTGCTGAACTACAACAAATGACAACTACAGAGGCTACAACCATCACTGTCACACCACATGAAGATAGTGATGAAGAAGAAAGAGAGAAACATGCTGTTTTGGGATTGCAAAGCTTGAAGAAAAATGTCCCTATCTCTCCTACTTACAAGAAGCCTCCAGTTCTGTACTTAAGAAAGAAGTCCAAATCAGCAGCATCCAAGCCTAAAGAAAAGGGAGTTGCGATCAAAGAAGGAGGTGTCCTAGAACCACCAACCTCCTCAGCTCCAAAGATTGACCCCAAAGATAAAGGCAAGGGTATTCTGCAAGAAGAACCAAAGAAGAAGAAACTCTCCAAAGCATAAATGGATAGGCTAAATGAAGAGGTTGCAAAGGCACTGGCAGTTCAATGGGCTGAGGAAGACAAGCAGGAAGAAGCTGCAACCAAGGAAAAACAAAAGATGGCTAAGATTGTTGAGGATTGGCAGGCATGGGATGATATGAGAGCCAAAGTAGAAGCCACAAATGAGGTACAACAGAAGCTGCGGTAAGATCAAGGGGCAAGTATTAATGAAGCAGCTTTATTATTCAGTGAAATTCTGGGTAGAAGGCAAAGTCAGTTCAGACAGCAAAGGGAAATTGAAAAGCATTCAAAGCCTCCTACCAAGAGTCAAAATAAGATGTATCTGGTCAAGTTCATCATGAATCAAGGTGAAGAAAGGAGAACATTGAAGCAACTGTCTTGGGAGACTCTCCAAAAACTTGTTGATAAAGTTCAACGAAGAATCCTTAACTTTAAGCCCATGCAACCAGATGATACTCTTGAAAGGTCACAACCCATAGGAAGCTATAAAAGACCATCTGAAGAAGGTGCTTCCTCAACTACTCCAAAAATACTGAAATCCTCATATGAAGATGAAGGTGGACTAACTGAAGAGGAGCTTAATAGGATGATGCTGATTGAAGCTCCTGAAGAAGCATTGTACTCAAAGCCCATCAACACTAGATATCAAATCATAAATTGGGATATCTATACTGAAGAAGGGAAAAGGTATTGGAGGATTCACAGAGCTGGAGGAAGAACAAGTGCATATCTGTACTTGGTGGATTTATTTGTAGTCATTGACAGGGAAGATTTGCTTAAGCCGTGGGAACTAGTCAAAGACATGTTCAAGAACAAAGATCCAGATAATGACAAGGATGTGGAGCTACTCTATGAACTTCAGAACATCTTTGAACCTGATCCAACAAGAGAACAGTGGAAGTTTCAGTCTGGTGATGAAGAGCTCAGTTGGACTTTGCTAGATTCTTGTGGACTGCATCTTGTAACTACCTGCAATGGAATAGATATCTACATGCTGGTTGAAAGAACTTATCCACTTGCACTTGGGACCCTTCTACAGATGCTGGATGCAGGGTTAAGAATGGGCAATGCAATTGAAATGGCCAAGGAGTTGCTTCTAAAGATTTTTGATCAAGCTGGAAGACCTAGCAGAAGAAAGTAATGTTTGGAAGAATCCTCTCAGACTGAAGAAACTTGTGATTCAGAAACCCAATCACAAGTTTAGGGGAGGATTTTTGGGAAATTCACAATTCCAGTTAATACTTTTAGCTTTGGAAGTTAGTATTGATAGTGATATTATAAGAGTATTAACTAGTTAGTACTGATAGCATAAAAGCTTGTCCTGATAGTGTTATAGTTTGTACTGTTCTATGTATGGAATTTCGTGTATGGTCTGTAACAACATATCTTCTATTGGTATAGAAGATATGATACATTTAATACATAGTTATCTCTGTAAGGGATCTCCTTAGTGTATAAAAGGAGATCCTAGCTAGGTCAGAATACATCTTACACACACACACTAGCATTTCCCTTACCCTAGCCGTCTTAAGTAAAGCTTCAAGGTTGTAAACCCTAGTACTAGGAGAGTACTCGTATTATTGATTAACAATATTGAAGCATTGGTGTTATACTTTGTGTTTACTTTAATCTTCTAAGTGCATTCAAGTAGACTCCGCATACTTGTGTGTATTCATAACAAAGTTTCTCATTGTTGTTTTGGAACCATCCAAGGCAACTCGTTTACAAGCTAAGTGTTCTAGATCCAAGGTTTGGGACTTCACACCAAGTGATTATGTTTGAAAGACCAATTAAATGATCATCAGTGATATGGGGAATAAATACGTTATCGTAAAAAGTTTCAAAACAGCCCCCCAAGTTTCACACAACATCAAAAACTTACTAGCAGTGTTTTCGTAACACTAGCAGTGATTTCATAAAAGGTAGGAGTGGAAACAGCTTTGCACTCCAATCTTCCAACCAAGTCCTCCTTTGAAACTGATTTGGCAACTAAGTGATACCATGCAACTTTTTGAAGAAGAATACAACAAAATTCACACAATTTATTTTTTTATTTTTTTAAACTAAAAGCTCCAGCAGCAAACTCCAACTCCTAGATGCTCCAAATGATCCATAATGTACAAATATTCATCAAAAACCTGCATGAGATAAACACAAACCAAAACTACACACACTTTGTTAAAGTTAGTCACTAAAAATAATATTCACTCACAGCCACAGGACTAACAAATTTTACTAAAAGACCTTTGTAAAATTTAACCTTATGGTCAACCAAGTCAAGCCCCTTATTTACTCCTCTACCAACTCAAACTTTACTTGCATTTAACCAACTGGTGAATTCATTAAGTCTATTTAAGAGACTTACAACTATAAACAAAACCCACACTTATTCTTCAAGATCTTCTTTCACTAACAACTCTCCCAAAAATATCATTAGAATGAGCAACTCTCCAATTGAAATCTCATCAGATTCTTCCTCAAGCCCTTGTTCTAATGATGGATGGAATAACTACTTTCCTCCCCTACATACCACACTTACTTTCATGAACACAAACCCTGCTCCAGCACCAGCACCAGTGGGTACTTCATCTAAAGATCTTCCTACTCCACCATCTTATGTAGAAGACACCAGCTCTGAACTGAACTCCATGCCAAGCTTTGTTTCTACCTATGAAGACACTGATGATGAAGCAGTTGGGCCTTCCAGATCTTTAGTGGTAGCTCCTCTTGCACAAAGGCCAGCTCCTCCTACTCCAGCACCATAGAAGAGAGCACAGGTGCTAGGACATCCCAATCGCCAAGTTTGGGAGGTGGTTAGGAGGAGGGGCAAGCAGAGCATGCTAGATCTTGGTAGAAAAGGGAAGGGAGCCATGGAATAGTTGGTGTAGGTAGTTTTATTTTGATGATGTAATGAAAGTGGCTGATGTACTGCTGCATCTTTGGATGCAGCCTTTTTAATGAATAAAATTTCATCTTTTCTTTTCATTCCTTTGCTACTAACTGTGTGTGTTTGACTTTACAATCTGCATAATAGTTAGTGGGACAAAAATAACAAGCATTGGTAAAATATACACTAACAGTACTAAGATTACCAATAGCAGTACTTTCTTTTTACAAACTTTTACAAAAATATTTTGAGACTTAGAGATTGATCATACCTATACTAACTACTAAGTACTGAAACCTACCAACATCAAAAGCTTTGGTGAGAAGGTCTGCTACATTGTAATCAATATGTATTTTAACCATTTGGATTAACCTTTTCTCATTGCAATCTCTAATAAAGTGATGTCTTATCTCAATATGTTTAGTTCTAGAATGCAAAACAGGATTTTTAATGATGCATATAGTACTGTTATTGTGAATGTAAATCTTAGTATGCATGAAATTGTACCTAAAGTTCAGTAATTGATTCTGAGTCCAAAGTACTTGACCACGGCAACTTGCGCGTGACTACATACTCATTGGTGGAATTGGCCACAATTGTCTACTTCTTACACTGCCATGAGATAAGCCTCTAGTAGTAGACTTTCTATCCAAGCTAGCCCAGCATAGTCACTATCAGTATAGGCCACCAAATCAAAAGGTGAATCCTTAGAATACCAAAGGTCCAATTTAGGGTGACCCTTAAGATATCTAAAGATTCTCTTTACAGCATTCATGTGTGTTGTATTAGGTGTAACTTGAAATCTTGCACACACACATACTGCAAACATTATGTCTGGCCTAGAAGAGGTGAGATACATCAAAGACCCAATCATGGATCTATACAGCTTTACATCAACTCTGGGACTTCCATCATCAGGTAGCAGTGGCTTCTGTGTTTCCATAGGTGTACTTGCACTTTTGACGTCCTTAAACCCAAACTTCTGCAGGATTTCAGCTACATATTTGTCTTGACTAATAAAGATACCATCAGTCCTTTGTTGAACCTGTAGCCCCCAAAAAAAGTAAGTTCACCCATATCACTCATTTGAAACTTATCATGCATAAGTTTCTCAAAATCCTTGCACAGCTCCTTATTTGTTGAGACAAAGATGATGTCATCAACATATACTTGAACCAGAAAAATATCATCCTTGAGCTTCCTTATGAACAATGTCTTGTCAATCAATCCTCTCTTGAATCCATTGTCCAATAAATAAGTAGATAGGCAATCATACCATGCCCTAGGAGCTTGATGCAACCCATACATTGCCTTTTTAACCCTACAAACCTTTTCAGGGTGATCAGGATCCTCAAAACCAGGAGGTTCACAAACACAAACCTCTTCATCAATTGTCCCATATAAAAAGGCACCTTTCACATCCATTTGATACACCACAAAATTCTTGAATGAAGCATATGCCAAAAATAATCTAATAGCCTCAATTCTGGCAACAAGTGCAAATACTTCATCATAATCCAGGCCTTCTATTTGTGTGTATCCTTGAGCAATTAACCTTGATTTATTCCTAACCACAATCCCCTTTTCATCCCTCTTGTTTCTGAATACCCATTTTGTTCCAATAGCCCTCTTGCCATTAGGTAGATCAACCAGTGTCCAAACCTCTTGAAGTCTGAATTGTAGCAGTTCTTCTTGCATAGATTCAATCCATCCTTCTTCACCTAATGCTTTTTCAACTCTCTTGGGCTCCTTCTGTGACAAAAAGCAAGCAAGCATAAAATTTTGCAAGTCTAGATAACTGTTTCTTTTGTGAAGAGACTTTGCAAAGAAACCTTGTTCAGTGAAGGTTTTAAGATTTTGAGTCTTGCTTCTTGTTTGTACTGGGGTATTCAAGTTGCCAAGTATTTGTTATTTGGGATGATCTTTATGGATTCTAGTGGTAGGAACTGGACTTTCTATAATGACAGTTTCCAAATTAGAAACATCAACATCTTTGAAAAAGTCATCAATGGCTTCATCATCTGTAGGAGTATCCATTTCTTCCAAATCTGACATGTCTGGATCAATTTCTAGATCAACAGTACTATCAAAAGGATTAGCAGTGTTTTCAAAGATAGTACTGCTAGTAGATTTTAATGGCAAGGACTCAGCAGTGGTATAACTTGTGCCAGCAGTGTTATCATTTGAACTAGCAGTGTTAACACTTGGCTTAGCAGTTTTTTTAGCAACTCCCCTCTGCTTTACAATTTCTTCAACTGACACTGAGTTATCTTCCGATAACTCTTCCTTATCTTGATGATGATCTCCCATGTTCTCTGAATCCAAATCATCATCTGAGGGACCCTTCTTTTCAATGACGAGAGAGACAGAACCAGGTTTCCACTTCTCAATCAGATAGAATTCTTTTGAAGATTCAGCTTCCTTAGAATTTGTTCCTGCACCAGAATTCTTTTGTGTACCTGCATCAACATTAGTGGATGTACCTGCATGGATTGGCTCATAATTCATGGATTTTGTCAGCATATCAATATTAAAAAGCCAATCTGGTCCTTTACTCTCAACACTAGGAGTTTCTTCACTAAACCTAACATGTAGGTTCTCTTCAAGCCTTCTAGTCCTCCTATTGTATACTCTAAAAGCCTTACTATTGAAAGAATAGCCAATAAAGTATCCATCATCTGCCTTTTCCTCAAACTTTCCTAGGTGGTCTATGGTATTCAAGATAGTAACAGGACACCCAAAAGGTTTTAGGAAATCTATCATAGGCTTCCTACCATGTAACAGCTCATATGGGGTCTTGTTATGAGGCTTAACTACCTTACTTCTATTATGCACATAACATGTTGTGCCTTCAGCTTCAGCTCAAAAGGTAGTTGGTAACTTGGATTCAGACAACATTGTTCTAGCAGCCTCAATTAGTGTTCTAATTTTCTACTCAGCTATACCATTTTGCTGAGGTGTCCTAACAACACTAAACTGTCTTTCTATACCCTTTGCCACATAAAACTGATTCATAACATCATTCTTAAACTCAGTTCCATGATCACATCTAATTACTTTGATCTTATGGTTTACTAGATTTTCTATCTTAGTTATGAAACTCTTAAGGATCTCACTAGTTTCACTCTTAGATGCCAAAAAGTAAACCCAAGAAAATCTGTTGTAATCGTCTGTGATAACTAGGCAATACTGCTTATGATTCCAAGTCTTCACAAATGTAGGACCAAACAAATCCATATGTAACATAAACAGTGGTTGAGTAATTGTGTTCACAGTTTTGGTCTTACAAGAGGCTCTATGTTGTTTACCTTTTTGACAAGCCATACAAAGTTCTTTACTTTCAAAAATTTTTGAAGGTAAATGTAGCAATGCGTAATTTTTCATAAGGTAAAATGACTATTTTACCCTTTGACTTTTTAAAGTTGACCTTTGACTTTGACTTGACTTGACTTTTGACTTTTGACTATTTGACTTTTACTATTCATCCTGTAAAGATTTTTATTTTTATTTTACCATAATGACAAGATAAATAAAACTTGACAAGTCGTCCTGACGACGTACGTTGAATCCATTCAGAACCGATTTCACAAAACCGTGTCTGAGAACTACTTTAGGGTTTAAACGTCATTTAGGCATCCCGTTATGTCCATAAAACACTATAAACATTAGAAATATGTATTTCTACCATTTTACGATAATTCCACAAGTTTTGGAATTTTACCTTTTCCAGTTCTGCGTTTTACGCGAAATACGCGTTTTTGACCCGCGTTTCCAGCTTTAAACACCGTTTAAGCAACCCGATGGAACTTACCACTCATTTTATATTTTATTATGGAGTATAATGACAAGTTTAATCATTTCTACAAGTTTCATATTTTTAGGATAGCCGGTTTTAAGTTTTGTGACTTAACGACTTACAGTTAGCGATTTTCGGGACTAAAACGAATCCGTAAAAGCAAGATAATGCAATTTTATCCATCTAGTCATCCCTTATCCCATTAGAACGTATATATGAGCCATTTTTGTGTGTTGGCCAAGTCAAAGAAGCTTACATAGGAAGCTTACACTTTTGCAAGAAACTTACTAAATAAGCTTCCTAAAATATCCTAAGTCTTTAACCTCCTTAAGGAAACTTCCTAGGCACCTTCCTAACCTCCTCATTTACACTATAAAATCAAGCTAATCTCTTCCTTTCTTCATAATACAAACTACACACATAAATTCACAAACCCTTGATCCTTTGATTCCAAGTTACAAGTTATACTACAAAGTTAAAGGCATAGTTATTCTCTACATGAAGCAAGAGTTTATTTGGTGATTCCATGGTTGGAATAAGAGCTATACAAGGTGTTAGGGGGTGAATTCATAAGGTTTTCACAAGGGTTATATCAAGTATTAGCAAGAGTTGTGTTGATGGGTTGAAAGAATAGGTTTAGTGGTCCTAGTTCCTTTCTTGATTTCCTTTCTTTAGAAAGCCAAAAGTTGTAAGCAACTCATCACCACCACCACTCCATTGTCTCATGTTTATTATTACTAATCTTATCAAATACATGCTATATATATGGTTACTATGTTGATTCATGATGTACATATACTTAAACATATGTTTAATTCACATATTGTCATAAAATTTACAAACTAGTAAACTAGTCATATTCTATATATTTGAAGCCATTTAAAACAACTATATATGGACTTGGTAACTTACATATTACTGTAGACAAAATAAAAAGGTAAACATAGCAACTTGAATCACCCGAAATGGACAAACGAGTCAAAAGTTATGATAAAAAGAAGTTAACAAACCTTAGAAATGACCAATTTGATTACTGCTGAATCTGTCTAAAAATAAGTAGTACTTCTGGTCCGAATCATCAAAACTTAAAACATGAAAGTTGTCCGGAACGATGATTTACGTCTACCGTGATGGAACTCAGCCTAAAAAGACCAAATGATATCATTTACTACCTAATATTTGTAAAACAGTTTTTATCGGCAAAAATTGGATTTTTACAAGTTAAAAATATAAAAACCATGTCATTTTCATAACTAGTTACATATTGAATTTTTACTAAAATTTCATTCTTAACTATATTAATAAATTGTGATCACTAGTAAACTATGAGAACTTGTAAAAACTAGATGTTTATTAAGAACATAATAAAACTTTATAATATAATAATCTCCACTAAAAAACATATATTTTATCTACTAAGTGCTACAATACTAGGGAGCTTCATGTGAGGGGTTTCATTTGGGTAAAACGTATCGACGAGTTGCTAGATTTTCGATTTAAAGTATCCTAGCTCCTCGAACGTTTACTACATGACCTCTGAATTATGATGGCCCAAACTGTAGTACGATATCTATAAACTAAATACGTTTTCACATATTAAATCTGTTACTATAAACATCAAACTATAATTGACTACATCATGATCAACATAGAGACATACATATGATGGTTTATATTTTTCCTAAACATTATTCCCAACCTAAGTCGCAACATTCCATTTTTAGGTTGCACGTAGAAGTTTCCCGATTTATCCATCACATCCGTTAAAGTACTTAACATCATTAAACTCTAGGTGAGTTCATAGCCTCACTTTTTATTACTTAATTGTTTTACAAACCCTTGGGGGGAATACATGCTTTATTTTAAATCGAACACATTGCTTTCAAACTATATGCTTATCTAAATGTATTATTTGCACTAAGTGCCACTACTGCCAATCTTAAGTCCCTGTTATCATGAACCATTAATCACTTGCGAGTGAACGCGAATAATGTGGATAGATCTATCAGGATTGACAAATCCCGTTTGTGTTGACCGGGTAGGCAAACAAACGCACTATATTTGAAGATCCATAGGTTTATTGGCAAATTACCTATTAGGGCAACTGCTACTATTATATCAATTTCTATTGACAAGCTGTTAACGTTTAGAATGTCATGAGCTTAGTGCAATAATATCTGTTTTGTTTTCTAAACTATGAATGTGAGACTAATTACCTCACGTTACGAATATTGTGTTCAACTGATTTCCTAAACTCTATGAATTTCACTCAACCTTTGTGTTGACAGTTTTAAGCATGTATTTCAGGTCCATATTGTACGAGGCTGGCACGGAGGAGCATGGATACTCAAGAAGGCTATAAATTTTATTATCATTCGAAAACCCATTTAATGTATTTGGTTAAACTTGGAACCATTTGGGACCTCATTTTGTAAACTCTGATATTTATATAAATCGAATGATAAATCTTTTACAACGACTCCATTAGAGTTCGTTTTCTATTGTTATGACTGTTGTGCCATGAAGTAACACCCAGTTTGAATTCCGCTGCGTATCACGAAATTGGGGGTGTTACAGATTGGTATATGATTTGTTTTGAGAATCGGGAAAAGCCAAATTTGAGGTATATTGGACTCTATAAGATTTTAACAAAACCCTTTAGATTATCAACTTATGCCACCACCAAAAACTTGAGAACGCAAAGATTGGAATTCGGTGCATACACCCACATTTTCCTAGACACTTCAACATCGGATAACACACATTAAATTCCGGGATGGAATTCCCTTAAGGGGTAGAGACTGTAGCAACCCGTAATTTTTCATAAGGTTAAATGATTATTTTACCCTTTGACTTTGTAAAGTTGACCTTTGACTTTGAATTTTGACTATTTGACTTTTACTATTCATCCCGTAAAAATTTTTATTTTTATTTTACCATAATGACAAGATAAATAAAACTCAACAAGTCGTCTTGACGACGTACGTTGAATCCATTCAGAACTGATTTCACAAAACCGTGTCTGAGAACTACTTTAGGGTTTAAACGTCATTCAGGGATCCCGTTATGTCCATAAACACTATAAACATTAGAAATATGTATTTCTACCATTTTACGAGAATTCCACAAGTTTTGGAATTTTATGTTTTCTAGTTATGCGTTTTACGCGAAATACGCGTTGTTATCTTGATTCAATATTCGTGCGGTATTCGACGTCTTTAGAAATCATCTCCGACTAATGATGTATGATATGTGGAACTTATGGAACTCTTGTGTTATGATTCAGATCAATAGCACCAAGACGAAACCCGCCCAAGAACACCCGAGCAGCGTTGTTGTGGTCAATCCAGTTCATCGAGGTCGACGCCCGACCCCGACTCCGACTGTTGAGAATCAAAATGTTGAAAACTTGGATACCAAAAACCCCTCCATTGAGAATCAGAAGGTCAATGATTAAGGTGAAAATGGTCACGTCCTGCCGATCCCTCCGACTATGAATCAAGCCCTTATCGATCAGCTCGTGACGCATCATGTCGCTGAGCTGCTAGCTGAGTCAAATCACTCAAACACCTCTGCTGGAACCTCACCGCTTAACCGAACCCAAGGTTGTACCTATAAGGAGTTTTGGTTCTGTGGCTCATCGTGTTCGGAGGAACCGAGGGAGTGGTTTACCTAATGAGGTAGATGGAGAAAACTGAATCGGTGTTCACTGTCAGAAACTATGATGAGGATGCGAAGGTGAAGTACGCGACGTTCATCTTGAAGGACGAAGCGTTGATTTGGTGGAACAACTGTCACAAATCGGTAGGAAGTGAGGTAGCCTACGCGATGACTTGGAACCAGTTTAAGGCCTTGGTGATCAAGACTTACTGCCCTGGGAATGAAGTTAAGAAGTTAGAAATCGAGTTATGGAACCATGTAAGAATCGATGCTCGAGGTTGTTTAGACCTTATCTAGGATCACAATAACATTAAACAATAATACGCAGCGGAATACATCAATACATATTTGTTATTGCTACAAGGTTTCTTCGTCATCATCTCTGCTCTATTACAAATCACCAACACAGCCCCAATACTATCTTGATCAATGATAGTACAGTTGTCCTAACACCAACAATAACAGGATCAATAAGCATTGACCTTGGGGCTAAACTACACAAATCCTAGGCGTTTACATAAGCAACCAAACGCCTAGACACACACACCCCTTTAACTTAGTCGACTACATATCTTGTGCACACACTAAAACCAATTCCCTGTATCTCTTTATAAACTAGAGATACTAGGGTTACATAGGGATAAGATCAGATAATACAAAGAAATCTTCCTACGTATATAAAATATCCTGTAATATTCTTTTAATTGATGATTTCTCCTTTGTCACTTTAGGTCCTTCAAGCTTCATTCTTGTCATATTGTAGCTTATTAGTTTTGCCATTATCAACTCAAAATAACAAACCCAACAATCTTCCCCTAGTTGATAAATGCAAAACTACACGATGAATGAAACTTCCCCTTAAGCCATGTTATACCATCAAGGATATTCAAGTTGCAAATCTTCAAGTAGACTCTTCTTCCCCTTTTTGCCATTATCCACTAGGAGAAGCTAAGTAGAAGCAACTTTGATCATCAAAACCACGAACCAATATCATACGACTAATCCATCTTTCCAATGCCTCAAGATACCCTCCATGAAGTTTTCCGCACTAAAAATGAAATTAAGGCAAAAGAAATCCGAACCAATAGTAAAATACCAACAAGTAGTAGAAAAAATCTTCACCTCGATGTAGCATATTAACGGTTAAACATTTAAACATTAAGCTTCCCCTGAAACCCATATGTTAACCATTTGAAGAATGTAGGCTCTATGTAATGATTACTGATGAAGAAAACCAAGTATAACCAATTTGATGCTGAAGTAGAACAACCCAAACTTGTGCCTTATATCTTGCACTAAAGAGGACATCGAACGTATACCCAAAACCGACGTATAGGGAGACCGCAATCTCTTGACGAAAAACTTCATCTACTATTCGTCAATCCGTTGTCACACATGAACGCGCGAACAAGTTACCTCCTGCAAAAAGGTATGATAAAACACAATCCCAAATAATTCCACTTCATCTTCAAATAGGTGATAAACGCCTTTCTTCGTAATCAATTATGGCAATAAGAACGAGCCCATGAACCTGTTAAGACCAAAAATCCACGCACGTACTATACAAGAGTACTAAAATGTACTAAGAAAATTAACTTCTACTAAGAGTATTAACTTTGAAAGCTCAGAGTATTAACTTCCAAAGCCAAGAGTATTAACTTTTTAAAGCTACAAGTATTAACTCTTCGTAACCAAATCACGATTAACATGCTTCCCCTCAAATCCAAACAGTGTGTGTCATCCGACTTCATCACCTACTGCTGTCCAAGAACGAATCATAGTTCTATCCGATATCTGTGAAAGCTAGCAGTACTAATAAACTTCTTGGACATACTTGGCAGTACAAACTATATTTCTTGTCAAGACTAATGTTTCAAACTGAAACCAAACAAGCAGTACAAATATAACTCGAGCAGTACAAACCATGAACTATAACATATAGCCTGCTCGAACCCAAAGCATCATAACTGCTAATAGTGACAGTATGGATCATTGCTTATCATAATCAACACCAAACGTATGTAGGACCAGTACCAATTAGCGTCATGAGGTCATCTTCCCATGAATATTACAACCAATCAAATATTCCTGCTCACCGTCCAATATCTCGTCCACCCACATGAATATAGGGACCACTAGTATTAATGAGAAGGTGAGTAGAATTAGAAAAACATGCGTGATCAGATCAAAAGAACAAGAAACAAAATAAAATATTGATCCATCACATGACCTCCATTGACTTTTGTATAACCAGTATAATTAAAACCACCGTCCCACTTGATGTCTTAGCCAATCAACATATAAGAACACCTTAACATCCATACACCATACCATACTAGATCTCATCCACTAATGATCATTAAAAACTCATTGAATTAGGGTTTGATAGTACCCTTTAATGCACACTCAACTGAATGACAACCCTAAAAACCTAAAAAAATTCAAAAAACAATACCTCCTTCTGCAGCCATATTCGACACTGAATTACTTTTGATTGAGAGTTCAGATCGACGATCCCTCTATTGAAAAGTTATATTGTCATATAGAGAACGTCCACCAAAAATTTCATCATGATCCAACGGTTAACGAAAAAGTTATGACCTCTTGAAAACTGACCTGCAGAAGCATTAAGAAAATTTTCAGTTTTGAATTTTTTTTCTTCTTCTTCAAGAAACCTTGCGAAATCCTAGATATCAAGAGCAACCCACTCTGATAACACTTGTGGAATCCCAAACCTTGGATTTAGAACACTTAGCTTGTAAACGTGTAGTTGCCTTGGATGGTTCCAAAACAAAAATGAGAAACTTTGTTGTAGATACACACAAGTATGTGGAATCTACTTGAATGCACTTAGAAGATTAATGTAAACACAAATGTAACACCAATAGCTTCAATATTATTGATTAATAATATGAGTACTCTCCTAGTACTAGGGTTTACATCCTTGAAGCTTTTCTTAAGACGGCTAGAGTATGTGTATACTTGACCTAGCTAGGATCTCCTTTTATACACTAAGGAGATCCCGTACAGAGATAACTATGTATTAAATATATCATATAGAAGATATGATATATTTAATACATAGTTATCTCTGTAAGGGATCTCCTTAGTGTATAAAAGGAGATCCTAGCTAGGTCAAGTATACACATACTCTAGCCGTCTTAAGAAAAGCTTCAAGGTTGTAAACCCTAGTACTAGGAGAGTACTCGTATTATTAATCAAGAATATTGAAGCTATTGGTGTTACATTTGTGTTTACATTAATCTTCTAAGTGCATTCAAGTAGATTCCGCATACTTGTGTGTATCTACAACAAAGTTTCTCTTTGTTGTTTTGGAACCATCCAAGGCAACTACACGTTTACAAGCTAAGTGTTCTAGATCCAAGGTTTGGGATTCTACTAGGATTGATGCTCGAGGTTGTTTAGATCTTATCTAGGATCACAATAACATTGAACAATAATACACAGCAGAATACATCAAAACATATTGTTATTGTTACAAGGTTTCTTCGTCATCATCTCTACTCTATTACAAATCACCAACACAACCCCAATATTATCTTGATTAATGATAGTACGGTTATCCTAACACCAACAATAACATGATCAATAAGCATTGACCTTGGGGCTAAACTACAAAAATCCTAGGCGTTTACATAAGCAACCAAACGCCTAGGCACACACACCCCTTTAACTTAGTCGACTACATATCTTGTGCACACACTAAAACCAATTCCCTGTATATCTTTATAAACTAGAGATACTAGGGTTACATAGGGATAAGACGAAATAATACAAAGAAATATTCCTACATATATAAAATATCCTGTAATATTCTTTTAATTGAAGATTTCTCCTTTGTCACTTTAGGTCCTTCAAGCTTCATTCTTGTCATATTGTAGCTTATTAGTTTTGCCATTATCAACTCAAAATAACAAACCCAACAAACCATAGGTGAAGGGAAATGACATGATGGCTTACAACTGTCGCTTTCAGGAATTGTCGTTGCTTTGCCCAGAGATGGTTCGTACCGAGGCTCTCAAGATTGAGCGGTACACTGATGGATTGCAACTAGCTACTAGGAATGACGTGATCTCTGCAAGCCGGAAAAACCTGTACGAGGCGATTACCATAGCCTAACGTCTGATGGATTCCCTTGTGCTGGAAGGAACAGACAAAAGAAGGAGCGATAAGAGGAAGAGGAATGAGGACGTTAAGGGCGATAGCAACCCAACAAACGGCAAGAGACTGCCAAGGTGTATGCTATCGGTAATGGAGAGAAAAAGGGGTACGAAGGAAGTAAGCCCCTATGTAGACGTTGCAATCGACACCACCATGGGCAGTGTGCCGTGGTGTGTAGAAATTGCTCTAAGGTAGGACATATGGAAAAAGACTGTAGGTCCTGACCCCTTGCTGTGGCGCAAACCACACAGGAAACGGACTGCAAGGCCAATGTCACCTGTTTTGGATGTGGAAAGAAAGGGCACTACAAGACTGATGGCCGAGAGCCCTGGATCAGAGGAACTCCTGGGGGTAGAGGAAATTAGGTGAACTGAGGTGCAAGAGGGAATGGGCATAACCATGGAAATCGAGGGACTGAAGGGAACCGAGGAAACCAGGATGCTGGAAATCAATAGAGAGACGTGGGAGTAGCGCGAGTGTACATCATTAGGAAGGATATCAAAGAGGATCCGAACGTAGTTACGGGTATGTTCCTTCTCAATAACCGCTATGCTTTCATACTGTTTGATACCGGTGCCGATATGAGCTTCGTATCTACTGCCTTTATGCCATGACTAGGAATCTCCCTGACACCTTTAGGATTAGGTTATGATGTGGAGTTAGCTAATGGAAATAGGGAGAGGATAGAAACTATTATTTGAGGTTACACATTAAATTTCTTAGACCACCTGTTCAATATAGACCTCTTGCCCGTCACCTTGGGAAGTTTCGACGTCATCATCGGTTTAGATTGGTTGCCGAAGAATGGCGCGCACATCATCTGTGATGAGAATATCGTGCTTGTGACTTAGGGTAGAGAAGTCATGAATATACAAGGAGATCGAAGCGATTGTGGAGGTCCCTCCAAGTTGAACATCATCTATTGTATAAAAGCACAAAAGTACATCGACATGGGAGGTTTTATTTTCTTGGCTTGAATTTATGAAAAGAAAGGAGAGGATAAGAGTGAAAGACGCCTAGAAGACGTACCCATCATTTGAGACTTTCCAGACGTATTTCCCGATGACTTACCGGGAATTCCACCTGTCCGACAAATGGAGTTCCAAATCGAGTTGATACCTGGTGCTGCACCTGTAGCCCGAGCTCCCTATCGACTTGCTCCAAGTGATGCCAAAGCAGTTGACAGAGTTGTCAGAGAAGGGATTTATACGACCAAGTTCGTCGCCGTGGGGAGCACCCATATTGTTCGTAAAGAAGAAGGATGGATCTTTCCGTATGTACATCGATTACTGAGATAGATGACCTATTCGACCAACTCCAAGGATCTAGTATCGATTCTAAGATCGACTTGCGATCCGGTTATCACCAGCTCAGAGTCCGAGAAGAAGATATCCCAAAGATGGTGTTCAGAACTCATTATGGGCACTATGAATTCCAAGTGATGTCGTTTGGTTTAACCAACATGCCCGCGGTATTCATGGACCTCATGAATCGAGTATGTAAGCCCTACTTGGATAAGTTTATGATAGTATTCATAGATGACATCCTGATATACTCCAAGAGTAGAGAGGAGCAAGAAGAGCATTTAAGGCTCATATTGGAGTTATTAAGGCAAGAATAGCTGTACGCCAAATTCTATAAGTGTAAATTTTGGATCCCGAACGTACAATTCTTGGGCCACGTGATCGATAGTTGAGGAGTTCACGTGGACCCCACCAAGATTGAGGCCATCAAGGAATGGGCCGCTCCTAAAACCCCATAGGAAGTTCGTCAGTTTTTAGGTCTAGCAGGCTATTGCAGGAGGTTCATTGAGTGATTCTCTAAAATAGCTAAGTCGTACGACCAAGAATTGTACGGTCGGGATCATTGAGAGAAGGAAGAAGAGGCGTTCTAACTATTAAAGGAGAAGTTGTCTAGTGCGCCCATCCTAGCCCTGCCTGAAGGAAGCAAAGACTTTGTCGTGTACTGCGACGCTTCACATAATGGTTTGGGAGCTGTCCTGATGTAAAGAGAGAAGGCGATAGCGTATGCCTCCTGACAGATTAAAAAGCATGAGAAAAACTACACCACCCATGATTTGGAATTGGGTGTTATGGTGTTTGCTCTTAGGATATGGAGACATTACCTGTACGGTACTAAGTGTATAGTGTATACCGACCACAAGGGTCTACAACACATCTTAGACTAGCAGGAGTTGATCAAGAGACAGCGACGCTGGTTGGAATTACTCGGTGATTACGATTGTGATATTCGTTATCATCCGGGTAAGGCCAATGTTGTCACAAATGCCCTTAGCCGGAAGGAGAGAATACCGCCGTTACGAGGCTGATCCTTAGGAATGACGATTAGTTTGCCACTACCGTCTCAGATACTAGCAGCCCAAGCTGAGGCATTGAAGGAAGAGAACCGTCCGACTGAGAACCTTTATGGAATGGTGGAGAGTGAAAACGACTTCTCGAAGTGTTCTGACGGAACCCTATGCTTTGGAGACAGAAGCTGGATAGCATTTCATAGAGGAATTCGCTAGTTGATAATGCACGAGTCGCATAAATCAAAATACTCTATTCATCCTGGAGCCGGCAAGATGTATCACGACTTGAAGAAACTCTACTGGTGGCTGAACATGAAAGTCGACATAGCTATGTAAGTCAGTAAGTGCTTGACATGTTCCAAGGTAAAGTTCAAACACCAGAATCCGCCACGGTTGTTAGTACAACCCGCAATTCCTGTTTGGAAATGCAACCGAATCACTATGGACTTTATCACCAAATTACCGAGAACAGTTAGCGGCTGTGACGCTATCTGGGTAATTGTGGATCGACTGACGAAGTCCACTCACTTCCTGGCCATTAGTGAAGTCGATAGTATCGACAAGCTTGCTCGGCTTTACATCAAGGAGATAGTATCTCGTCATGGCATGCCCATATCTATTATTTCCGACCAAGACAGCCGTTTCACGTCAAATTTTTGGCGGTCACTGCAGACGGATTTGGGAAAGAAGCTTGATATGAGCACTGCCTATCATCCCCAAACTGACGGTCAGAGCGAAAGGACCATCCAGACGCTAGAAGATATGCTCCGTGCATGTGTTATCGATTTCGGCAAAGGCTGGCAGAAGTATTTACCTTTGACCGAATTCTCTTACAACAATAGCTATCATACCAGCATTAAGGCCACACCATTTGAGGCATTGTATGGCTGGAAATGCCGTTCTCCGATCTGTTGGGCTGAAGTTGGCGACAACCAACTTACCGGTCCCGAACTCGTACTGGAAACTACTAAGAAAGTAGTCTAGATTCGCAATCATGTACAAGCCGCATGTGATAGACAAAAGAGCAACGCCGATAAGAGACGTAAGCCCCTGGAGTTTCAAGTGGGAGACCAAGTCATGTTGAAGGTTTCCCCTTGGAAAGGGGTGATACGCTTCGGCAAACGTGGAAACTCAACCCCCGATATATTGGCCCCTTTCCAATCCTGGAAAGAGTCGGACCAGTAGCTTACAGACTTGAGCTACCTCAGGAGTTGAGCAGTGTACACGATGTCTTTCACGTGAGTAATCTGAAGAAATGTCTTTCCGAAGAAACCCAGGTTGTTCCTATGAAAGATATCCGAATCGACGAGTGTCCGAATTTCATTGAGGATCCGGTTGAGATCATGGATCATGAAGTTAAACGACTGAAGCATAGTTGTATCCCGATCGTCAAAGTTTGTTGGAATTCCTGTCATGCACCAGAGTTTACATGGGAACCTGAGGATGACTTTCGGAGGAAGTATCCTCAACTCTTTACGTCATCAGGCAACTCAAAATGAAACTCGAGACAAGTTTCTTCTAAGGCTGGGAGGTTGTGACAACTGGAAAATTAAGGAGCCTTTTAGGTACCGCATTTCGCTAGTTAGAACGAGTAGATGGCCTATAGGAGCTATTTTGGAATTATGATGACTTGACTTGGTATCGTTACTTTGATTTTATGAATGATTATGTTATTGAATGAGTTATGACATGAATTATAACTCGTAATGTTAGGCACTACTCGAGTCGGTACAGTAAAAACCTAAAAAAACAAGAGAAATAGTAACATTTAAGTTGTGACATATTAATAATCAAAACTTGTGGAAAGAGATAATTAACAACAATGGCGAATATAATAAAAGTTATCGGTCACTAATTATAAAATATATGAGCCATTAAGTAGTAGATCAGGAAAGTTAATAAAAATAACGACTTAGGTCCCCGAGGTTTAGTGCTAGCCGGCGCCCTCCCTCCCACTAAAAAATAATTACATATCACTCCCACATCAAAAATATATAAACCCCACCCATACATCACATACACACACACTTCATCTCCTACCTTCAAACCTAGCACTACTTTCTCTCTCTACCCTATCTCCACCGCCACCACTACCATTCCTCACCGCCGCCGCCACGCCGAGCGTGAGCCACCACCACCACCACCAAATGACTCCCATTTCCCTCCTCTTTCATTTGGTGTATACCACTCGCCCTATCTCCTCCTTATCGCTACCCAAACACGCCCAAAACGCCACCCTTGTTCGTGTTTTATAGTTCCAAATGTAAATCGGGAAGAAAGAAGGTAAGGGAGAACAATTTTTACACTCGTTTGAGACCTACGAGTCTCGTTCGTCTGTTTGATTTGGGTTAAGAGGGATAAACAACCTAAAAGCAAGTTTTAAAAAGAATAAAAATGAAATATGATAAGGATTTAAAAGGTACACTTTTGAGGGGTCATTTAAGCCCTTAATCGACCACTTTTATATCCGTTGCTGCTTAATTTCGTTCCTTTTCACTTTTTAGGTCTCTTGAAGGCAAAATGCTGGAATGATGCTTATTTGGACGAAAAGGCGTGAATATGTGAAGAAAATGGCTAAAGTCAAGATCAAGACACTCAAGCTGCTGGAAGTGCACCCGAAGGCGTCACAAACAAAGGGCGACGCCGTCCCTCTAATTGCGACGGCTCAGAAGTGAAATTGCTATTTTGCACCTGACGGCGTCAGGCTTTGAAGAGTAGGGCGTCACGACTCAGACGGCCTAGATCCAGATTCAGACGGCGTCAGAAGTTGAAGCTGACGGCGTCACAACCACAACGTGATGCCGTCACAAAGTTGACTTGGTCAAAACGGAACCCTAATGGCGGCGATCTGACGGCGTCACAATTAAAGAGTGACACCGTCGCAGTTGTAACTCTATATATAGAATTCGATTTTCAGACTTTTAGAGAGGGAGATTTGTGGAGTAAAAACCTAAAACGATTTTGGTTTGTCTTGGGCAGTATCTTAGGGTTCTCATACCCTATTTTACAACAAGATAAGTTATTTACTTCATTGATTTCATTATGTCTTCGATTGTATGTGTGTATACTTGCATGTTTACCATGTCCGGCTAATTTACTTGTGTGTTTACTTAGATCTATATAACCTAGTTATTAATTATTGATTGGTTGTCTCTTATCTTAATTGTAATTGGCTTAGGATTGCAATAGGCCATCGTTGTGTTTTTAATGCTTCAGTAATCTTTGTGAACATTAGTTTATAATCGCCTATAGTTATTGTAGGCTAAAAATCCAAAGATAACCTTAGAGTTAGTTTATGAATCCTAGGGATTTTGTAGGCAATAACCTTAAGGTATTCTCAAAGAGTTAGGGAGAAAAGCATACCCTACGACCTTAGAAGACACAACGCGTTAAGAATAAGGATGTGACAATTCAACCATCAATAAAAGATAACTAGGGAGTAATAGTATATAGGTAAACACATTTTTAATCATCATACGAGCACACATCAATTTGACATAGACTACCCCTTAGCTTTGTTAATTAGATAATTAGAATAGTAGAGTAATTGGTCGAAGTACCACCACCCAAATCCAATACCCCGAGATCGTACCTTTCAATTTTCTAAAAAATATATAAAAGATAAAAAATAATGTTCCTCAACCCCAACCTGAGCGTAGTAATTTCACACTAGCATTCCTATTCCCCTAGAGAACGATATCAATCCCGAGGCTTACCCTAATACTATACTACAACGATTAGGTTCACTGCCTAGGTGGTTGAAAAACTTGCTCGAAGAAAAGGAAGTTTCCTCTGACCCCGAACGCGCGTTGTACGCGTATCAAGTTTTTGGCGCCGCTGCCGGGAAATAGAATAGCTAGTTAGGAGTCTATCTCGTGTAGGTTCCTTTGTTTGATTCCTATCAAATAATAATTTTTTTTTCTCATTTTTAGCTTCCTCGTAGTCTATCCCCCTTCTTCGTGACCTTTGTTAGTAACCCCATCACTTTTTATCATGGAAAGTGATAACCCACCACCAAACCAGCCATTTCCGCCTGCTAATTCCCTTAGACAACTTAGAACCCGTAGCTCCACCAAAACCCTTCTTGAACCCTTTGCTGAACCCGAAAGAGAGATGTATAAGCGAAGAAGAGCTCTCCATGAGTCGGAACCTCAATGTACCACCATCGATTTTGATGAAGCCGTAACTGACGAAGAGTCCACACATTCCCCCAAGTCTCCCGAAACCATCAACATTGATAATCTGAGCCAACATAGCGAGGAAATCCCTGCTATTCCTGTCAATGGACCCATCAATAAATCAAAGGAAAAAGTCCTTAGGGAGTACTCTTCTGCCTCCGCATCTGGGTTTACCAGCGCCATTGTCTACCCTTCTGAACAGGTCAATGAGGTGTTGCATGCCACCGACATTTGGCTCATCCAGAATGCATGTCAATTTCATGGATCCCACAGCAAAAACCTAATTCATCACATCAAACAATTTTTAAAAATTGTGGATACTATCTATGCTGACGGAGCATCCAAGGAGACATCTAGACTCCGGTTTTTCCCATTTTCTCTTCAAGGGAAGGCCAAAGAGTGGCTCGATAAGCTACCTCCAAGGTCCATCTTTACTTGGGAACAACTCACTACCAAGTTTACCAAAAAGTTATTTCCTCCTGGGAGAACTGCATCCATCAGGAGCGAAATCCTTCACTTCCATCAAACAAATGGAGAATCTATCGTTAACTCCTGGAATCGTTACAAAGATCTCGCTCAACAAGCCCCACACCATGGTATCAAACTTTGGTTGCTTGTTCAAATCTTTTACGACAATGTCTCCCGCAATGATCAAAAAGGGATTGACTTTTTGACTGGCCAGAAAATTTCCAATCTCAGTGCGGAGGAAGGGTGGAACCGCATTGAGGAGTATGTCCAGGACCTAGACAATACTTGGAACGAGCCATTAACTGTAATGAGAATCTCTGCTACCTCGAATAATAGCCCATTATCTCTCGATGATCGGATGAAGAGGGTGCAAGAGAAGATTGCATACCTCACGAAGTCACAAGAACCTAAGAGGTTGTTTAACCCATACCTTATATGCGACATTTATGGAGGGTTACACGAGTGCGATGAGTGTGATGATAACACACGCCAAGAGCACGCCTTCCTTTCCAGCCATGACATTTATGATGACCCTTCTCTCCTCGTATTCTATCAATATGATGAAAACACTCCTTGGGGTAATCTAAAATGGAAGACTGAGGGAGAAGAGGGTTCCGAATACACCATCCGTGATGCCTTTGAGAAAGAGCTCGGGAAGTTCGCCATGGAAAGGGGAATACTTTTAAAGGGTCTCGAAAGATTCATTCAAGAGCAACAAGCTGAATTAGAACGCCAGTTCGTTGAACTCCACACTAGAGTAAGTGAACCTGGTCCAACCCAGCATGATCCAACTTGCGTCATTACTAGCCGATCAGGAACCACTACCAAGGATCCACCATACCCTGGTCAAAATCCCACTACCAGGGAGCCTGAGTTGGATAAGGGAGAAGTTCCTGGACCCCCTCCAACTCCTCACGACCCTCCTTCACAAGCATCAATTCCCGTCCAGCATTCGACTCTCACACGGATTCCTTATCCCTCACGTTTAAAGAATCAGAAGGCTGAAGAAGACAATGAGAGGCTGTTGTCTTACTTAAAAAGGACCAGCGTCAACATACCACTTCTCGATGTATTTTATCATATCCCTAAACATAGAAAATACTTCAAGAGGTTGCTCTCGAATCGGAAGAAGCTTGAAGGGTTGATATCATTAGGAGAAGAATGTTCGACTATCATCCAAAAGAGCCTACCTAAGAAAAAGAATATTTGGGTAGCTTTATCATCCCTTGATCTATAGGGGCGCTCTCTATGAAAAATGCCTTGGCAGATCTTGGGGCAAGCATTAACTTTATGCCTCATTCTTTATTCCTCAAACTCGGATATTCAGGGCTGAAACCAACTAGAATGAGTATTCAGTTAGCTGATCGATTAATCAAATATCCCATTGGAGTTTGTGAAAATATTCTTGTGAGGGTATGGGAGTTCAAGTTTCTAGTTGATTTCGTGATTTTAGAAATGGAGGAAGATAACTCAGTCCCGATAATCCTTAGAAGACCTTTCTTGGCTACAGCTCGGGCCATCATCGATGTTCTTGATGGTAAACTCACTTTACGAGTGGGATCCGAGAGCTTAACCTTCGACATCAAGGATTCTATGAGTCGTCCCTCCTCTTACGATCATCCTATTTATTTTGTTGAAGAAGTTGATGAGTTCGTTGATGATATAGATAACTGTATTGATGATTATCTAGTAAACGAATTCATGAATGATGACAACAACATGATATACGATGATGAAGGGACTGAGATGGTTGGAGCTGTTTCCTTTTACCCACGTAGGGAAGAAATTGAACCTCTTGAACTTCAAAAGACGGAAAACAAGCTAAAACCATCAATTAAGGAACCTCCTACCTTAGAATTGAAAGATCTCCCGAGCCATTTAGAATATGCCTTTCTTCAAGGAGAGGATCAACTCCCTGTTATCATAAGCTCCTCACTGACCATTGAACAAAAAGGGAAACTTTTAGAAGTTCTAAGAGAATAAAAAGGAGTGATCGCATGGAGCGTTGTTGACATTAAGGGAACTGATTCTACTTTCTGCACTCATAAAATTCTTATGGAGGAGGATTACAAACCCACCGTTCAACCTCAGAGGAGAGTTAACCCTAATATCAAGGAGGTAGTAAAGAAGGAGCTCGTCAAGATTCTCGACGCCGGCCTAATCTACCCCATTTCGGATAGCCCTTGGGTCAGCCCAGTCCAAGTGGTTCCAAAAAAGGGAGGAATGACGGTTGTGAAGAATGAGAATGGCGATTTAGTACCGCCAAGAACGGTCACTGGTTGGCGCGTTTATATCGATTACAGGAAATTAAATGATGCCACACGGAAAGATCGATTTCCTTTACCATTCATCGATCAAATGCTCGAAAGGTTAGCAGGGCATGAGTACTATTGTTTTCTTGACGGTTTCTCGGGATACTTCCAAATCCCCATTGCTCCTGAAGATCAATAAAAAACTATATTCACATGCCCCTACGGGACTTTTGCTTACAAGAAAATGCCCTTCGGTTTATGCAATGCCCCGACTACCTTTCAACGATGTATGATGGCCATATTCCATGAATTGATTGAAGATAACATGGAAGTCTTCATGGATGATTTTTTGGTATTTGGAAACTCCTTCGACCTTTTTTTATCCAACCTTAGGAAGATGCTGAAACGGTGTGAAGAAACCAATTTAGTCCTGAATTGGGAAAAATGCCATTTCATGGTAAGAGAAGGAATTGTCTTGGGATATAAAGTCTCCGGAAATGGAATCGAGGTTGATAGGGCTAAAATCGAAGCAATATCTAAACTACCCTATCCTACTACCGTTAAGGCCATTCGAATCTTTCTTGGTCATGCGGGCTTTTATAGAAGGTTTATTAAGGACTTCTCAAAAATTGCCCGACCAATGACACAATTTCTAGTCAAGGACGCTCCTTTTGACTTTTTGGAAGAATGTAAGGAAGCATTCAATCGCTTGAAGAAAGATCTTACGCAGGCTCCCATAATGGTTACCCCTGATTGGTCCCAACCATTTGAGATCATGTGCGATGCTAGTGATTATGTTGTAGGCGCCGTACTAGGCCAAAGAAAGGAGAAGAATTTTCAACCAATTTACTATGCTAGCAAAACCATGAATGTGGCGCAAGAGAATTATACAACCACCAAGAAAGAGCTTTTGGCTGTGGTTTTTGCCTTCGATAAATTCAGGCAATATCTCGTCCTTTCTAAAACTGTCGTCTTCACCGATCACTCCGCCTTACGATACTTGTTCTCCAAACAAGATGCAAAACCTAGACTTATTAGGTGGATTCTATTGCTTTAAGAATTCGACAATGAAATTCGAGATAAAAAGGGAACTGAAAATCTTGCTGCTGATCATCTATCACGATTAGAAAACCCAGACTTGGAGGAATTAAACCATACCAAAATTCGTGATTCTTTTCCTGAGGAACGGCTAATGGCCATTAAGGATATTGAGCCATGGTATGCGGATTATGCTAACTATCTATCCAGTAGGGTCTTATCAAATTACATGACTAGGCAAGATAAAAAGAAATTCTTCACCGCGCTAAAATACTATTTTTGGGATGAGCCCTTCTTATTATGTATATGCCCCGATCAGATCATTCAACGTTGTGTTGCTGGGAGGGAGATTGATCGAATTATGAGAGAGTGTCATGCGGGACCATCTGGGGGGCATCACTGTGTAAATGTCACGACACGAAAAGTTTTTGATACCAGATTCTACTGGCCTACTATTTTCCGTGAGAAATTAGTTCAAACATGCGATGGATGCCAACGATCGGGAAACATCTCGAGGAAGGATGAAGCACCTCAGAACTATATCCAAGTCTGTGAAATATTCGATGTTTGGGGTATCGATTTCATGGGACCTTTTCCATCATCCGGAGGAAATGAATACATTCTAGTTGCTATCGACTATGTGTCCAAATGGGTGGAGGCACAAGCCCTTAGGACTAACGATGCAAGGGTGGTCATTCATTTTCTTAAAAAGCTCTTCGCACAATTCAGGATTCCCAAGGCATTGATCAGTGATAGAGGAACCCACTTTTGCAATGCTCAAATGGAGAAGGTAATGAAGAAGTATGGTGTTCCGCATAGGTTCTCTACGGCATATCATCCCCAAACTAATGGGCAAGTAGAGAACACAAATAGAGCATTAAAGCGGATACTTGAAAAAACGATCCACCAGAATAGAAAAGATTGGGCATTCAAACTGGATGAGGCACTCTGGGCATTCAGAACGGCTTATAAAACACCCATCGGAACAACCCCTTTTCGCTTGGTATACGGGGAAAGCATGCCACCTGTAACAATTCGCATTTTCGAGAATTTACTATTCACTTTTACTATTCACTTTCACTATTCATCCCGTAAAATTTTTATTTCACATTCTCATAAGATAAATTATTTTAGTAATGACCTGAGAGTTGGACAATCGTTAGATCATTTTCGCAAAAGTTATTATGAAAACATCGTCTTAAAGTTTCATTTTGGTCGGAACACCATTTCAACATCCCGCGCATAACGAAAACCGCCTCTGACAATTTTCCCCACATCAGATTAATTTTTAGATCACTCATAATTAATTTGAGAATTTTTAAGATTTCTTTTAAATGTTACCAAATAAACCCTGAGCCGTACGAGACTAAACTTACGTTTTAAACAAATCTACGAAGAACCAGACTTAACCATTCCTGCACTGTATTTTCTAAAATGTTTAGAAACTTTTACATTTTTTTGGAAAAGTCAAACATATTTCCCTCCTCCTTTGACCATAAAGAAATTAACCTTGTACGTTCTACACTTTTGATTAAATCGCGTAACTTTTAGACTTCACGTATAACTGTTAAGTTATCCCACGTACGACGAAAACTACATTTTGACATCTCATATCACTTATAGACTAATTTTAGTCTACTTTAAATAAATTAACGGTCATTTCCCTGAAATCTCGTTCTTTTCTGATAAATTGCATTTTATGCGTTTTAAGCCTACGTTTTCAGTTTTAGCAGCATTTAAGCAACCCGATAGAACGTATCACTAATCTAATATGCTTATATAGAGTATATTGATAATTTTTAACATATTTATAAGATTCATATTATTTGGATACCCTATTTTAAGTTTCATGACTTTATGGCTTACAGTAAGCAATTAACGGGTCCAAAACTCACTCCGTAAACAAGATAATACCAAGCAACTCATATCTAGTCATCCTAGATAAGCCTTGAAGGAAATTTAAGCCACATGGGGCATTTTATAAGTGATCACCAAGATATGGACATGAAACTTACATATGAAGCTTATACATGTGTAGAAACTTAGCAACTAAGTTAAGTAAATATCCTAAGTCTTGCACCTCCTCATCTTGCTATAAAAGGAACTCATTTTTCTCCCTTTCTTCTCCATTTAAACGCCCAACAAACAATTCACAACACCATGATTCTTTAATCTTCAAACTACAAGTTATATATCAAAGTTCAAGGCTTAGTTATTCCCTACATGATTCAAGAGTTTGTTTGGTGATTCCATGGTTGGATTAGGAGCTATACAAGGTGAAAAGGGCTGAGTTAGAAGTGTTCTTACAAGGTTAGATCAAGCCTACCAATGGTTAGCATGATGTGTTAAGGATTTTGAAGCTCGGGTTCATATTGAAAGGGTTTAGGTTTTAGTGTCCTAGTTCTTGGTTCTTGATTTGTTTCATCACACGGATTGTAAGCAAAATCTTATGTTATCATTTGCTTACTGTATATACTAGTATTTTAGGTATGTTACATGTTCTATATGCTTATTATACTTGATTGTGCTTGGATAATTGAACTAAAACACTAGAAACTGTCGAAAGGACTAGATTTGCAAAACAGAAACTGAACAGGGGCTGTAAACGTAATTACTGGGTAAAATTCGTGGACTGATAAACTTAGGTAATAACATAGGATTATAATCGATTTCTTGTGGTCGTTTCGCCTGGTGGCTCGTGCCGTAACTCATCCCGATGAATAAACTAGAGCCAAAACGGCAAAACGTGTCCAAATATGAGTAACAGGTTTCAAACGGGTAAAACACATAAAACTTGCATATAACCAACTGTTGGTCAAAGAATAAAAGTTGTAGCTAACACTCTAACTTGAACGTCGCCACTGGCCGTGCATTAAACGGAGTTGTAGAACTCGACTTATGACCAAAACCGTGAAACAGTTTGCTGCTGATTGAAATAACTAGTACATCCAAGGGTAAATTGGTAATTTCACATTAGTTAAATAATTTTTGGGGCTGTAGGGCCCAATAATATGTTTAGTTCTATCAATTACCTTTCCGAGGACATAAAAATCGAGTCATGATCATTTACGGTTTAGAAGTAACGGGTAGATTTTGACGGGGAAAACTTAAATAAACGAAACGTAAACACTTATACGACTTCACAAATGTTAAGTATCCAAGCATAATTGATGTAATAACTATATAAGGCATGTTTATATATTCACTTCGTTCTTTTCGAACCTAAGACATAACAACATATTCTAGGTTGCGCGTAGAGATTTCCAGGCTTATCCATCGATTCCGTTATACATTGTGATATCATTTATTAAGGTGAGTTTTCATAGCCCCACTTTCTATTAATTGTTTACAAACTTTTGGGGGAGATACATGCTCAACTACTTGCTTTTACAAATACAAATACTCAAAACATTTACACTTTTATGCTACGCTATACTTTTTATACTTGATTGCATAATACTTGATAGCATTTATACTTGACTGCATTACACTTGATTGCATTATACTTGATTGCGTTATACTTGATTGTGTTATACTAAACTTGAAAGTCTCCCAACATACACGGAGCAGTCCCCTCGTTCGCATGATAAGTCTCCTTGGATAACACATGCATTGGGTTTCGGAGATGAAGTAAAACTAATGCTATTACTTTCCTTGTGAGCAACACAAAGTCTCCTTGGACAACACATGCATTGGGTTTCGGAGATGAAGTAGAACCAATGCTATTACACTCCTTGTGAGCATCATACCCACCTGAGGTTTCTGGAGATGGAGTGGAGACTCATGGCTAATTGCATAAGTTTTGATGCACGTGTACGTGATCAATATACTAGTTACATACTTAAAACATTTATACTTTTAACTACTATGATACATGCATACATGATTGACGTACTATTTTTAGCAGTGGGTTGTAAACACACAGGTTGCAAGTTTTGTATGGGCGGAACTTGGAACTAAGTGGATTTACAATGCCTTTTCTGTGTGAACATTCTTTAAAGGCATTTCAACTTATTCAACACAAACTCTATGAACTCACCAACCATTGTGTTGACACTTTTTAGCATGTTTATCTCAGATCGTAAGGCGATAGCTAGAGTTTAAAGCATAGAGTCGCACGACATATTTTGAAGACTTACGCTTTTATCATTTACCATTTGAAACATTTTGTAAACATTTATATATTATACTTTGGGACCTCATTGTTTGTAACTCTGATTTCATTAATCGAATGGTAACTTTTCAAAACGTCTCATTTAGAGATCGTTTTCTATAACTTGTACTTTGTATTATGAAGTAGCACTCCAATGACACAATCTTCCGCTGCGGTATTTTGGGGGTGTTACACCAACTCCCTATTGAACTTGAGCAAAAGGCATACTGGGCACTTAAGGCCTGTAATATGGACTATTCTGAGGCAGGGTCAAATAGGTTCCTGCAGCTTCAAGAGCTGGATGAACTAAGACTTGAAGCTTATGAATCGTCTATCACATAAAAAGAAAGGGCAAAAAAATGGCATGACCAACAAATAAAGAATCCTAAAGAGTTTGTAGAAGGAGATAAGGTGCTCTTGTATAATTCAAGGTTGAGATTATTTCTGGGAAAACTCAAATCAAGATGGTATGGGCCCTTTTCGGTGAAGAGGAAAATGAGCAATCGGGTCATGGTGCTACTAGACCATGATGGAAAGGAGTTTACCGTGAATGGAAAACGTGTGAAACATTATCAGTTGGACAATAATGAAATGGTCCACGATGAGGATATTGTTTTGGTAGAAGGTGACAATAATGAAGTTACGTAGGGGCACGACTTCGAGTCTAGCTACAAGACTCATAAATAAAGAAAAACGCTTCGTGGGAGGCAACCCATGCTTAATTGTTTGCTTGTTTGTGTGTCATATATCTTTTCATTGATTGTTTATTCTCATGTTTGAATTTGTGAAAATGCTTTATTTTGTCTTTAACCTCGTCTTAATTACATATAAAGGTATTTTACAAAAAGGATAAGTGTAGGGAAGATTACACACGTTTTTAAAAGAACGTGAACATGAGAGTTACGATTATTGAAAAAGATATATATGTGTGTTTGTTAGAGTCAAATGCTTGTATCGAGTCATAATGGATGTTTTGCAGAAATTTTTCCAGATTCTAAAGATGTAATTTTTCTAGAAAAACGCAGCAGACCAGTTTCTGTCAGGATAATCTGACGGTGTTAGACTCGCTACCTGACGGCATCAGGAGGAGCAGAAACAACTTATCTTACTTTCTCTCATTTTCTGTGCTACATATAAATTTTTGAAATTTCTCATGTCTTAATTTTCCAGAAAACCTGTAAACATCTATTCCACAAGCATTATATCCTAGTTTAGTTGAGTCATATATAGTTTTACCGCCAATTTTACGCGAAGGTTTCATCTGTTTTCTTAAAGTTAGCAGGTTTTATTTATCAAGAATAAGAAACATAAGATTGGATGGAGCTTTTCACGCATACATTCTTGTTGAAGATGAATTTAACCACTACTTCACACGGATCCTACCGAGCTAATCAGGGGAGTATTAGTTTCTTTCTCTTTTAACTACCTTCCATTATCATAACTTTGATCCTTTCGGGGAACATTGGGGACAATGTTCAGTTTAAGCGTAGGGAGGGAGAATAAAACGGGAACTTTGAAACTATGCTTATCTTTGATTATTTGTCTTGTCCAATTTCATTTGTGTAATAAACCATGAGAAATATCGGTTAGGGTAATTTTGGCACCAAATTTAAATTTTTTTATGACATGTAGGAGTGGGCCATCAGTCTTAATAAAGCGTCTCATGGATAGGAAGTTATATGACTAGCACAAAACCCTTTATCACTCAAATTCCACCCAAAATGTGAGGATCGCCCTTAGATTAGTAGGAATTAAAGCATTCAACTTCAATGCTTAAAGTGTGAACTGGTAGTATAATAGATTCTAGAACTTGTTTTGTGATGCATCCCGAGATCTCTAGTAAGACTACACTTGTGTAGTTAGGAATAACTAAATGATAAGAGGCACTAGGATAACCCTTGTTTGATACCCGTATTATAATTACTTCTTCCACATCGGTTGAGTAATTCCCCCACACCCTTGCGTTGTACTCATCTTTAGTACACGATACCCCTAGTCAACCCCTCAGAGCCTATCATTTTCGCGGTTCTCGTGATGTTTCGGTTTTCTGGAATATCAATGAAGAGCATTGTTTACAATCCACCCCCAAATGTACACCCAAATCGTCTTAGCCTACTTTGTATGCACTCACTTTTAGTGCATTATTGTTATCATACTAAACCCTTAGTTCAATTATCTAGTTACTTGAATAAGTTGCTAAGTCGAGTCATATCCTTTGTATACAGTTTTGGGACGATTGGGACTCATGGGTAAAGTTAAATTTTATGGAGTGACGGGAAAGAACGTTAAATTCAAATTCCCTTTATTTACATAATAATGTACTCCAAGTATTTTGATCTTTTCAATTCGGGTCAAATTCGTGTTAGAGTAATAAAAACTCAATTATAAGGATGTGCCTATAAATCCCTTATATGTTGATGTTATCGTAGAGGATGGTAGAGTAAAAGTGTATGAAAAAAATGAAAAAACATACGAGCTACCATCCTACATCTATCTTTATATTTATGTTTGTTTTTTTCAAAGTTATCTAGAGTTTAGAGTGTCAAGTCTTGGCTTAGAAACGCCATTATTCTCATGCTTGTAACATAAATTTTTTTGACTTGCCACCACCAAAACGCCTATCCAACCAAACCCTTTGTTTTCCCTACCATAAGCATAACATTACAACCCTTTAAAAGACCTCTTAGATAGTTTTTCCTAGGTGTTTATGCCAAAGCGGTGGAGGTTTGATCTATTCTCAAGCCTATGGTAATCTATGTACTAGGACCGGTTAATAAGTGTTTATCTTCCATTTCCAATTTGATATATTTCATATACACCCGAGAGATGAGAGTATCTAAACACCACTTGTGAGGTGCTAGTATATAATTTCCGTGCTTGTTATGAATTTTGCGGGGTTTATACTTGTTGTGAATTGTTCTAAACCAATGCTTCATGCCCCCTAACTTATAAATTTATTGGCCAAAAGCACATTTGCTTGAGGACAAGCAAATACCAAGTGTAGGGATATTTGATAAGGATTTAAAAGGTACACTTTTGAGAGGTCATTTAAGCCCTTAATCGACCACTTTTATATCCGTTACTACTTAATTTCGTTCTTTTTCACTTTTTAGGTCTCTTGAAGGCAAAATGCTGGAATGATGCTTATTTGGACGAAAAGGCGTGAATATGTGAAGAAAATGGCTAAAGTCAAGATCAAGACACTCAAGCTGCTGGAAGTGCACCCAACGGCGACGCCGTCCCTCTATTTGCGACGGCTCAGAAGTGAAATTGCTATTTTGCACCTGACGGCGTCAGGCTTTGAAGAGTAAGGCATCACGACTCAGACGGCCTAGATCCAGATTCAGACAGGCTTCAGAAGTTGAAGCTGATGACGTCACAACCACAACTTGACGCCGTCACAAAGTTGACTTGGTCAAGACGAAACCCTAAAGGCGGCGATCCGACAGCGTCACAATTAAAGAGTGACGCCGTCGCAGTTGTAACTCTATATATAGAATTCGATTTTCAGACTTTTAGAGAGGGAGATTTGTGGAGTAAAAACATAAAACGATTTTGGTTTGTCTTGGGCAGTATCTTAGGGTTCTCATACCCTATTTTACAACAAGATAAGTTATTTACTTCATTGATTTCATTAGGTCTTCGATTGTATGTGTGTATGCTTGCATGTTCACCATGTCTGGCTAATTTACTTGTGTGTTTGCTTAGATCTATGAAGCCTAGTTATTTATTATTGATTGGTTGTCTCTTATCTTAATTGTAATTGGCTTAGGATTGCAATAGGCCATCTTTGTGTTTTTAATGCTTGAGTAATCTTTGTGAACATTAGTTTATAATCGCCTAGAGTTATTATAGGCTAAAAATCCAAAGATAACCTTAGAGTTAGTTTATGAATCCTAGAGATTTTGTAGGCAATAACCTTAAAGTATTCTCAAAGAGTTAGGGAGAAAAGCATACCCTACGACCTTAGAAGACACAACGAATTATGAATAAGGACGTGACAATTCAACCATCAATAAAAGATAACTAGGGAGTAATAGTATATAGGTAAACACATTTTTAATCATCATACGAGCACACATAAATTTGACACCCTTAGCTTAGTTAATTAGATAATTAGAATAGTAGAGTAATTGGTAGAAGTACCACCCCTCAAATCCAATACCCCGAGATCGTACATATCAATTTTCTAAAAAATATAAAAAAGATAAAAAATAATCTTCCTCAACCCCAACCTTAGCGTAGTAATTTCTCTCTAGCATTCCTATTCCCCTAGAGAATGATATCAATCCCGAGGCTTACCCTAATACTACACTACAACGATTAGGTTCACTGCCTAGGTGGTTAAAAAACTTGCTCGAAGAAAAAGAAGTTTCCTTTGACACCGAACGCGCGTTGTACGCGTATCAAAATATAACGAGTTGGTATCTTATGTGTCGTGTCGTGTCTCATGTGTGCATTTTATTTATTGTTTTGATCTATTTTTTGTGAGTTTGATAATGGAAATGGAGGATTTATGGTGTTAGAAAACCTACTTGGTCCGGTTTGGGTTGTGTTGGGATGAAGCCTTGAACCCCAAGGGACCACGAGGTCCGGGTTTTTTGTCATGGAATTTGTTTTGGAGGTTGTTGTTCTTATTTGGAGTAACCGGGACCAAGTTGGTCCGGTCGTGTTGCGTATGGTTGAGCCGAGAAGGAGCCAAAGAACAGTTAGGGATCGTTTGGTTCGCGTGGGTTTTACCGTGGCCAAGCCAAGACCATTAGGGTCTCAGCATTGGTTTCGGATGCGGTTTGATGTTTGTTGGATGACGGGGATGATGGTGAGTTGAATTGGAGGTTGTTTGATATGTTGCCGAGCCGTAGGTTTAGGGCCGGTAACGAGTGGAAATATTTATTTGGACTTGAAATTATATATATGTGAGCTTTGTGCAACGTCGGTGTTACCGTGACTTTTTAGTCTCGGTTGACCCCGACAACGCCGTAACATGGACTTATATTATTTATTGGACAATATGACATATAAAAATCCGAGAGTCATGACTCGAACTTGTGAACTCGAGACGGATAATAACTCGAAATGTAAATTGAAAACTTGATGTAATGTATATATAAACATGTGTATAAACTAGAAAATAAACTTAATAAGTGCTTGTATAAAATATTTAGTAACAAGACACAACTTGTTATTCGATTTTTAAAAAGGGAACTAACGACTTAAAAATGGAAAAGTTTTATAATAACGAGTTATTAAATGTTTCGAGGGCACGTTTACCTAAATATGTCATTAATGAGTAATTAATGTCCATTGTGGAATATGCATAAGTTACGGATGACTTGCCATTAATATGTTTAACCCACGTAGATAACGGACTTATTGGGTTGACGAATCCAATAAGAGCCCACTATGTACGTCGGATAAATCTATTAATGAACAATGTATCCTTACGACTCGTTAGGTTGTGACTTGGTTTTTGAATAATAAGTGAAATAATTAAATAATTGTGTTTATCGAGTTGACAAATTCGATAAGTTCTAACGATTTATTTTGAAACTTATTAAACTATAAAGCTTATCATTTAGAGGTTGTGTCGTATTGTCATGAGTTGCATTGCTAGAAATATAGTGCATTCATAGAGTCTTATCGATTCGACACCTCACACGATGATTCCAAACACTTACAACTAAATTGAGAACGAGATATTTTTGTGAAATAAGAAATGGAATATATTCGGGATAGAAAATATTGGAATTGGAAAATGTATTAAAAATGGATTTATATCAATAGGTTGTGCTGAGTCAGTAGTTTTCGAGCTGTGTTAGCTGCTTAACTGCTTTTCGTATTGGTTATTTGTGCTTTGCTTGATCGAGGTGAGTTTCATAGTGTAACACCCCCAAATAAATGGTTTGCAGCGGAATTAAGTGTTACTGGGGTATTACTCGATTGATATCACAACACAATGTATAGAATAACGGTTTAACTTAAGAAATCTCATTTCATAAAGATTTGTGTTTACATCTTTCAAAATATAAATATAATGGAATGTAGGCCAATTAAAAGTATTTACGTGGTCCCCAAATTATATCAGTCTTTTATGATCATGCCATGACAATGCCCAAGCGCCTCCAAAGTTTAGCTATCGCCTGCAATCCTGAAAATACAAGCTAAAAGTGTCAACAGAAAGGTTGGTGAGTTCACAGGTTTTAAAATACCAAGTAGTTTCCAAAACAGGAAGATCAATTGGTTGTCAAATTTCAAAAGGGTCCATTATGTATGCAGCGGGTTCATGCCTTGAATGTTCCACTACTTAAGCCGATCCAGCCAAAAATTTCCCTTACGTGCAACATGCTCTAACCTAGCATGAGACATTGATACTATACACTCCGGTTAGTGGAGTGAGGGGATGGCTTTACCCCTAAATAGCGCTATCCATAAATATCAACGGCTCGTCCCGTACAGTGGGAGTGAGTTAATAAGTAGTGTAGTACCAGGGGACTTTCACAATTGTTCTCAGGCGCCAAACATAAGCATACATATCAGTTTGTACAGTATAGCAGAGTATAGCTCAGTAAATTAAGACAGTTCAGTAGATTTCATGAGTGCACAACCAATTTAGTTTTAAGTAATCATAGCATGATTTTCACCCCAAAACGAGTAAAAACAGTAAAATGGGGCTGTGAAACTCACCTTAGTCCGAAGAAATATAAGAATCACAACTAACACGACTAGCATCGAGAAATGGAACACAATAGTATCACAAGGTAGCAACGCACAACGATACAAGAGTACCGACACAATGGTACGTCATTGGCACAACCTAATAGAATATGGTTTATCTCAGAATGCGTATCGTAAAGTAAATAAGTTTTCAAAAGATAAGTGTTTTAGTTTTCGTGGAATACTCGTATTAATAATTATAAGAGTTTATTGTCATAATTCGTAAGAAAAGTTTAGTATCATCATTCGTGTGGTGGTCTGAAGATCTAGACTCGAAACGCATATCAAAGTATAAAATATAAAGTACACGTATGAAAGGAAATAAACATGTAAGGATCAAATAGCAATTAAGTGAGATATAAATAGATTAGTTAAGTTTAACTGATAACTAGACCTTAGAAGTTTAGCTTATATATATTGGTTATATGTTTTATAGTCCGTTAATAGTCCAATAGGCGATTGCCCGATATCTTAAGTCCAATATGTCAAGTCTATCACGAGAATAATGATCCAACATGTCCAAAAAAAAGTATGTCCAATTATATAGTCCAAATAATATTAATTCGTTACGTTTAATATGTCCAAGACCGATAAGTATTAAATAAGTAGTCAAAGTAAGTCCAATAAGCTTGTCCATTATCATATACGTATGTATATATTTAGTCCGTTATATATTTATCATGTCCAAATATAAGTCTGTTTTGATTTGTGAAAACCAAAAGTGCACCATACTAAAGTCAATGTAACAAAAAAATAGGCATTTTCGGGACAAAAGAAAGGTTACTAATTTAAGTAAAATATCGTTTCGGGCAAGTTTCATTTAATAAGTTTTGACCGAATCGGACCCGAAAGTGGCCAAAATCCCATTTCAAAAACTGGACAGAACGTTATAATTTTATAATGCTGTCAAAAAAAATATTGGTTTATCTTAACGATTAAGTTTTGAGATATAGCGGTTATTTGGTTATAGCTTGATCCCGGTAATTTCAAACGATAGGTCCTTAAGTTGCGAAACTGAATATTGGGTAAGATGAATGTTAAAAAAATGTTAAAATCTATTAATATACTCAATTGAAAAACCGAGTCGTGGATTATTGGAGTGTTTAAACGTTATTTAAACTAAAACAAGTTTAAAGTGATATTAAATAGAAGTTAGTAGTAAACTTAATAACCTTAAAAGTTTCGTGAAAACTCTTATAAATGACGAACATTTTGTTTGAACGTTAAGTAATCGTACGTTAATAAAATAACATAAATAGTAAATAAAAGTCCAAAAGTTTTATACTTGACATATAAGGATGTTTACTTGAAATAAACATAAGGCATGTTGGTGTCGGTGAGCACGTTTATTGGGAATGTGAGTTATGTCACACTAGTTAGTTGTGGTGATCAGTTAAATTGATAACGTTTAATCTTAAGGAATTAGATGTAGAAAATAGATAATTATTCTTTCCTTATAATATAATATTAATTTGATACACGGTAAAATTTATCGGTGGTTACAGTCTCACCCCCTTAAGGGAACTTCGTCCCGAAGTTCAGTAAGTGATATATGGCAACAATGTATTTGAGTTCATCTTTACTTTTCCGTGTGAATTCAGGATTGCCTTCTAAGGTTCCATCGAACTTTGACAATAGGAATGTGACTTAACCTAAGTCGTTTGACCTCACGGTCCGTGATCTCGATAGGTTTTTCGTTAAATTTCAAACGTCAATCAATCTGGATTTCTTTTAGAGAAATAGTGAGTGTCTCATCAGTATGACAAATTTTCAGAATGCACACACGAAGGGCGGCATGTACACTGCTAAGTTCGGGTGGTAGCTCGAGTCTGTAGGCTGCCAATTTAATTCTAGAAATAATTTTGAAAAGTCTGATGTTGAGATGTCTGGGAAAAGGTGTGAGTATTTATGGTGAATTATGATCTTCGCAACCGAAGAGTCTAATATGGCAGTGCCAGTTGGAGGGCTGAAAACGCTGGAGAACCAAATATTGTGGGGCCAGCTCGAGGCGCCACAGGAGTAAATGTTATATCAGCGGTCAGAGGTTGTTCTTACAAGGAGTTCTAGAGCTACAAGCTCAACAATTTCAAAGTCACAGATAGAGCTGTTGGTTTGGCTCGTTGGTTTGAGTGGACAGAGTCAATATTTCTAATCGTCAACTATGCTGAAGACTGCAAAGTCAAACATGCCGCAAGCATACTTCTGAATGATGCTTTGTCATGGTGGAATGTTGTTGCTCAATGTATTAGTATTGAGAATAGTCATAAGATTGTGTGGACTAAGTTGAAGAAGTTATAATCAAGAAGTATTGCCCTCGGAATGAGGTGCAAGAAATGAAGGTGATTTTGGGACCTTGTTGTCAGAGATATTAATATCACGACTTATATCCGTTGTTTTCAAGAGTTGGCAGTATTGTGAATTGTAAGTTATACAAGTATATTTGTCTGAGATGGATAGTTCGGTAAGATGTTCATGATCCCGAAGGATTATATCTTAGTAAGATAGGGTTTCAGACGTGATGTAAGATAGTTTCGCAAAAGTCAAGTTTTAATGTTTTTTAGCATAAGAAAGTTTGATAAGGTTCGACCAAAATTTCCTAATTCGTAATAACAAGTATCTTCAGAAAAAATGTCATAAAAAGTTTTATCGTTGACAAAAATGAGACTTTAAAGGAAGGTCTTTGGAGGTGAAAGCTTCATAGAAGAAAATGTAGTTGGGTATGTATGATTCCATAAGTTTTAGACGCCTAGGATTAGAGTCCAATTGTTATAGTTATGCTCGTTGGTTGTTTACCCTACAATGGCTGGCATGGTGTCACCGTCCTCTCGGATTTGGACGGTATAAAAATAAAGAGTCTCGACTTGTTAAAATTTCGGGAAAGAACTTGAATGAATGTAGAGAAAGTTGTTGAACTTCAGCTTTTGTGATGAAAACTTGTTAAATAAGGTTTAAATGACCACATAGACTCGGTTCCAAGTTGAAGGTTCACATGTCTACTATATGAGTTCAAATGTTACTTCTTAAATTCAAATAATTCCAACTCAGCTTTTGTAAATAATGAATCAGTTTGTTTCTTAGTAATTTCTCATTAAATGTTTATTTTTGTTTCACAACAAAGAGTTTGATCTACTTCGAAGATTTGGTTCAATTACAAAGGAAGATATTGGTTATTCTTTAAAGCTTTTCAAGGGAGTAATTTGTTTATAAGGTGATTGTAGCATAGTTTATGAAACAATCTGAAGAAAAAAAACCATTTATTGAGTAATAAGGAAGATATATTTTTTTTAATAGCTTATAGGATAATAGAAATGATTAATTATTTATATAGTAGTAGTGAAATCGTAGTTGAATTTTGTAATGTTGTTTATAAGGTTGTGGTAAATTTGTAGGGTAATTGTAACTTAGTTTACAAAATGTTAGAAAAAGTGTTTATTGTCAAACACAGTAGTAAATCGGTTTATTACAATATAGTAGTCCGTGAAGTGATTTGTACAAAAAGTTTGTAGGACAATTTGAGAAAGACTCATTGTTTAAAATACCGGTAAGGTCGAAATTTTACTGATTCAGTGATGAAGTAGTACAACACTTGGTAGATTTACCGCGAAATGGTTAACAAAATGATTGATTACAATTTGTGTGTTAGAAAACGACACAGTTTACTATTTTATGAGGGGGAGTAGTTGAGCAAACAGTTGGTATTCTCTAGGAATAAGTAGAGGATTATGTATCTGTTCCCATAAATAGTAGCTCGAGTTACAAGTTAACTCGTGGTATATTTCTAGATTGTTAGCAGTTTAGTAGTTCGCTCGTTGTTTATGTTCAACGAGGGTTTCCCTTCCTAGATGTCGTGATGTGTCGTTCCTAGAACGGCAAGGGATATAATCTGACTCATCAATTGAGTAAGAGTTTTGGGATAGAGGAGACACTATTACAGCAGTGAATGAAGAGGCAACCTTGATCTCAACATCTGAGAAAATGATAATGGGGCGGGATGGAGATGAAATGGTGTTGCAAGGACCCAGTAATAGTGATTTAATATATCACAAGTAATGTTTAAATAGTTATGCATAATTTCTGTTGGGTATAGAATTTATGTTGAAGGGAGAGGTTAGCAAGTTCAGGGTACAACTCCGGAGGAGAGAGTTAATTACTACTAGCAATCAGTCGATCGGCTCAGTACTTAATGAAGAAGGGTACAACGTTCCTGTTCAAATTCATATTTTCAAAATAAATCCGACTACAAGTCGAGATCAAGTCATGCTCTAAATACGAGTAAACGTCAATAGTTCCCAATGGGTACGATAGAGGATTACACATCGATTGTGTGTAAGGTACCTATCGATAGGATAGCATCGATAGAACAACATCAACAGAATATCATTGATAAAACAACATAGTAGGATAATATGGATAAAACGGTATCAACAAAACGGCGTCGATAAAATGACATCGATAGGAATACATCAATGGAGCATAAGGTATAACACCAATAGTGCGTGAGGTATTACATCAATAAAGCGTAAGGTATAACCTTAATCGAGTATTGCTGATGAAACAACGTCAGTAGAACATTATCGATTCAGACAATGAACAACATCGAGTGGATAACGTCGATTGAATAATATCGAGTGAACGGCATCGATTTGAAAAAATAAACAACAATCGTTCCAAGATAAGCCTTGGGGTCCGTAACAAAACCACGATCAAGGAAAGGCTAAAATAAAGTAGCAATTCCAAATTTGCAACGAGACCCAAAATCTCAGTACCAAATAATCCAAAAGCAAATATAGTCAAGATTAATTCCAGAACACTCCAATAAGTTCAATGAACTTATTACAATATCAAACGTGTCGAAATACGCAACACAAATTCAAATGGTGACTAATTAGGTCTAACTCGACCCAACATAAAGTATGATTAGGCGTTTTCATTAATTCTAAAAGCGATTCATAGTCGTAACATGACCAGGCGGTGATGAAGGCATTCCATAAAAGAGGAAAATATCGCGATGAACAAGTATTGTGATGCCAGTGTGTTGTGTGTAGGGGTAAACTTTTATCATGTCCATGCTCGTATATACATACAAAATCTTTTCGTTCCCCAAAACCAAAATAATCATCCCAACATTGCAAAGTTCGCCACAGGGTCGGACATAGGTGATCAGTCTATGCCCTTCTCCCTGATGAATATAGGTGATCAATCTATATTCACATGAACTTTGAAATACTCGGCTCAGCAACACTAGCATTATGTCCTTTATTCTTAGAAGTTGTTAAAAAAGATTAAAACGCGTATTCCATTACGTGGGGGAAAAGGCGTAGCTCTGTGGTACGTGTACATACGTATAGGAGAAACAATCATGGTTCATAGTGAGATTAAGTGGATAGTAATATAATACATATTTTATCAAGTATGACTTCAACAAGTCATAAGCGAGGCATCAGCTTGGCAGGCACGCATGTATCGGTCATAGGGTTAAGTTTTCGTAAAAGTAGTTATAGTCTAGGTTTCAAAAATACCCAGTTCTCTATAACCGAGGCTCTGATACCAATATGTAACACCCCCAAAGAAATGGTTTGCAGCGGAAGTACGTGTTACTGGGGTATTACTCGATTGATATCACAACACAATGTATAGAACAACGGTTTAACTTAAGAAATCTCATTTCATAAAGATTTGTGTTTACATCTTTCAAAATATAAATATAATGGAATGTAGGCCCATTTAAAGGATCTACGTGGCCCCCAAATTATATCAGTCTTTTATGATCATGCCATGCCAATGCCCAAGCGCCTCCAAAGTATAGCTATCGCCTGCAATCCTGAAAATACATGCTAAAAGTGTCAACACAAAGGTTGGTGAGTTCACAAGTTTTAATATACCAAGTAGTTTCCAAAATAGGAAGATCAATTGGTTTTCAAATTTCAAAAGGGTCCATTATGTATGCAGCGGGTTCATGCCTTGCATGTTCCACTACTTAAGTCGATTTAGCCGAAAATTGCCCCTACGTGCAACATGATCTAACCTAGCATGAAAAGGTGATACTATGCACTCCGGTTAGTGGAGTGAGGGGATGGCTCTACCCCTAAATAGCTCTATCTATAAATATCAATGGTTCGTCCCGTACACTGGGAGTGAGTTAATAAGTAGTGTAGTACCAGGGGACTTTCACAATTGCTCTCAGGCGCTAAACATAAGCATACATATCAGTTTGCACAGTATAGCAGAGCATAGCTTAGTAAATTTAGTCAGTTCAGTAGATTTCATGAGTGCACAACTAATTTAGTTTTAAGTAATCATAGCATGCTTTTCACCCCAAAACGAGTAAAGCAGTAAAATGGGGCTGTGAAACTCACCTTAGTCCTAAGAAATATAAGAATCACAACTAACACGACTGACATCGAGAAATATAACATAATAGTATCACAAGGTAGCAAGGCACAATGATACAAGAGTACCGACACAACGGTACGTCATTGGCACAACCTAATAGTATATGGATTATCTCAGAATGCGCATCGTAAAGTAAATAAGTTTTCAAAAGATAAGTGTTTTAGTTTTCGTGGAATACTCGTATTAATAATTATAAGAGTTTATTGTCATAATTCGTAAAAAAAGTTTAGTATCATCATTCGTGGGGTGGTCTGAAGATCTAGACTCGAAACGCATATCAAAGTATAAAATATATAGTAAACGTATGAAAGCAAATAAACATGTAAGGATCAAATAGCAATTAAGTGAGATATAAATAGATTAGTTAAGTTTAACTAATAACTAGACCTTAGAAGTTTAACTTATATTTATTGGTTATATGTTTTATAGTCCGTTAATAGTCCAATAGGCGATTGCCCGATATTTTAAGTCCAATATTTCAAGTCTATCACGAGAATAATGTTCCAACATGTCCAAAAAAAGTATGTCCAATTATATAGTCCAAATAATATTAATTCGTTACGTTTAATATGTCCAAGACCGATAAGTATTCAATAAGGTGTCAAAGTAAGTCCAATAAGCTTGTCCATTATCATATACGTATGTATATATTTAGTCCGTTATATATTTATCATGTCCAAATATAAGTCCGTTTTAATTTGTGAAAACCAAAAGTGCACCATACTAAAGTCAATGTAACAAAAAAAATAAGCATTTTCGGGACAAAAGAAAGGTTACTACTTTAAGTAAAATATCGTTCCGGGCAAGTTTCATTTTATAAGTTTTGACCGAATCGGACCAGAAAGTGGCCAAAATCCCATTTGGAAAACTGGACAGAACGCTATAATTCTATAATGCTGTAAAAAAAAATATTGGTTTATCTTAACGATTAAGTTTTGAGATATAGCGATTATTTGGTTATAGCTTGATCCCGGTAATTTCAAACGATGGGTCCTTAAGTTGCGAAACTGAATATTGGGTAAGATGAATGTTAAAAAAATGTTAAAATTTATTAATCTACTCAATTGAAAACTGAGTCGTGGATTATTGGAATGTTTAAACGTTATATAAACTAAAACAAGTTTAAAGTGATATTAAATAGAATTTAGTAGTAAATTTAATAACCTGAAAAGTTTTGCGAAAGTTCTTATAAATGACGAACATTTTGTTTGAACGTTAAGTAATCGTACGTTAATAAAATAACATAAATAGTAAATAAAAGTCCAAAAGTTTTATACTTGACATATAAGGATGTTTACTTGAAATAAACATAAGGCATGTTGGTGTCGGTGAGCACGTTTATTGGGAATGTGAGTTACGTCACAATAGTTAGTTGTGGTGATCAGTTAAACTAATAACGTTTAATCTTAAGGAATTAGATGTAGAAAATGGATAAGCATTCTCTCCTTATAATGTAATATTAATTTAATACAAGGTAAAATTTACCGGTGATTACACATAGCCCCATTTTTAACTATGTTTTATCAAAATTGGGGTAAGAAAGCATGCTACTATTTTCTTGGACTTGCTTTTACTCTTTTTGATTTGCATATGTGTTGACTAGTAAAGGATAGATATGTGGTAGATGTTGACTTAGACTAGGATAGCAATCCCTTGATATGGCTATGCAACCTAGCTAAGAATAGATATCTACTCTGACCTAGACCAGGGTAGCATTGATGATAGGCTTTGCTATGACTATGGTAACTGGCTAGAGTCGCCCGAGGCTCTGCTGAGATCTCGATTGTATTATTGGAAGGATTTTTGATGGAATGTGATTGGAATTTTTATTGTATATCTATCTTAGTCTCACATATCAAATAAAATCTATCAGGTCCACTACTAAATTTATGATTAAAACATATGAACTCACCAGCATTAGCTGACCTTTTTAGTATGTTTTCTCATGTAATTAAGATGATGCTTGGATTGCTTGTTTCTTGGAGGCTTGGCAGAAGGGGCATGGTTGGAGGATCATTCTAGACTCTGATAATAACTGTGGACCTACCTTATGATTTTCTTTTGGGCCTTTCTGTTAAATGTTTTGAATAAATGTAACCAGATAACTAATTATGGGATTGATTTGTGAACGATTTATGCCATCTTGTTTTCCTATACTTGTGTTGTGTACCAATCCAGTAGCACCTCAAAAGCTTGATCAAGTCTTCCACTGTACCAAATTTTGAGGGTATTACACGACCGGTTGTTCATCAGACTCAATAGCTGAATCTGATTGACCAGTGTGTTCAGATGAAGGTCCGGGCTGAATAGGTTTTGGTGAGCCTTTCTTGTATTGTTTTCTGGGGGGGGGTGGTTTTTGACCTTTGTCGAACTGGCAGAGTTGCTAGTCTTTCCTCCCCTTTTTCCTTTGGTTTTGATGAGACTGGGCTCAGATTCCTCAAACTTGCTGATCCCGACTCTACCAGCATTGAAAGCCTCTATAATCCTTGTACGTCTTCATCTCCTTGATCTTGTCAGTAAGAAGTGAGTCTAGAAGTCTCATCCCTTGTTTTCGAGTGCTGGAGGATTGAATGTTGATTTTGTTGACCTTTTTATCCATTTTCATTAAGTTCTTGATTGGATCTTCCAGTCAAGGATTTATGTCATGGTGTATACCAATGAGATGATTAATGATCATTTTGGTGAATCGTACAAAAGGTATCTTGGTGAGTGGAGCTTGGTAGTGATTCTGAATTTGAAATACCATATCTTGCCCATCATTTGAGCATAGTCCAAGTGTTTCATGTTGACTATACCCCAGAAGACTTGTAGATGAAGCAGTCTTGGGTGTTCATGACCTTTGTATCTACCGGTAATGGATCGAGCCAAGATGTAGTAGATTGTTCTCCACGGTTGCGGAAAGTACTTTGCATCGACTTTGGAAAATGACGTTAGTTTCTTTTTGGGTTATTCGTCATATCCCATTTCCAGAAGAAATTCAAGAACTAAGTCCTCTGCTGGTCGTGGGTAAAAGGTTCTTTGTAGTTCGGGAGCTTCAGGTAACAGTAATGCTTGGCGGAGAGTGTTGATGTCCACAGTGAGTTCTTTACGATACAGAGTGCAAGTAAATGATTTTTCATCAAGACTTATACGAAGGGTATTCCATAGCTGGTGGATGTAGATTTATGGAGCCTTGGCAGACTTTTCCATCATGAATCTACACTTGTGACGTTTCAGCACTTCAATTGCAACCTGACATGATGGTTCCGTGCACTTGATCTTGTGAAACTCCACGCGAACATTATTATTACCAATCGTGACATTGTAGCCCTAGGGAAGAATTTCCTCTCTTGTGATTAGTGGAACTCGGTGTTGTTCAGCCATTTTTGAATTTCTGAAACAAAACACATCAAACACACAACCAAGTAGGGTACATATTTGTTAGCAAGGAGTAACTTATACTTATGTGACCTTATTTGATTTGTTTGTGATTAATAAATGACCAATTAGATTTTAAAGTTATAGAATTTTAAAGTTCTATGAATTGCTAATGATCAAACTCGATGGTTTAGAATCAAGTTTTATGGATTTGTGACAAATTCGATGGATTTACAAAATTAGTGACAAAATTTGATGGAATGTGTAAATTTCAATGGATCTTGTCAAATTCAACGGAATATGAGCAAATTTGATGGAAATTATCAAGTTCGATAGGATCCTGATAATTTCTACAAAACTTGTTCAAATTCGATGGAATTTTGTAAGATCGATGGAATTTGACAAATCCGATGGAATTTTGCAATTTCGATGAAATTTCGATGACTTTTTGCAAATTCGACATATTTTGAAATTTCGATGAACTTTTACAAATTCGATGAATTTTGAAATTTTGATGAAATATTACAAATTCAACAGATTCCTTGTCCAAGGAACTGCGATACAATTTCGATGAAAGATCCTTCGAATTTTTAATCTGGAATGTTTAACACACAATCATATATCACAACTCATTTCAATCAATGACAAAGGACTATACAAGCATCTTATATCAATTTTGGGGCATTAGTCTGCAAGTTCGATAAAACGCGAGGTTTAACAAAACCCTAATTATGCAACTCAATCTTAGGTGTTTCTGGAAGTGATACAAGGATTGCAACATGTTCCTTAACCAATTAGAACACTATCTAACACTCTTAATTAGATTAAAGGCCTCCGAATAAAAAACACCCAAATTTGTTCATATGAACCCTAATTTTCAAAATTGATCCGATTGTGTTTCTTTGATACAATTAAGGTTTACCATAAGCTTAAGCATGCATATCAAAACTAAGCCCCTAAAACCCTTAGTAAAAAAAAATCAATTCTGAAAGATCTAACCGTTGGATTTGTTTATAATCAAAAACCATCTCATGTATTATTGTTGTGATTAATTAAACACTTACAGAATTTTGATAACAAGTATGGGTTTGGAATTTGAAGTTGGACCGTGGATTTTTGTGGTTGATGAAATTTAATGGAAGAGTAAATGCAGTCAAAGATTTTGAATTTTTGTTTTGCGGTAAAAAGTTTAAGGTTTTGATGTTTTGACCATTTCAGTCAATGAAGGATGACTTTTTTCACACTTAGTCTACTTAACACAATTTTTGAAGAAATACTTTTACAAAATGTTTAATACACCCCCCCTTAACTTGTGAATTAATTACTTTTGAACATTTGAGAAACACTTTTAGTCCAAGGAGGGTATTTTGAGGATAATAAACCAACACGTTTTTACAATCAACATCTTTTTAGAATATGCAAGTACACCGATTGATTTTTAAGACATTTTTTGACTTCTCCCCATCAACACATGATAAAATGATGTTTTAAAAGGTATTTTGACGCATGTGTTGATAGAGAAAAATGTACTTGCACAGAATTAGATAGAAAAAGTTTTTTTTTCACACAAGAAAGAAGAAAAAATATTTTCGGATTTTTGAAGAATTTTTATAATTTTGTATTTTGTTTTTGAATTATTTATAAAAGTTGTTTTGGTGTTTGACATTTTTAAGATTGAGTTATAAAAGATTCCAGTTCCTCTGGAGTCAAACACCGCATACCAATTCAATGAACCAAGTCAGCAAATCTTGCGGGTGGCAAGGCTTTGGTGAATATGTTCGTCGATTGTTGTTCAGTACCTACAAAGTATAATTCAACCGTTCCCTTTTCAACATGCTCTTTGATGAAATGGTAGCGAACAGCAATATGCTTTGACTTTGAATGTTGAACAGTGTTGCACGAGATTTCAATTGCACTTTTTGAGTCGCAATACATCGGAATCTTATCAAATACGTAACCATAATCCATGAGTTGTGTTCTCATCCAGATGACTTGAGTACAACACGCAGACATTGCTACATATTCTGCTTCAGTTGATGATAACGATTTGAAATCTTGCTTCTTTGATTGCCATGACACCAATTTGTCACCGAGGAATTGTAGACCTCCAGAAGTACTTTTTTGTGTATCTAAACACCCTGCATGGTCATCATCTGAAAAGGCTATTAGTTGAAAACCAGAATCCTTCGGATACCAGATCCCCAAATTAATGGTTCCCTTGATGTATCGGAGGATTCTTTTAGCCTCTGAGAGGTGTCGTTCAATTGGTCTAGACTGATAGCGAGAGCAAAGATAAACTACAAAGATTATGTCGGGTCTGATAGCTATTATATACATGAGAGACCCAATAATACTTCGGTATTTTGTAGGATCAACAAGTTTCCCATGTAAATCAGCATCCAATTTACTAGATGATGCCAATGGTGTGTTATAGGTGTCACATGAGGTCATACCATGTTTCTTAAGAATATCTAGAGTATATTTTGATTGACTTAATAAAATATCACGGGGTGATTGATGAACTTGAAGTCCTAAGAAGAATGTTAGTTCACCCATCAATGACATTTCAAAATTGGTTTTCATTAGTTTTGCAAAAGAGTTTGAGCACTTTTTGTAGGTTTAACCAAAAATGATATCATCCACATAAATAAAAAAATTAAAATGTGTTCCCCGTGATATTGAATAAATAGTGTTGGATCAATGGATCCTTTGGTAAATTTATTGGCAAGCAAGAAGGCTGACAATTTATCATACCATGCCCGAGGGGCTTGTTTGAGACCGTATAGAGCTTTGTTCAGTTTGAAGACATGATTCGGGTACTCAGGATCAATCAATCCCTCTGGTTGGCTAACATACACTTCCTCCGGTAATTTCCCGTTCAGAAATGCAGTTTTCACATTCATTTGATAGACGGTGATGTTCATATGAGCCGCGAATGCCAGAAAAATTCGAACAGCCTCAAGTCTAGCCACCGGTGCGAATGATTCTTCAAAGTCAATTCCCTCTTCCTGACGATAACCTTTAGCCACCAGACGTGACTTGTTACGAATAACCGTTTCTACAGCATTTACCTTATTTTTCCAAATCCATTTTAGACCAATAACATTGACCCCTATTGGTCGTTCAACCAATTCCCATACTTCAAGACATTTGAACTGATTTAACTCTTCTTGCATGGATTCTATCCAGTTGTCATGAGTCATTTCTTCTTTAATGTTTTTAGGTTCGATATTGCTGACGGAGATAGAATAAATGCAATTTTCACCGTCAGTGTGAAGGCGTTGTCTTGTTATGACTGGTTGGTTAGGGTTGCCAATAATGTTTACTAGAGGATGATACTTTGTCCATCTATGTGTCGAGGGTTGGTGTTGCTATACATTGTGCATATTTGGTGGATCCAGATAGCAAGCTGAAGATTTAGCAATATCGGGAGTGGTTGTTTCTGATGCAAAAGGGTTAAAGAACGCATTTCCATCATAATCTGCAGGTGTAGGTACATCTTGGTTTAATGGATCATCAGCTTGGTCATTGTCATTGGAAGCGGTTTGTTCTGATTGTTGGAGACTCGACCGGTGGTGCATCAGCAACAGTTGTTTTGGTTTCAGGTGTATCAGGTATTGGATTAGTATCAGGTTGAGTAGCGGAAACATTGGATACATCTGGAGCACGTTGATCGAAATCTTCATTGAACAGTGGAGCAAACAAAGTTTCCATTCGATGACACGTTAGTTGAAATTGTTGGTCAGTTAATGAATCTGGAAAGTTTAGATGGTTGTTCCCGGATTCTAACCTGTTTGCTCAGAAGCCATTTCTGTGAGCTCTTCAAAATTAGCATGAATGGTTTCCATAATTTATCTTGTACAACGGTTCCAGATTTGATATCCTTTTGAGTTTTCACAATATCCAACAAAGACTCTAATGTCAGCTTTAGCCTTGAGCTTTCCAAGATCATCACTATCATTATTTGGATAACAAAGGGCACCAATTACATGAAAGTGTTTTAGGTTAGGTTTCCAGTTATGGACAAGCTCATAAGGTGTTTTGTTGTGGCGTTTGGTGATCATAGAACGATTTTGAGTGTAACATGCAGTTGAAACAGCTTCAGCCAATAAGTAATCTGGTAATTGAGCATTAATCAACATCGTTCTTGCAGCTTCCACTAACGTCCGGTTTTGTCTTTCGACAACTCCATTCTGTTCTTTAGTTCTTGCAATTGATGTTTGATGGTTAATTCCCACTTTCTCATAATATTCACGAACAGTCTGATTCAAGAATTCGGTTCTCTAAACTTTGTGACTTTGTTACGAAGCTGCACTTGAATTTACATGAGAAAGGTGATGATCATCGAGGGAGCTTGATCTTTACTACGAAGAAAGTAAACCCAAGTCCATCTGGAGTAGTCATCAACGATTACAAGAATGTAGCATTTGCCGTTAATCGTCTACATGCGCATCGGGCCACATAAATCCATGTGAAGAAGGTGAAGTATGTGTTGGGTATTGTTTTCAATCTTCACAGGGAAATGTGCACGAGTACTTTTTCCTTGTTCACATGCTGAGCATAAGTGCTCTTTGGAATATCAAAATCTTGGAAGTCCTTCAACTAACTTGTGTCGTACGAGATCAGTTATTGTTTAAAATTCAAATAAGAAAGTCTCTTATGCCACAGCCATGATTTTGTAGATGTTGCTTTAGAAAGTAGACAAATGGGAGATGAAGCAATCATGCCAGTCATAGAAATTGTGTAAAGGCTTGATTCATGGGTTCCTGACATAAGATCATTTCCTTGTAGATCACGAATGAAACACGTTTTCTCCCAAAAAGCAACTTCCAAATCCCAATCACAAAATTGACCTACTGAGAAAAGGTTGTGTCCAAGACCTTCAACATAATACACTCGGCTAATTTCGATGTTTCCATTGATGTAGTCCCCGTAACCGAATATTTCAGCGAAGTGATCATTCCCGAATTTGACAGTGCCAATGAACTTTGCAACAAAGTTTGTTAACAGTTTTAGGTTACCTGTCATGTGTCAGGAATAACCTCTATCAACAATCCAAAGGACGATTTGTATCACCTGCAATACACACAGACGACGATGGTGGAATAGAGGTAGAGGTGGAACCTAAAGAGTTAGTGTGTTTCGTTACAGTTCTAGTACACATGTTAATAATTTTACGTAACCACTTAAAACCTGGTGTACATTTTAACCATCTCTGCCAAGTTCAGCTAGTTCGTGCTTTTGTCTTAGTGAATTCGCTAGGTGAAGATATCTTCCTAGGAGGTGATGATGGTGCTATAGGGTCATTAATTATTTCCTTAGAAACTACATATGGCTCTTTCCCTAGCACAGACTTAGAAGCAATAGTGGGATAGAGGTATTGCCATTCGTATGTTTCCAAGTGCGAGACAAGATAGAGTTAGCAACATAGTTATCATGGTTTCTAGAAAGCATACTTTTACGATAAAACACACAAGAAGCTTCAAAATTAACATCCAAAACATTCAAAGATTCAACATTCGTTACATTGCTTTTACTATTACATTTATCTAACGCGATATTTAAAGCAAGTGCAACATGTGTTTTATTCGAAGTCCTAGCATGATCTTCTACTTCAGGGGCTTTTAGTTTTCCGCTTTTACGTTGGAAATTCCTATTCTTCTGTTGAGTGCTCTTAGGCTGTGATTTGCTAACGCTAGAAGTGGAGGCGACTATTCTTGTAGAAGTGGAAGGATACACATTAGTATCTTGAGGTTTGTCATTAGTGTTCTTCCTAGTATCAACTTTAAACATTCCAGGTGCTATCACATTTGTGTTGCTAGATTTTCCTTTCTCGAATGTCACCAATTTCTCTTTTAACTCTATGATAATGTGATTATTTTCCTGAATTCTAGAGAGTAATTGTCTATTTTCATGCACCATTTCACGGGTGTAAGCAAGGTGATGATCGAGTTCAGTTGAAGCTTTAGCACGTGTCTTTTAAAGAAGATCAAATATGGTTCCGTATTCCTTTTTGACTTTTTCAATTTCTTGTTCATATTTGAAAAGTTGACATTTGAAAGACGCGTTTATATCATCCAGTCGTTCAAGTTTTGGTTCGACAAATTTTTCAGTTGACTGGTTGACTTTGTTTTGTAAAGCAAGTTCATGATCAATGCTATCATTTTGACACCAATGAAGACGACGTTTGATTTCAGAAAGTTCTTTTGACAGACTCTCATTTTCAGCTTTTAAAATTTCGATTTGTGTGACATTCTCATTTTCCTCATCAAATGTATCATCATCAATAACATTTTACAAGAAAATTCAGCAGAATAATACAACACAATAGAGATAGTATCAGCACATATAACATCTTCCAAGAGTCGATCAACATAATTTCTAAGAATTTTATTTTTCTTTTTTGTGATTGAAATCGATGTTTCAGTTGCATTGAAAGTGTTTTTCATTTGTTCTACTTCATTCAGAATTTCCCGTTCCCAATGTGTTGCACAAAGACGTAGATGTTAAAAACTGGGTTTGAAATATTTGTCTTTGTTCTTTGGCATAAGCCGATTGAAAGGTTGCAGCTTTTATCTCAGAATTTCGTGCAATTGCCTCTTCCAAAAATTTAATGTCTTCCATGAATGTATCAAAATATCTGAGAACAAGACAACTTTTTGGTAATTGTTTGATTTCACTTGATGAAGGTAAAGGACCATTTATTTGTGCAATGGGTTTAACGGGACCAATGTCAGAAGACGACTCATTTATTTGTGTGATAACCCAAGGTGTTTCAGTTTTTTCCCGTTGAGGAACAAAAGATTCCAAAATATGAGGCAATTTTGAATAATCAAAAGGTTTGTTATATTTTACATTGCTCATTTTTAATCGACTCTCTTCTTCCACATCTTGTTCATCTTCATAATTATATACAACAACACGCACAATAGAATTATCAAGTAGATTATTTGCACTATAAAACTTTGGATTGGCATTGAGTGCTCTGTTTAAAAAACGTGGTTTATCGTCAGCAAGATCAGGCCCATATCCGCCAAGATTTGGCTTGAAAGTGAACTTTTCAATTGTTGTGATAGACTCACCATGTTTATAAACGATATTTTGAAACTCTTTAATCTTGTTTTCCAAATCGACGATTTCATCAAGATACATATCAACTCGCTTCCTTGACACTTTTTTAAATTTTGAAAAACTAGTTTGACAAGATGACAACTCAAGTTTGGTTTTTTGAAGTTCAGAAGTGAGAGTGTCAACTTTTTGTTTGTGTTCTAATTTTTCTTGTTCCATTTGAGAACAAATTATTTTTGGAAGCGATTAGTTCTCGTATCTAATGTTCTAATTCTTGTTGTTTAACATAAGCCTTTTGAAAAGCAACTTCAAAACTATTTTGTCTTTTTTTCTTGTGTTTCAAAATTTTCAAGTTGTTTTTTGTAGCACTTAATATCCGCAGTCAATGATGCAACTTTTGCTTTTAGATTTATATTGATTTCATTGCATTTTTCAACTTGAGATTGGGTGGTCATAAGCAAGGTCATGAGATCTGGATCTGGATCAGACGAAGTTTCAATTTGTTCAACTTGATCATCAACACATTCATCAATTGGATCATCAAATGTAACAACAGGGTTAACTTGATCATCATCTTGAGGAGATGTTGACGGCTCATGTTGAACATCTTCCTCCTTTTCGGATGTAGATGCAGATTGAGATATCAGATCATGTATGAGACACATATTAGGATTCGATACCTGAAACAAGCCATTAGTATCATAGATTGGGCCTGTATCACTCATGTGGAGTTCCTGCATGTTTGCCATTAACATCACAGTTGCATTAGCTTGCAAGTCCTCTATATCATCATCAGATTCTGCATTAGCCATGAAGCTTTGTTCCTTGTTAGTGAGAGTTCCACCAGCTTCATCTTTGAGAGCAATGCCTGATTGTGGTATGCACTGCCTCTAGTTCTTGGTTTTGGACATGCATTAGCCAAATGACCCTTTTCGTTACAGTTGTAGCATCGAATAATCGTCTTCCCATTCTGCATATTCCCATTTTCAACAATTTGAACCCTTTGCTGAGGAGTAGCCATATTATTCCTACCAGTAGCATTATACCCTTGTCCACTGCCTGAATTTGCCACATAACCACTAGTTCCCATCGGACGTCCATTGTTGCGATTCTGAACTTCAACCCATCCATTTTGGATAACAGCTTGATTCCTTGTGTTTGACGAGTTACGAAGATGATTGTTAGATTTGATTATAAATCTACCAAAGGCACATGCAATAAGAGCAAATTCTTGATTCAATGTGTTGAATGCTTCCTCATCTTCATTTTGAGTTTCAGTGTAAAGTGCTGAATCATACTTGTTATATGGAACCATTTGAGTGTCACTTGATTGTGGTGGAGAATCATATGGAGTGATCTAGGCTGACGATGTCTGTTGAGGGTAGGTAAATTTTTGTTGTTGCTAGACAAAATCATGATTCAACTATGGAGATTGAGGAAATTGAGCGGCAAAAGACTGAGCAATCAGTGCAAGTGAATTTGGACTTGGTAAAGGTTGATATATTCCACGGAGAGATCGATCTTTATCAACTTCCTTTTGATGGTGCTTCAGATAATCATACAACATTCCATAATTTGCATTATAAAGGTTCTTAGCTTGACGAATGAATGTGCCATACTTCTCTCAGTCAGGACAGAGACAACTTAGAAACTTTGTGTTAATAGCAATCTTGGGTAAGCTGATGTTGTGCTTGTCCAAGTCATTGATGATGTTTGTGAATCGATGATAGTAAGACTCTAATGACTCCCATGGATCGTTCATGAACATTTCATATGATAGATAAAGTTTGGACTCCATGTCTTCTTGATTAAGTTCAGTGCCTTCCATTAAGTGATGAACATGTTCCCACATATCCTTTGCTGTTTTCTGAGCATCAACACTTCGAAGAATAGGATTAGGTACGCCCTTAAGAATATACTCCATTGCAAGCTCCTCAGCTTCATGGTGAAGTATTTGTTCGTGGATATGGTTTCAAGTCTTGGTGGAATAGTCGTTGGATCTCTGAGAATAGTCACAGTTGGAATTTGAAAAGGACCTTCAAGGATGACCTTCTTCAAATATTTGCCGTGAGGTTTCTTGAGTTCGATGAACCTAAAGAATCGACTAACCCATTGAACATAGTTTCCGGGAGTTAGCATTGGAGGTTTATCAAGTGATCCAGCTGCATGAATCGATTGTTGACTACTGATAGCCTCACACATTTGAACAAACCATTGAGGTTCCTTTGGGGGAATGGTAGTGAATAATTGCATTGCATATTGAGGTGGAAACCATTTTTGTTGTTGAAGGTATGGTTCTTGTTGAGGGAATTGTTGTTGAGGAATTAATTGTTGTTGTAGAAATGATTGTTGTTGTTGAAATGCTTATTTGTTGCTGTTGCTAGGGGAATTGTTGTTGAGGATACTGCTGTTGCTGAGGATACTGCTGAGGAAAGTAGTTAAAGTAAGGTGGTTGAGACATCTAGAAACTTGTGTAGTTGATGGATCTCGTAAATGTTTGATAAGTGAGTTGAGGTGCAAATTCAATGGATTAACAGCAAATTCGATGAAAGTTCGATGAATTTGTCCAAGTTCGATGAGGTTAAATCTATAGCAAGTTCGATGGATTTCTAACTGCGATTAAAACATAATCCGATGAAAGAGAGTTCCAAGTTCGATGAAACCAAATTAGATGTTTCAAAGTTCGATGGATTTCAAATTCGATAAGCAAATAAGATATCAAATTCGATGAGATCAAATTCGATGTCAAATTTGATATTTCAAAAATGAAATTTGATGAATCTATCTAACTTGTCCAAATTAGAAGATACAACTTAGTCGAAGTATTCCACATACTTATCCAAGCAAGGGAGATACTGAGTAGCCTTGAAACAGTGAAAAGCTTTCAGAAATCTGAAAGTTCGATGAACAATTGTGATGACCAAGTTCGATGAAACTTTGATGAAACCCTAATCCAGTAAATGTGATGAAACCCTTGTAGCAAATTCGATGGATAGACAGGTTTTTTGAAATCAATTTTAAGACAAAATACAAGTTTCTAAACGATTTCTTTTTATCAAAAACACCTAAAAAACAAGAAAGTTGCAAACTTTAATGCTTTTAAAATAAATTTTTGAAATTTGATAAGAAAACTATTGTTTTACCCTAAAGATTCAAATTTTATGCTACAAACTAAGATTCTAAACACTATAGAATCCTTAAAACTTTTCAAGCTTTAAGAATAAGTGTTAAAAATCAATGCTTTAAGCTTTAAAAACCTTAAAACCACACGAAGAACTTAGAAAAACAAAACTTTAGCACCAAAAACCTCTAACCAAACATCTTCTAGCGATTGATACCACTTGTAGGTTCCCAAATATGTAAACTAACACAAGTATTCTAGCGAGAGAAAGACTAGAGAGTGAAAGAGATGGAGGATTCATCATAAACATAATAATAGAAGTTTGAATATCACATGAATCAACTAAGGCACTAGTGTGCCATTACATAGTATTTATACTAACATAGGCTAGGGCAACACCCCATGGGTTTTCTAGAAACAAACATAAGGCCCATGGGCTTACTACATAGACCTTAAGTTACTTACATACATATAATCCCATAACTAAGACAACCTATTACATAAACTAATTACCGACACTTTATAATGATTACACGTAATCCCAACAGGCAATAAGTTGGTAAATCTTCGATGAGTTAGGTTTCATGATAACCTGGATAGACTATAATCAATTGTGAGACTTTTTCCAGGTTTGGTTGATTGTGACATGATTAACTGATATATAAACCTCGAGTTTAGGAAGACCCACCTAGCTTTTATTAGAAAACCACCAACGAGATTATATCAATCATTCTACTCGTAAGCAAAGCTAGCATTTGTAACTTGGCTAATACGTTTTCCTTACATTTGAACTTGACATCTTCTTCATCATTTTTTAATATACTTGTGCGTGTTATTAGTTTTATTTATCGCTTTATTAGTATTGATTAAACCAAAACTCGTGTCAGTCTCTCAGGATGAAAACCCCCCTATTGCATTAGTTTAGGATTTAATTAGATAATTTATATAATCAGAATACCGGTAGATTAAGTATTAACGCTCACTCTTAGTGATCGACACCCTACTTACCAACGAACCTACAATTGATCGGGTACACTGCCCGTTAGTATTCATTAATAGGTAAAGTCAGCAAAATATAAATAGTAAAACTTGTAATAAATATACCTATACTAAACGACACATCATCTTCAAACAATAAAAAATCTAAATGCAAACACCTCCTCACCCATCTTCATCTTCTTCGACCTCTATAGGATCGTGTATTTTGTGTTGTTTAGATGATTCGGGTGGTCTAGGATGATGATAGTATATGAATGCCATGGTTAGAGAGATGAAGAGAGTAGAGAGGGAATTCTAGAGAGATAAACAAAAGTGTAAAAGGTTAGATTAGAACTTCCAACCCTCTACCTTGGAAGGTAGAGGGTATTTATAGGTTACAAACTAAACGACCTCCTGACGGCCTGTGGATCAGATATACAGTGGGTAAAGACCCGTCCTTCCTCGACGGTGTTACACTACGCTAAACTACGCTACAAACTAACTAATTAAATACTAAATAACGTAAATAACTACAAGTCTACGAGCTAAAATATGCTAGACCATAATTGGGGTGACCAACACTTTAATATGGAATTTCCAATTCCTAACAATCTCCCCCTAAGGGAGGTCACCCCATGAAATACATTTTGCATCCTAGCATTCTATCTTTGTCTTTAGTTCCAAGCTCGTAGACTTCAATTCTTCAAATTCTGCATTCTTTGTGCTTGTGTAGCGATTCTTCAAAGTCTGCATAATTTTGTACTTAGAGTGGAGGTCTTTGAACTGATCCACATCTTTGATGATCTTCGAGCTTTAATTGAGATCATCAGCCACAGTAAATCTCTATATCACCCTTTGTTGTGTTGTCTTCATGTGATGTTGTGACTTTTGGACCGACATGCTCACACTTTCTGGATCATGACATCTTTTCATCAGAGTAGCGGAAGCTTTTACTGGTTCAAGATCTTTGCAGCAGCGTAGCGTAAGCATAATATAAAAATATCGAGCCGGTTATGTAGATAGGCACCGGTCATGATTTCTTCAAATTAAGTGTGGATCTGTGAGCATGCGCTTTGGATTGACTCCTCAATTCGATTAGCTGCAACCGTCCAAATGTACCGTAAACAACGTTAGCAATAAAACACACGAAAGTGTCTTTGATCACTTTCGTTGAATTGAGGTACACGGCCCGCGGTTCCCGTTGATCAAGACAAGTATCGCCTGTGATCGTATAATTCAAGAATCTCCTTGACAGGGTTTCGCAGGTGTTCTAGCCTTTCTCAAACCGGAACGTTTCAAAGAAGACAACACGGAGTGAGTGAACCAGCGAATTGAGATTCACTGATTGATGAGAAATTGATTTGAAAAACAATCGCGTATTGCTTAGAAGAAAGAGTTTTTCACATCGATGTGCTTAGAGAAAAGAAGTTTTGCACATCGAATGGTTTTTCCAAAAGTATTCGTCAATTCATTTCCTGGACCAAGGTTGATTCAAGAGTGAATCACCCCATCGTTTCTATCCAGTTGTCACAAGTTTGATCTTTTGCAAGATTTCACATGTCACCCACCAAGAGCTTGTTTGATGTTGGCTCTAGAAGGATTTCCATCTTCATCGTGAATATTTTCATATCACTCGGATGTTCTGGCAATACCACAAGGATAATGCGTAGGACTCTTAATATATATTCTTATTTTCCACATTGTGTGAAACAGCAAGACTTCATGAATTTTGTGTCCTAATGAGATATTGTGGACGATCTCTTGGATCTAGACTCAATAGTGCACATTTGGTTTCCTATGCCGGAGACTAGGGAAAGGGTCTCCTTCTTCAATATCAACAATCTCTAATAGAAAGTCAATAGATTATGTAGGTTCCCCGTGAGAATGAAACAAGCCCTTTTAAGAGGAACTTGAGTAGCTTGGGAAGTTTAGTGCAGTGCGTCACTGGGTCCATGACGACTTGTCTTCAATACCAGTGTTACCTTAGTAACAACCAGTAGCATATGTATTGAACCCGGTTTCTGCCCTAAGGTTGAATAAATGGAGGGCTATTTATTTTCACCCTTTTTCTCATTCAATTCCTTTTTATTCTTCAACCCCTTCAGTGCTTACCGAGACTTCACAACTAGAACCTTGTTGGGTTTATTCCAGTACTAGCTCTGTCTCAGTCCGCACTCTTCCCATTTCTCATTTTTCTCCCTTTTTTCATCATACCTAAGGACTCTACACTATCTAGTGGATTACCGCTGGGTAGATCCCTCCGGCTCTGGTTGGATCGTGGGAACGAATACCTAACCTAACCATCCTTATAACACCATGCATAAAGTAAATTGGTCGGTCTTTTTGGTATTGTTCAATCTTCCATGAAACCAATTGAAAAATCATTTGGAAAATCAATCAAGGTACTTGTGATACGAAATCAAAGCATTTTGTACCTTAATAGTTTTGATCATTTTGAAATGCTCCCCCTCAACATGTGCATATGATCTTGAAATTGTTTAGCACATGGAGGCAAGAGTTCTTTGAAATAATTTCTTGATCACAATTTCCGTAGAAAAAGCCATTTGATTTTCTTGGTAAATTATCCCCCTCAATATGTGCATAGGATATTTGAAATCATGTTATCACATAGAGGAAAGAGTTCTTTTGAAGTAGATCCACGATCACAAAATCCATTAAGAAACCATTTAGAAAATCAATCAAGGTACTTTATGTTGAAACATAGAATATTTTGTACCTTGAAAGTTTGTTTTCTTTTGAAATGCTCCCTCTCAATATGTGCTTCGAGATTCGAAAGCGTTTAGCACATATGGGAGAGCAGTATGCACATTTGAATCAAAATGATTATCTTTAATCAAGTTTCATTATTAAATCACAAATTCTCCCCCGATCAAAAATATCAAACCCTTTGAGATTTTGGATCCCAAGTGATTTAATAAGGTTTAGAAAACATGGAAGAAAATGTGGCCTTGTTTAAATACTATTTTGGTTTTTGGTTAAATGCTCCTCCACAATCATGTGCATTATGTATTTCAAAACCGTTTGGCACATGAAGGAAGGAGTGCTTTGAAATAATCACCCTTTAAAACCGATTTGAGATTTAAATCACGATCTATCCCCCGATCAAAAATTTCAAACCTTTTGAGATTTGTGATCCCAATTGATTTAAATCATTTAGAAAATTTTAGGGGAAAGATGTGGCAAGATTTAATTTTGAAAAATGATTGATACGGATCAATTTTAGACATTAAACATTGTTAGTATCAGGTATGATAGTTTTTAAGAGATCTTTAGGTAAAATAAAACAATTTCACAATCAAACAAGAACAAAAAATTTTCATTTTGTAAGATCTTTGACTTTTAAAGAAAATCATACCATGACATAACATTAAATCTTTAGATCACCACTTTATGTTGTGCAAACCGGACTTTTTGTGAAGAAATATCGATTAAAAATATTTTATTTTAAATCACTCTCCCCCTCAATCGATGACTGTAATTGATGATTGAGTGGCTAAGTTTTGATAAAATTAAGTCCGGTGATTTTCAAAAATTAGTCCAATTTATTTTCAAAACCAATATTTTCCATTTTCAAAACAATTTAATCAATTTTTTTTTCAAAATTGTTTAAAAATGGTATCCTGCACAAAGATACGTTCGGTGGTTGAGAAGCTTATGTTGTTGCTGTAGGGCTTGGAAGAAAACCGTCACGATGCAGTGAGACTTCTTACGTTGCATTTTAATGCCAACTGAGGTCAAATTAAGCTCCGTTTCTTCATTTGTTGATGAAGAAAACCATCTGCTGATGCAGTGAGACCTCTTACGTTGCATTTTTTCATGCCAACTCTCCATTGAAGTCAAATTAAGCTCCGTTTCTTCATTTGTCAACCCAAGATATAGTTACCCTTTCGTTTTGGCATCCAATCATCTTTAATTGTGGGATCCGGATCGGGAACATTCTTATATACCAATATACCTGCGTACGTTATTGAACACACATACAGATATATGGTGGCCGACATCACCCAAACAGCAATCGACTAATAAACGTCAATCCAACATATCAATCATATCATAAAAGGTATGGGAATAATGTGTTTATCAAACTCTAATCATGTAATCCAAACAATCATATCCTAGGCACCTAGTCCTTCAACGTAGGTTAACATCATTTTTCAGTTAAGCATTTAGGATAATTAGATAAGTCCGATAGAAGATATAAATTTGAAAAACATTCTTCCCCCCAGTCAATGACTCATTTTATGAAAAGATTTAAAGCGCGGAAGTCATTGATTGAGTTTGTAAATTTATGAAAACTGCGATACTGATTGATTTTCAAGCAACTCATTTTTACCACCATTTCGTTAAAACAAATATTTTTCTGAAGAATTTTTAGACGGAAAAATAATTGAGTAGGAACAACAGTCCTTCGACATACTTTCCTTATTTTGTTTTTAGGATAAGTGCTCGAAATATTTGAAAATTGGTTTAGCGCAACACTTTCCTTCCTTGAAGAGCGGGTTGCTATCGGAAATAATAGCAAGCCATAATTTAAGCACGGGTTACAGTCTGAAGTAACTGCAAGCCATTTGATTTGTGACATGTTTTGAAAAGAATATTTACACCTCCTGCTCGAACTTCATCTATGGTCCCGTGCCAATATTGAATGACATTTCTAAGACCGCAGATGTTATCGATACCAGAAAACATGTCTTAGAAAAACAATATTTTTGGTCTTTTTCAAATTTTCTGATTTTTATGGGTTTTTTGTTGGTTTTATATTTTTCTATTTTGTTTTGCTGGTTTTATATTTTTGTATTTTGTTTTTGATAAATATTTACAAAGATTGTTTAGATGATATAGTTAAAGAAGATGATGGTACGAGTACCGAGATAAGGATATCGAGCAGCCCCGTTGTAGAAGAATGAAGTCATCAACTCTTAAACATTCACCACCAAAGCTTCCAGGGCTCTTGAATCGAAGAAAGAAATTGAACCATCTGAAAGTGAGACTTTGGCAGTTTCCCCCCAAACCGAAAAACCTTTAGCTGAGCAGATTCAAAGCTTTATTTCAAGCTTGCCTTAGCCAGGTGCACGAAGAAGCACACCATTATCATAAATCCCGCTGCTCCATTTAAGAACAATAATCGAGGTTCTTTGTTCGGGGTTATATCATCCAATAGAAGAACAAAAACGTTTCATCCCACACTTAAATAATCTTCTCATAGTTCTTTTCAATTGACGTCTGAAGCGATCCATTCCAAAAGGTGTCAAGAGAACAATTCCCCCAAGTAGTTGAATTGATGCGGTCGTCTCTTTGTATAATGCTCAAGAACTCTCCCGAATACACATCATGAGGGTAATGAAGAACACCTCCCTAATGTTCACATCTTTCATCCCTGATGATCGTGTATGAAGCTCAAGGACCCGAAGTACACACATTCCCCAAAGAGAGAACAACCGATAACATTGAAGAAGCAGGCCGAATCACTGATTATCTCTGCGGATGACAATCTGGATGTCAACTCCGAATAAGTGATTATATCTCTCAATCACCGATTAAGCTCTCAAGTGAGACAATTTGGCCCCAATGTACACAATTCTCTCTCCCCTGATGATTGCGATAACATCGAGATCATCACACACTTGTGCACCTCTTATATCTTCAGAAACTTTCTCTAACATCACTTCCCCCACATAGTTGGAATAAAAACACTAAACGCCTTGATGAGTAAAACCTTCAGTTTCTCTGCGGTCATGACATTCGTCTTCCCGGGATATCTTCAATCACTTAGAAGAATTAAGTTCATCAAGTTTACTCGCCATGAGTCAAACCTTGAGTTTCTCTGCGGTAATAACATTTGTCTTCCCGGGATGTCTTCAATTACTTAGAAGTATTAAGTTCATCAAGTTTACTCACGTTTAGGTGCTTGTCTCCTTCCCCCTTCCTGGTTTTGACACTTCAGAATCAGCAAAGCATTATAAGCCCAAATACTTGAAATCTGTTGAGAAGATTGCTTGAAGTCTTTGTGAGAATCAACATGCTGAATAATGTGAGCAAGTCTAATTAGGGATTAAATCTGACTTTTCACTCTCCCCCAATTAGTACTCTCCCCTAAACCGACAATCTGTTTGATAAGTGCCCAGATCAAGAAGAAGTATTTAGATCGTTAAATGCAACTCGTCTTTAGTCTTCTATCATGCATCAGAAAATGTAGAACAGACTGTAGACTCGACCTTCTTCAAGATTGTCCAGTTGGAGAATAGAAAGTCAACATCTTCAACTCACCAAATGCATTCCCGTTAACTTTGAAATAGCAAATCCCCTTAACTAAAATCCCTCCCAATCAAACAAGAACAGAAAGATGTTCATCAAAGAAATCAGCCCAGTAAGGAAGCACTTTGTCATTAAACTCATATCATCTTGTGAAGATGTCAACCAATGGCTCTAAGAAGAAACTCCATGTAGAAATGACCCGATAAGAAGAAGCTCGGTTCTTACATGAGTTTGGAGCCGTTTGACCATTTATTCTCTAATAACTATCAACCATGCAGAATTATCATACTTCTTCTCCCCCTCAAGAATTGCATACGGAGATGCCATTCTTGATTGAATAAGTGAAATCATCCAAATGTAGTCTATTCACACTTCTCCCCCGCAAAATTAGCACATGATGTTGCCATCGTCATTATAGTTGAGCAAGTGGAATAAGAAAACAATCAACGGTAGCCCAGTTCACTTGATATTTGAAAGCACATGGAAAAAGCATGAAGCATGTTGATGAGAATGGTCATAGATCAGAAGATTTCTCTTCTTTAGAAGATAAAGCGCACTGAAGCGTACACTTTTCTTTTCTTTAGGGAACGAGGCTTGAACTGTTGTGTTCAAATGTCATAATCTCTCTCTTTTCAGCTCTCTTGGTAAAACATGTAATCAACCCCATTATCATTCAGGTGGCTCTTTGTCGTGACAGCTGATGGAGAAAACCCAATATGATGAATTTGACCCTGAATTAGAATAACCCAAACTCGTGACTTAAACTTGCACATGTGTAACAAAGAGCGGTGTCGAGAATTCATGCCCATTTGAATCTCTAAGTACTCCATACTCTTCAACCAACCAACCATCAAGTAATAGACGTACATCACCTCTTGAAAATCCACAATTGAATGTGACACTGAGCACTACAACGTAACTCCTTAAAGTGATAGTTATTTTGTGGTGGTAAGAGCCCAATTCCCCCAAGTGGTAAAAGAAAAGGTAAAAGACACCCAACAATAACTAGATTTCCAAGTCTTCATTTTTAATAATAAGCTTGAACAAGGATCTTGAAGAATCTTCATCCATCCATCCCCGATACCTTCAGATACTAAGTACACTTGCCCGTGATATTTCACATCAACTTCAAATAAATAATAGTGAATTAACCCCGTTGTCACATCTTGTTAAAAGCTCAAATCTAGCCTCCTTTGACCATAAAAGTGAACTTTGATAATGGTTTTCATCCTGACCATGGTTAAAAGCACATAATCCCGTAAAACCATGTAATAACCAAACTGCCATGACGAATATCCAAACACACATCCAATTCATGAAGTACACCCTTTTATCTCTTCTTCGAAACAGAAACCGTAGTACTAGCATCAAATAAGATCCCAAAATACACTTTCCTTTCTCTAAGATGGTTCCATCATCACGGGATTTTACAATTCTATGGTTTAAACCGAAAAATAGTATCTTTCGCGGGATTTTACAAAACCAAGAATAAACCGTAAGATAGATCCGGAAATGCACTTTACAATTATCAGGATGTTTCCACTGTCACGGGATTTTACAAGTCTATTATTTAAATCGAGAAATAGATTCTTTCGCGGGATTTTACAAAATCAAGACAAAAACCGTAAACAATGTTAGCTTGAATGTGTTCAGACAACTTTGGTTTCGGTGAATATCTGTTTTAGGGGAACATGCAGCGGTTCATCGACAGTTCATTATCCAACATCAACAATATCATCAACCATCCAATAAACACTTTGGTAAGCACATCATTCACGCATTATGTCGGCTATTGCAGTGACAACATGGTGAAGTAAATCCGATATACCAAACTTGATCATGAAGTGACCTTCCCCAGATTTATTACTTAAACTTGTACTAATCCTTGTGAATAAGAAACGGTTTACCCAATGTACAAACCTCTTGACGTATCCTCAACTGCGTGAGACACCGAAGTGATAGTTACGTTGTGGGTTAAGTGAGAAAGAATCACAAAAGTAACTAAATAGCCAAGTCTTTATCACACTCAATATATGCCCAAACAAGTCATCTTCGCAGAAGGGTAGAAAGAAAGAAGACGAAATAAGAAGACGCGCCCGGAAAGCCTCAGTTCAAATCCAAATAAGAAATACCGAACAACAAACCCGTAGTCAACATTTTCCAATAAGCCATAACATAAAATTCACCATGAAGATGTATACACCAAAGTACCAAACCTCATAACCAGTCAAATCTCATCATCACACCAAATATCATCATCAAATCTCATAAAAAAATGATAATTGTGAAGCCCACCCAAATATTATGTCCAACAACTAAATCCAAGCTTGGTCCAAGATATCAAATCCGAATAACACTCAAGTTTTCTTCCAATTTTATAATAGTACACGGCCCAAAAAAAATCCCATTGTAATAGTTGGATACCTTATAATAACGTTTAAGCACAGTGAGCCAATTCACCAGGCCCAATAAATCACAGACGCTCCAGTAATCCAGTATCCAACTCATACCCTAATAATTTGGGGGGTATAAAAGGACCACACATCACATAACCCTAAAATCCCACAACCCTAATATGATCTCAAAATTAATCCGCCCCCTTATCAGTTCCTCTAACCACCTTAACCCTAAAAACATTTGCACGCCTTCAACTCATCTCACATATCAAACGCGTCACAAGAAGGTGCTTCACTAACTCGCCACAGGGATGGCTCGAGGGTGTTGTGTGACTGCCATGGATTCAAAGGTAGGTTTTAAGTCATGATACCGATTTGATTTCAATGTATTGCTTGTTTAACTTTAAAGACGAATCAAGGAATTGATTTAACAAGGTTGTTAAAATCATTTCTTTAAATTCGGACATTAACAACATCCTTTGATCAATGATGAAATCCTTAGTGGTGATATGGATCTGAAAAGGTCATAAAAATCGTTAACCCACGAGAAAGGAGAAACTGAGATCATGTTCATAATATATTTCATTCGAATTGTTTGATATTTTCTTTTTGAGTCATTGAGTCTTGATGAGGAATATTGTGAAGTGAGTTAGAGTTTGATATATGAGGGTAATGATTGTGTCCATTATAGTTGTCTTACGAGACCATACGAACCAAGGGACTGAATATAACAAGTTTGTTATACTTCATTGACCTTATTGTTTCGGATATACCAGGGACTTAGTTCCCTTGATCATAGATTGATGATTAAAAGCTCGTTAGAAAGACCTTCTATGTTTCTTGATAATGCATACTAACGAGTGGACCTGAGATTGTGATAAATTCTTCATATTAGCTTTGAGTCCAACGATGGATATGAGATGTTGATATGATTCGAGTCTTGTTTCTAGTATAGTTGAAGGAGATGGAGGATGAGGTTGAATAGTTTTGATTGGATATTGATGAAGAGGTTGGTTTACTAATGGTTCGGATCTGTTTGCTACAGCTTCTTCTTCTCCTTATCATAAACTAAAAACAATGGACCAAGGATGGTTTAACAACCCGAGGTCAAGTGTTTAAATTGGTGTTTGGTTTATTTGATATTGTGATTGTGGTCTTGTGGTTGTTTCTTCTTCATCCTATCTGTCAAGTCGCCATAAGTTATGACCAAGTCGCTTCCATTTTAGAGAACAAGTTGCTAGCCTTTTGTTGTCAAGTCGCTAAGCAGTTTGAGTCAAGTCGCTATTATAAACCCAACTCGCTTTTGACTCAATAGTCACAAAGCTGTATATGCACAACTCGATACCTATTTTTCATTACATACCAAGTTGCTAACTTGAAGCAAGTTGCTACATGATGGTCAAATCGCTACGACTTGTAAAGACAAGTCGCTACATTATTACCACAAGTCGCTACTGTTTTTCTTGACATAAGTTGCTATTAACTTTTGACTCAAATCGCTATTTACTTTCAAAAAAGTCAACAAATATCCAAGTTGCTATAGAAATAATAGACAAGTTGCCATTGACTTTTTGACAATACAATGAATCTGGACATAAATGAGGACAAGTCTCTACCAAGAACATGACCAAGTCTCTACCAAGAACTTCAAAAACATCAGAAGCAGATTAAGAAACCACAACAGAACCAGTACATGTAAAACTGCAAATGATCTCATTGCGAGTATAAAACTTTTTAAGACAAGAAATCATTTTAATAAAACAGTTTTATCAACCCACAAAAACCCATATTCAAATCTGCTTAACCACAAAATAAAACCGTATCCATATCAAATCTGCTTTAATGACCCATAGAAACCATATCAAATCACTTAAAAAATACCATACGAGATAAACAGCAACAAAACCATAGCCAAACATCACAAACCACATATATGACGAGTACAACATGCATCAAAAACCACTCAAAAACCGTATGAATCATCAAGAACAACATAACCTTGGCTCTGGTACCAATTGTAGGATCGTGTATTTTGTGTTGTTTAGATGATTTGGGTGGTCTAGGATGATGATAGTATATGAATGCCATGGTTAGAGAGATGAAGAGAGTAGAGAGGGAATTCTAGAGAGATAAACAAAAGTGTAAAAGGTTAGATTAGAACTTCCAACCCTCTACCTTGGAAGGTAGAGGGTATTTATAGGTTACAAACTAAACGACCTCCTGACGGCCTGTGGATCAGGTATACAGTGGGTAAAGACCCGTCCTTCCTCCACGGTGTTACACTACGCTACAAACTAACTAATTAAATACTAAATAACGCAAATAACTACAAGTCTACGAGCTAAAATATGCTAGACCATAATTGGGGTGACCGAAACTTTAATATGGAATTTCTAATTCCTAACAACCTCATTAATTATCAACCACTTATTTTTTTCAACCTTATTTGTTAACACCTATGTAAGTGTTTTGAGTAGAAGTGAGCACAAAAAAAAATAAAAAAATAAAAAAATGAACCAAATAAAAAACTAACGGGGACTGTTTGTGACAATTCTAAATTTCAGGTCATTTTACAAACTTTGAAATTTTTACTATTTATCTCGGGAATTTACTATCCATCGGTTACTATTCATCATTTTACTATTCATCGTTTTTGAAGTCAATTTGATATTCTGAGAGGTTATTTTAAAATTTTACTATTCACAAAACACTTTTCATTCCTGGAGAAAAATTTATATTCACGATTATTATTAATCATTTTTGTAAACTAGGTTTACGAGTATCAAATTCGCGTAACCGTAAGGGTTAAGCTGCGTATTCATGGAACATCATTAAGGACATTTCATATAGACTAGAGTTAGTCTACATATCATCCGTAACATCATTTTCATATTAGTTCATGCATGGGTTTGCATATTTCATTAACGTATATTTATTTATTAAATAAACGCTATCGCACGATCATTTATTTTGAATAATTGATCTGACACTTCCGACAATTATCCGAATATATTTTTATACTTATTTTAAAACTATAAAAATTATATTATTAGTTAACCCGATGTTTTGAATTTATTTTGGTATATAAAATGTTATATACATATATTTACGACGGTTTTTGTAAATTCTATTCGATAATTATTTATTCACTCAATACTTGCGAGAAATGTATTTTTATAATTTTTATGACTTCGATATATTTTATTTTGTTCCGTTAAAAATCAATTTCTAGCTAACGTTACACTAAATAACTAATTATATGTACAAAATATACAATATACTTAACTTTACATACACTTAATTATCAAAAATACACCAAGTCCATTCCCAAATCCCCCTTGCCGACCTCCCCCCCCTCCAAGTCACCACTTCTTGATATTTTCTTGACTAAAACTACACCTATACTCTTTTACAAACAAATATCTCATACATGTGTTAGCTTTCTAAAAAGAAAATACATACAAACACATAATAAAAGGTGTAAAAGGCTAGAAACCCTCTCATTTCTTCTTTGATGGTCGGCCAAGCAAGAAAGGAAGAAGAATCCATCATTTTTGCAAGATCAAGTGTTTATCAAGTTCTATTAGTAATCTATGTTAAGGTTTTGAAATAAAAACCTATAGATTAATTAAGTTTTCTAGCTCAAAAACTCTTCAATCACTCAAGTTGCAGATAGAGATTGCACCTCATTTCAGTGTAGCTACTTTTTTCATCATAATCATTGCATCAGGTGTGTTCGTAGCCCCACTTTTACTCGTTTAATCATTTTACAAACTCTTTGGGGGAGATACATGCTCAACTATTTTAATTTCAATTTCGATTATTTGCAAACTATATGTTGAATCTAAACTTAAACTATATTGTTTGAACTATCATGAACTTGTTAATCTTTTGTTTCACTCTTTATGCTCGTAAGTAGATTATGCCCGAACTAAATTGATTATTGTGTTATGAACACTATTATTTGAACCACTTTCCTTGATTTTGAACCCTTCGACATATATATATTTGAGCTCTTTGACTGTTTTGAACTTTTGAACTCGACTTAAACTCTTGAACTTAATTACGAACTTTTGAATGGAACACTTGAACTTAATCATAAACTTATGATTTGTATTAATGAACCATACTCACTTTATATTACGTCTCCCCATGTTACGGAGCGTTGTCGACTTAAAGTTTCCCCATGTTATGGAGCAGAACGTCTCACTATGTTACGGAGCGTTCTCAATCTAAAGTCTCGCCATATCGGTGGAGCGTTCTAAAGTCTCGCCATATTGGTGGAGCGTTCTCAATAAATCTCGCCTAGGTGGTGGAGTGACAAAGGAGTCTCCCTTGTTGGAGCAGTGCAAAGTCTCCCATGTTCGGAGCATTCTTGAATTATTATATACGTGGTGCTATATTTTGAACTATCATGACAAAGTATACTTGACTACTAGACATACATATTTTGGCAGTGGGTTGTGAACACACAGGTTGCAAGTTTTGTATGGGCGGAACTTGGAACTGAGTGGATTTACAATGCCTTTGCTGGGTGAACATTTTTGAAAGGCTTTACAATTCAACTAAACTCTGTGAACTCACTCAACCATTGTGTTGACACTTTTAAGCATGTTTATCTCAGGTATTAGCATATCATGATGGCTTGCATGGAGTCCCTGAGCTGACGCGTCTCACATATATTTTTATGCACTTAACTGTTGTTTGATTGTAACAAACTCATTTTGGTACTTTGGAAATCTTTTGGGACCTATGTTTTGTAAACTCTGATTATTTCAATTAATCAAACGATATTTTCAAAATGACACTTTAGGTCGTTCGATATAACTGTAACTGTGATGCTATGACAGTCATCCCACAGGTATTCTGTTAGTCGTAACATTTTTATTTGAAGTGATGGTCATTCACGTTTAGGAACTTTGTAATGTGTGTTAGATATCGTGATAGAATAGTCAACGGGCTCGTGGATTGGACTAAGCTAAATGGCTATAAGTTATGTTAAGCTAGCCTTGTAACACTTATAATCCAATCCAACCCAATCCAAGCCCATCCCAAAGCCCATTAGGGCATATGTACTTGTAGTATAAATACATCTCAAATGTGTCATTTGAGGTGTGTGCTTGAGTGTGTATGTGTGTGTTTTCCTTTGAAATAAAACATCTTCTTGTTTTCATCTTTCTCTACAGATATACGCATAATATTACTTCATCAGGTCACCATCTTTCTCATCTTTCTTCTTATCTTCTACGCATTGTGTTTGTGTTTGTTACGTGTTCATCTTGTGTGTTGAAGCTTGTTACGCGTAAGGTTGGTAGTAAAACATGATCCTACAATTGGTATCAATCGCCTAACAATGGTTTAGGAGTGTTTTTGGTTGAAGTTTTTTTGAGTAGTGTTACGCGTAGTTTTTTGTTCTCAAAGTTGTCACGCATAAAACTTTAATTTTTGCACTAAAATCTTCAAGATTCTTATGTTTTAAGGTTTTTATAGTGTTAAAGATTCTAGTTTTTGAAAAAATATCGAAGCTTTACGTGTTTTTCTTCATTTTTTAAACTCGTGAGTATTGGTAGTTCGTTTCTACGCATAAGCAGAAAAAGCACTTTGGGTGATAAAGGTCAAAACTTTCTTGGTATTTGAGTGTTTTGGAAGCTGTTTGTGTGTCACACCCCCAAATTACCTGTTTTGCAGCGGAATGGAATTCCTGGGGGTTGACTGTCATAGCATCACAATCACAGTTATATTGAACGACCTAAAGTGTCGTTTGGAAAACAGATCGTTTGATTTAATAAACTAATCAGAGTTTACAAAGTATAGGTCCCAAATGAAATCAATTTGTGCGGAAATAAGTTTGTTACAAGCCAAACGATGTTTTAAAATGCATAAATCCCATGTGTGACGCGTCGTCACCACGACTCTATGATAAGTCCACATGCATGCCATGAAGTGAATGCCTTATATACCTGAGATAAAACATGCTAAAAAGTGTCAACACAAAGGTTGAGTGAGTTCATAGAGTTTGCGTTGAAATGAAAAACCTTTCAAAATCGTTTATGCAGCAAAGGCATTGCAAATCCACTCAGTTCCAAGTTCCGCCCATACAAAACTTGCAACCTGTGTGTTTACAACCCATTGCCAAAATATATATAGTTTATGTTCAAATGCAAGATGTCAAATGAATTCACATAACAGTACATTACTTAATGTATCAATATTCAATTGATATAACACATATAAATGTTGTTTCAAATAATTCCAAGACCTTTAGTTCATGATTATACCAAGACATTTAGTTCAATGATTATCCCAAGACATTTAGCTCAAAGATTATCCCAAGACATTTAGCTCAATGATTATCCCAAGACATTTAGCTCAATGATTATCCCAAGACATTTAGCTCCATGATAATACCAAGACCTTTAGCTCCATGATAATACCAAGACCTTTAGCTCAATGATTATACCAAGACCTTTAGCTCAATGATTTATGATATAGAATATGACTAAACATTCAGTTCAGATAAACATATAGTTTGCAAATAGTCATGGATGTCATAAAAATAGTTGAGCATGTATCTCCCCCAAAGAGTTTAATAAAAGCATTAAAACAATTGAAAAGGGGGCTATGGAACTCACCTGTTGCAATTATTATAATGACAAAAGTGGATACACCGAAATGTAGCGTGAATCTCTAAACTTTACCTATTATGAATGATATGATATGTAATAAGTCATGATGTAATGTTATGCATGCAATTCGGATGATATCTATACCACTTATGAATTTTTTGAAAATAATATTTCTCGTCGAGAAATAATCTTTTAACGTCTTGACCATTTTTAAATTACTTCACATGTATTTACATTGAAATGATATCCAACGATATTCATTTAGTGATTTATTAGGAAATTATAACTTTTCGTCGTAAAATAATGTCGTTGAAATATTCATGAAAGTGACTAAAACGGCCTCGAAAAGATAGTCGTAAAATGGTGTACGTCGAGTGTTAAGAAACGAACTCAACGGTTTTGGGAAGCTTGTATCATTGTCTCAAAGTTTTAGTGTTTAAGTTTTCATCCTAGAGGTCTCGATCATAGAGATAAATATAGGTAAAGTATGGTACTTTTGTCCAAAATATAGTTTAAGGATGGTTTTCGGCAAAATTTAAGTGACCGTATCTTATTCGTTACAACTCCGCTTGACAAGTGGTTTGACATTTTGAAAAATATGCTTGGCGAACTTACTTTTATTAGAAGACATCACTTTATAAAAAGTACTTCGTCATTGTTAAAAACGACCCTCAACATGGTCCTTGGTAGCCGTTATATTTGTCTATTAGAAAATATATATGTTATACTTGTACTAAAAATTACGGAAACTTGTTTAAAATGTGAATAACTTAGTCGTTATAAGTCCGTTTTCTACGTTCTTTATATCCACGGAATCGTGATAACATATACTAATATATTTTTGATAAGTCGACACATTTAACAAAGCTTAAGACTCATTTTTGACTCGTAAAAAGTCGAGACAGCATGCTGAATTTTCTGGAATTAATAGTTTTCGTCGTCAAACTTCAAAATAGCATAACTTTTTCGTTATAGCTCCGTTTTAACCCGTTCAAGCGGCCATGTTTTCGTTTTAAAATATATTTTCCAAATATCTAGCCCAAAATATTTTGCTTACTGTCGAAAATTCCAGAATTTCAAAATAAGGACAGACCCTTAATTAGACTTGTCGAAATGAGTTTTTCTCACGCAAAACCTATTCTAACCTATTCAAAACAACTCCGAAGCTATTCTAATCCTACCATACACCTTCTTAGGGTGTCATGGGTTCCTAGACATCACCAAGAGTGATTTATAACAAGGAGTAATTATAGGATGACAATATATATATATAACTCTTAAAATCAATGAAAAAGTGGTATAAACATCATATGACTTGCATGTTTTCTCAAATATGATGAAATGAATATATCAATGAATATGAAATATGATGATGGATATGGATGCTTACTAGTAACTTGATGAGGTTTATGAGAACAAAGGATTTTTCCTAATCACCCAAGGTTTTTATTTCACAACCTTAATCAAGAATGAATCTAGAGTGTGAATAACTTGATTAGAAAAATTTATGATGATCCCTTCTTCGCCTCCATGGTGGCCGGTTCTAGGGAGAAGAGATGAAGAGGATATTTTGCAATTTACACCTTAGATATGTGTATGTGTGTGTGTTAGTATAATAATATACATGTAATAGATATTTAGTGAATCAAATGACTCACCCCCCCCCCCCTAAGTCGGCCAAGGGGGTGTTAGTCATCCTTAGATACTTTTTTTTTTAATAATGTATAAGTGTAATTGTATGCAAGTTAATTGAAGATATGTGGTAAATTGTATAAACATTTGAGTATTTAGGGTAGCGTTAGATAAAAATAACTTTTAACGGGTCAAGATAAAATATATTGAGGTCATAAAAATTATAAAAATACATTTCTTACATGAGTTGAGTGAAATAATAATTATCGTGTAGTATTTATGAAAACCGTCGTAATTATATAAATATAACAATTTATATACGAAATAAATTGAAAACATCGGGTAAATTAATAATATAATTTTTATAGTCTTAAAATGAGTATAAAAATATATTAGGAATATTTTTGGAAGTGTTGGATCAAATATTCAAAATAAATGCTTACGCGATAGCGTTTATTTAATAGAAAAATAAACGTTTAATGAAAAATTCAAAACCATGCATAAATTGATATGAAATGATGTGATGACATGTAGACTAAACCTAGTCTATATGAAATGTTCATGAATTCGCAGCTAAACCATTAAGGTTACGCGAATTTGATACTCGTAAACATAGTTTACGATAAATGATGAAATAGTGAAACTTTTAAAGTTTGTAAAATGACCTGAAATTACGAGTTGTCACATTGTGCATAAGAAATCGTTTGGAAAACTGGACATTTTTTACGTGTAAGAACAGAAAGTCAAAACCCTCATTCTACGCATAAGCATTTGGTAAAGAATCTTTGTGCAACAACGGTGACTCAGTGCTTCCCTTACTTGGATAAGTTTGTAGAACACTTCGACTTGTGAAATCTCAATAGCTTGGATAAGTTAGAGAGATACGATTCTTGTTTTACGCGTAAGCAAGTTTTTAAGCATAAGATTTCAATCTTACGCCTAAGACTGTGATTTACGAGTAAGCATTACATCTTACGAGTAAGATATTTTTTACGCCTAAGAATAACATCTTATGCCTAAGGATATTTTTACGCATAAGAATTAATTATTACGCGTAAGGTTACTATTTTACGCCTAAGGTTCAAAACTTACGCCTAAGCAACCATATCTTACGCCTAAGAACAAGTTTACGAGTAAGATCTTAAGCAAAACTACAAACGGCTATAACTTTTGAACCGTAACTCTGTTTTCAGCGTTCTACCCATCAAAACGACCGTGAGAACGAGGAGAATGACATGCCGAATGAAATTGGGTCAACCTTCAAGTCCTAAAAACGCTCAGAAAAGAAGTTATTGAGGTTTTTAAGTTTTCAGACCCAATTTTCACTACAACAACCGAGCTTAATCTTCATCAAACACAACTCCTTTATCGTTGAATTGATCCTACATCAACTTTATCATAACATACCTTCATCAATGGCAACTCAACAAGACATTCATGCAGCCGGTGCCGAAAACCGTCCTCCTATGTTGGAAAAAGGTGGTTATCTTTAATGGACAAGTCGTATGCTTCGTTACATCAAGACCAAACCTAATGGAAAATTGATGATTCAATCCATTACGAATGGACAAGCCTCGACAAGTCCAAGTCCCTAGAAATCCTGATGCAACACCTCCCGTCCCACCATCTTCTCGTGCTAAAAAAGAATCAGAATACACTGAAGAGGATCAGAAACAAGTCGAAGCAGATGACATGGCAATTCACATTGTCCAACTGGGTTTACCAAGACACATCTTTGCTGCTGTAGAGAGTTGTGAAACTGCTTTCGATATGTGGGAAAGTGTTAGACGACTTTGTCATGGAACATAAATTGGTCAAAAAGATACGGAGAACAAGCTGCTAACTGCATGGGAGAAGTTTACATCTACTCCAGGAGAATCAATTGAATCCTACTATGGAAGGTTTTGAACTTTAACGAATGAGCTGATCAGAAACAAGTTGACACCCAGAACTATCATGAGTAACATCAAGTTCCTGAACAATCTACCAGAAGAATGGGGACGATATGTCACTATTGTCAACCAAACAAAAGACTTACATCAAGTAAACTTTGATCAACTCAACGATTTTCTGAAACAAAACCAAACTGAAGTGAATGAAGTCAGGAAAAAAAGATTGGCAAAGAATCATGATCCATTGGCACTCATTGTAAAGACTCCAACTCCAGTGAACTCACAACAACAAGCTTCATCATCTTCCACTAACAACAACTTGCAGCAATACATTCCACAACCACAAGCTGTTATCCCTCAACAACAATTCTATCCACAAGAACAACAAGTCATTCAACAACAACAGTATCCACAATACCAGGAACAAGGAATCACTGATCTTGAAACTGAACAAGAACAAGCTTTGTCAACTGCATTTGCCTTTTTGACTAAAGCATTCAGAGGTCGCTATTCCACACCAACTAACAACAACCAAAGGATTTCATCAAACACTCGCAACAGGCAAATTGTACAGCCGGGTTTGAATATGGGTCATCAAGGACAAATGGTTGGAGTTATTGGGAATCAACAGGGATATGCTACTGGATTTCACATGGGTAATCAGGCGGTTCCGTATCAGGGTAATCAGTTGGGTCAGAATGTTGGGAATAGAGCAGTGGGTAATCAGAATGGGAATGTTGTAGCTCCAGTTGTTGGAAATTATGGAAATGTGAATCAGGGTAATCAAGTTAAGTGTTACAACTGTCAAGGAGTGGGTCACATGGCAAGGAATTGTCCCACTAAGCCGAAAAAGAAGGATCTTGCATATCTTCAGAAAGCTATCATGTTGGTACAAAAGGAACAAGCAGGACTTCAGTTGAGTGCTGAGGAACATGACTTTATAGCTATTATGGATGATTTGGAAGACCGAGAGGACATCAATGCAAACTACATCTTCATGGCAAATCTTCAGGAGACTAAGTACGACACTGACTCTGACGCACCTCCGGTCTATGATGCCAATGCAGTATCTGAGGTACCAATCATTGATCCATGCTATAACAATGTCATATTTGATGTGTTTATTCATGACGAACAGCATTCTGTGACATCAGCACCTACTTATGATACATACCTGGACAATCCGAGTTGTAGCAATACTAACTCTGAAACTCCAGATGTGGATCCTAGTGGAGGCTGTATGGCACAAAATACTGAGACTGATGAGGAAACACGTGCTTACTTTGAATCATTGAAATTGAGAAAGTTAAAAAGGTCAATCGTGATGTTAAGGCCGCGAATGCTAAATTGACCACGGAGCTTGAGAGTTACAAGGAGAACGCAAAAGCCTTTGAATTTCATAAAAACAAATAATCATAATTAGAAATTGGTTACCGAAATTCTGTTTTAAGAGAAAAAGAATTGCAAATCAAGTATGACACACTTGATGTGAATTTGAACTTGAAAATAAAATCTTTATATAAGGAAATTTCTGATCTAAATAACCAACTTTCTAAACAAAAATCAACGTTTTCTGATCTTGAAAAAGAGAAGAAGCAGTTGATAACTGATTTTTCAAAACGAGAAGATTCTCTTCTTGATGAAATTCTTGATAAAACTGAAAAAATCAAAAAATTGGAAAATTTGCTTGTTACAACGGGTCATTCAGCTAAATCAACCAATATGCTGATTAATCAAACAAATCCATATTTTCATACAACACAAAAAATGGCTCTTGGTAACAAACCTCCTTGTTTCCTCAAGAAAGAACAGAATTTTTTGAACAATAGAAATACTTTGCATGAACCCATAATTGCTCATGATTCTCTTGAAACGTTTGAACTATCTGAGAAGAGTAGATAAAAAAATGAAACAAAAAAATCGGGAAATCAAACCTATTAATTATAACAAATGGAACAAAATTAATGGAATTACTTTTGTGAATCAAAAAGAAAAGTCAAAGTTTTCCATCACACCAAGTGTTTCAAACAAAGAGTCAACACCAGTTTCAAAATCAGTTTCAAAACCAGTTGTTGTCTCAAAATATCTTTCGAACATTGAACAAATGTCTTCAAACAATCCTTTTAACACAAGTGATGCGAGAAGTATTTTAGAAAATAGGAAAAATCGAATTGCGGATCTTCAAGAGACTGTTAAAACTAAAACCAACATTACAACAAACATCTGGTTTAATAGTTTTGATAATGAAAATAAATTTTTTTTGAAACTAAAATTGCCCCTCAGCTGAATAACATCAACTCAAGGGTAATTCATTTTGACAAGCATTTTTGAAAGAAACATCTGACTTTGTCAAGGACCATAAATCCCTGGTAAAGCAAGCTAATGACTGTGTTGAACACATCAAAGTTTTGGAAAATTTAAATGATTCTATCTTCGAAGATGTTCTGACTACTGATATTATGTCCATTATTTTACAAACATATTATGTTGAAGATCATGAAAGACTCCAGTCTGAGACCTCCGAAATTGTTTCAAAATATGAAAAAGCTCTTGAAAAACTTGAAAAAGAAAATGTATCATATTTTAAACAACTTGATCGAAAAACTGAGGAATGCAAGTATGAAAAACTGTCGTATGAGCGTGCCTACACTGACATGAAAGAGAAAAATGATCTTTTGAGGGCTCAGCTGGAATGTCAAACAGGAAAGGCAGTGGATACTAAGATTACAAAACCATTGAATGAGGAGAAAGCAAATGTTCCCAAACCGGTTTTCAAACCAAAAATGTCTGTTTCTCTGCCTCCTCCAAAATTCAATGAGAAAAATGATTTATCAAATCCAGTCACTCCACCTGCCTTGCCTAAACAAAATGTTGAAAAAGGAAAAAGCGGTTATCGAGAAGCCAAAAGTTTTAGCATCTGGCCTTTTTAAGTTGAGTACCACTAATGCGTCTGCCTCCACATCTAAAACATATGGAACAAACGACATAAGTTTAGAAAAGCACTCTAAAGAGACTAGGAAAGCTGAAACCACTTCTCTAGATAAAAATGTGAATCCTAAAGAGTGTGCCTTACCTTCTACAGGACTAGGAAGCACCTCTAAGAGCAGCAGACTAAAGCCTAAGAGCAATACAAGGAACAATAAAGTCTCGCATGCCTCTAAGAGTAGTATCTTGAATAAAGAGAAGAAAGTAGAAGAACACCCTAGGAATTTACCGCTTTGTAATAAGAAAGAAATTTCATCTGAATGTAATGAACCTATGAAATCTGCTAAGTTTAATGAATCTGATGAATCTGTTTGTTTAACTTGCAAGAAATCTTTAACTAATGTTCATGATGATTGTGTTTCTAAGAATGTGAATGATAAGCCTCTTAAGAAGAACGTTCCAAAAAGAACTTATGCTAAACGAACAGGAAGACTAGTTGCAAAACTTAGGCTTTACACTACTGATAACAAGCATAGTATTTACTTTAGGGATGACATTTGGAAACCCACGGGTAGAACTTTCACACTCCAGAATGGTAGAATAAGTGATGAACCTGTTTTCCCAGTAGAAAACTTCTTTGAGTGTGATCAGGATTTTACCTCTAACCCAAAGAACCAAAATCAAAACGGTTTCCAAAATCTTCTTCTGTTATTGGTAGGTTATCGAAATATGTCTTTGGATCGTCGACTCGGGTTGCTCCAAGCACATGACCAGGAATCTGAAGCTGCTAATCAATTTCGCCTGGAGATTCATGGGAACTGTACATTTCGGAAATGATCATGTAGCAGCTATCATGGGTTATGGAGATCTACCTTTTGGAAATTATTTGATCACTCAGGTTTACTATGTCGAAGGGTTGGGACACAATTTGTTTTCAGTCGGGCAATTCTGTGATGCATATTTAGAGGTTGCTTTTAGGAAAAATGCTTGCTTCGTTAGAAACTTGGATGGCACTGATCTCTTAACTGGGAATCGTGATACAAACTTGTATGCTATCGACATTAACCAAATGGCCTCTTCATCACCAATATGTGTTATGACACGAGCATCTGGAACAAAGTCCTGGTTGTGGCATAGACAATTATCACATCTCAATTTCGACACCATCAACAAACTGGCCAAAGCCAACATCGTCAACGGACTTCCAAAGTTTAAATACATCAAGGATCACCTATGTCCATCATGCGAACAAGGAAAAAGCAAAAGAGCGTCATATAAACCAAAACCCGTACCTAGTTCGAAAGCAAGGCTGCATATGTTGCACATGGACTTATGTGGCCCAATGAGAGTTGAAAGCATTAATGGGAAAAAGTATATTCTTGTTATCGTCGATGATTATTCAAGATATACATGGGTTACGTTTCTGAGATTAAAAGACGAAGCACCAGGGATCATCATCACCTTTCTGAAACGTATTCAAGTACTTCTTCAAACTCCAGTAAGGGTTGTAAGAACAGACAACGGCACTGAATTCACAAATGAGGAGTTAAGATCTTATTTTGAAGATGTTGGAATTACTCATCAGACATCAGTTGTTAGAACTCCACAACAGAATGTGGTAGTTGAAAGAAGAAACCGTACTCTTGTTGAAGCTTCTCACACAATGCTAATTTATTCCAGTGCACCGTTATTTCTATGGGCTGAGGCTGTTGTCACTGCTTGTTTCACTCAGAACCGATCCCTAATCCATCCAAGATTCAATAAAACCCCATATGAACTAGTGAACAACAGAAAACCTGATATCTCTTACCTTCAAGTATTTGGCGCTTTGTGCTATCCTACGTGTTAATACAAACATCGTCATTAAACGTTATTTATATTTTTGATCTTTACCTAAGTTTTGTTAACGACAAAAGTAAATTAAATTTATATAAAGCTTAAAGCTTGTCAAGTTTAATAGATATTAAAACAAGCTTTTTCAAACAATATCTTCATTATTTAAAGCATTTACATTGTGACTAATCATATCTTAATATGAGTCTAAGCATAATGTATGATAGTAGTTTTTAGAATGTTTTAGTTTCTTAAAAACTAAACATTACTTATGTATTTGCATATTTCTAAAAATAGAAAAACAACAAATGACATCATGTGATGCATAATGGAAATCATTGGAAGATTTCATTAGATATTTTGTGTAGATTTGTACTCTTCATATCTTACACAATCTTACATAGATATGGTTGACTTTGACAAAGATCTTGATATCTTGCTATCAGACCTGGCGGCACCAAAATATATAACGGACGGAACCCTTTCAAGGGGGGTCCGTGGTGCCTGCTGATGGTTTTGGCTATAAATAGCAAAGCCAAACCAAGTAGTTTCTCATCCCTTTCTATCACACTCTTTTACATATCTTCTCTCTAACCTTTCTAACTCAGTTTCATATCATATTAGTGATCTCTTTTGTAGCAAAGAAGATCAAGTCACATTCAAGCTTCAAACAAGAAGTTGGAAGTCTTGTTTGTTTAGTGTTGTATGATCTTGTGTTGATTCATACTTCATTGTTGTATTAAACCATCATAATCTTGTGAGTGTGAGTGGTTAGTATTTTAGTCCTCAAAATACATTGTGTGTGGGAGTGGTTGGACCCTTGGAAAGAACTTCGACATCTAGCTTAGTGTCGGAAATAGTGTAAGCGAAGTGTAAAGGTTTCTCCGCCGGTGAAAGGAGCTTGTTGACTAGTGAAGTTAAACTCTCGAGTGTGAGACTCGGGGATTGGAGTAGGGCAAGGAAAAAGAGTCCTTGTAGACTGAACCACTATAAACAACTTGTTGTGGTTTGATCATTTCTTTCCTTATTTACTCTTTACATATTGCTTGCATATTTCATTAACATATCTAAGATCAATATCAATTGATCTTTCAATAAGTTTCAAAACAAAGTTTTTAATTGGTAAACTATTCAACCCCCCTTCTAGTTTTCAACAATTGGTACCAGAGCCTCGTTGCTCAAGAATTTCTAAAATAATTTGTATTTTATAAACTTGAAACGATCCATGGATTCTGAAAACTTTAAAGAAGGGCAATCTATGCAAAGACCACCACTTTTTGAAACAAATGGATTTATCTATTGGAAAAACCGTTTTGAAACATATGTAAAATCAAAAGATATAGATCTTTGGTTTGTTATTGTTAAAGGGGATTTTAGTTCTACAACAAAGGATATTTCTGTTGATGAACAAAATAAATTAGTTGCTAAAAATAATGAAGCTAAAATGATGCTTTATAATGCTTTACCTAGAAAAGAATATGAAAAAAAATTTATGTGTGAAACCGCCAAAGATATTTGGGAATCTTTGATTGTTACACATCAAGGTAATTCACAAGTCAAGGGTAACAAAATTGATATTCTTATTCAACAATATGAATAATTTGTTATCCCTGAAGATGAAACCATTGATTGTGGCTTTGCTCGCTTTAATACTATTATTACATCACTTAAAGCACTTGATGAATCTTTTCGTAGTAAGAACTTTGTCAGGAAATTTCTTAGAGCACTCCATCCCAAATGGAGAGCTAAAGTGACCGCTATTGAAGAATCAAAAGATCTCTCAAAAATGTCACTAGACGAGCTAATCGGTAACCTCAAAGTACATGAAATGGTGATGGAGAAAGATTCGGAGATCATCAAAGGAAGAAGGGAGAAGATCAAATCCGTTGCTCTAAAAGCAAAGGCGGAATCAAGTGATGATGACGAATCTTGCTCCGGTAGTGAAGATGAGGAGTTTGCCATGGCCGTTAGAGACTTTAAGAAGTTCTTTAGAAGAAGAGGAAAGTTTTTAAGACAACCTCGAGAAGAAAAGAAGCCATTCCGAAAAGATCGGGATGACAAAAGGGTAAAGGTGAAAGAAAGTGTTTTAGATGTGGTGATGCAAGTCATCTCATAGGAGAATGTCCCAAGCCACCTAAAAGCAAAACTCAACGAGCTTTTGTAAGTGGTGCTTGGAGTGATAGTGAAGACGATGAAGAATCAAGCAAGGAAGAGATCGCTCTAATGGCACATGAGTCAAACTAGGTACTTTCCGACTCTTCTTATTCTTCTATTGATGATGACACTTTGCAAAAACAATATAATCAATTGTGTGAGCTAAGTCTAAAAATTATAACTAAAAATAAATTTTTAAAAACCAAAAAGGAATTTTTGGAAAATGAAGTTTATGAGTTAAAAGAAAAGGCAAAACGACTTGAAAAGGGAAAAGCAAATGACGATGGTTGTAAATCATGTCAAGAGCTTAATCTTGAAATAGAAAAACTAAAGCTCACACAAGATGTTCTAATCGAACATAATTCTAAATTTAAAAGGTTTAACAAAAATATCGCACTCGCCGATGAAATAGTTAAAATACATAAAACACCGGGAGATATGAATGGGCTAGGATTTAATGAGGTATTAATTCCAAAGAGTCAAAACAAAACGGCTGAAAAGGACGAACAAAATCAAAAGCTGCTGCGATGCAGCACGGACCAGACGGAACCCAAAATAAGGGTTCGTCCGTTGAAAAGAATGGTGCCGTGGGTACTGGCAGAGGACGAAATGTTTGTGATACGGACAGTAATTAATTTGTCAAAGTAACAAAGAAAACCAAGGATAGTGTTAAACTAAAACCAGCTGTTACATCAGGAGTAGGACTTGCTAAAAATGAATTTAGAACAAAAACTACTCAACAATGACATAAAACACCTTTTGCCAAACGCCCCTTTCCTAAGAGCAACTACAATGTACAACCCAACTACCAACACAACGGTTGGAATCAAAACTTTCCTAGACCATATCAAACTCCAGATTACATGTCATGGAACTCTTACCCATCGTTTCCATACATGAATCGAATAAATGGTATGTTTAACCCAAATGGACCCATGAGATATTGGGGACCAAATGCTTGAGTTATTTGCTTCTTAGGTATGCTTGAAAGTTGGATTGGAACCTGATGAATGGATAAAAGATAGTGGATGCTCACGGCACATGACGGGCAACAAAAGTCTCTTCTCATCATACCAAAAGTATGACGGAGGTAATGTCACTTTTGGTAGCAATCTCAAAAGCAAAATCATTGGCAAAAGTACAATCTTTCATAACTCCCTAACTATTGAAAATGTTGCTCATGTAGATAGGTTAGGAATTAATCTACTTAGTATTAGCCAATTATGTGATAAAAAGTATAAAGTACTATTTGATGAAAATGGTAGTAAAATACTAAAAGATGGTATCACCATAGCTAAAGGAGTTAGGAAAAATAACATATACGTCATGAAAATAGATAAAACATCTAATGACAAACTTTGCCTAACAACGTTAGATGATAGCTCATCTCTTTGGCATAGACGCTTAGGTCACGCTAACATGAGACTTATACAAAGCCTATAGTGGGATGAGGTGGGAGAAACTTCAGTACCTTCATTAACATCAGAACCTGGAGAAGCAGTACTGTGTGTTGAAGTTTCTTGAGAGGCAGCACTTGGAGAAGCAGTACCTTCAGAAGCAGTACCTTCTCTGTCTTCACTAGCTGTAGCCTCATCTCTAATAGCTTGAACAATCTCTGTTAGGTCACTAGATTTACAACACAAGATTAATAGAAAGATAGAGAGGCGATTGAACAAGTAAACCAAACACACACATACGTTAAGCTTAGACGGTTATGCGTAGAGAGTGAGTGAAAGGAATGAATTGAACAACCAACCTTCAAATGAAGGTTTACAAGAGTATTTATAGGAGGGAAGCTAGGGCAACACTCCTAGTTCCCATCCTTTCCTTATTGGACATGGGCCTAAGCTTATGGGCCTTCTACATAAGCTAGACCTAAAACAAACATAAAGGCCATAATAAGCTACCTATTACATATGAGTAACTAACACTTGAATAAAGATTTAGGAGTAATTCCAACAATCTCCCCCTCAAGTGTTGGTGATGAAAAACGGTGAAGGCGTTGATGTAATAGTACCTTTGACGTCTTCTGACATTCTTCATTCTGTGAGAAGAATTTCCTGGATTCGAACCATCTCCCCAGTGTAGCGAGATAGTTTTCTTTGAACAGTTATGCTTGGACGTCATCTTTAACTTTGTTCTTTGATCATTGTTCTTTGTGATGAAAGTGATAGTATGTCGTAGTTGTCTGCATCAAGTCGCCTGGTGCGCTTCACTACTTCAGATGTCTCACGTCTTTCTCCAACATGCTCACACACTCTTTAACGTTGGATTACGGTACTGTTGAAGTTCTTTAAGTCTTTAACTTTGTAGATTCTTTGATTTGATGAAGAATCATTCTGACTTTGTGTTGCTTTAAGATAGAACTTCTTTGATGATGTTGTTGGTGTGAACAAGTGGAGAATCTGCACGATCATTCCACTCCAGAGCTTCCATAAGAAGTAAACATTAAAACGGTTAGTAATAAGCGGATTTCGGCACTTACAAGTTTGAACTTCGAGAGTGTTGACAGCATAGTGTGAAAACACAACTCTGATTCTTACAAAGGCCGTTCTGAATGGAGTCACAAGTGAGATAACACGATGTACGAAGTACACCTACGATTGGATGAGTCGTTGAGGTACCGAAGCATCACTTCACTGTAGACCGTTTGAGACCACTAAGCGCAATCCACGGGGAGTTGCGAAGCGACTGCTTGTCGGCTGTTTGATGTTGACCTAGCAGGAGTTTCCATTCAATCACAGAGGATCACAAATGTGAACCTCTCATAAATGTTCTCGACAGATTGCTAAGATCTGTGAAGGACTCGATAATGTACCACTGGAATTCTTATTGTTGAATGTCAAGTGATGAAATGTCAAGTGTACCTAAGAGATCTTTTGATGAATCTCGTGGCTCTAGACTCAATAGCGCATTTTGGTTTTCCTGAGCGGAGCCTAGGGAGAGGGTCTCCTTCTTCAATACCAGCAATCTCTAAGAGAAAGCCGATAGTTTACGTAGGGTTCCCTGTGAGAATGAAACAAGCTTCTGTTGAGAGAAACTTGAGTGGTTAAGAAGGTTTAGTGCATGCGTCACTGGGTCCATGACGACTTTTAATCTTCAATACCGGTGTCATCTAGTGACAACCAGTAGCATATGAATTGAACCCGGTGTATGCCCTAAGTTGAATAATCTGGAGGGCTATTTCTTTTCACCCTTTTCTTTGCATTTCTTTTTTTAATTCTTCAACTCCTTCTTTCTCTGATTCTCATTTTCTCCTTTTTTATAATCATACCTAAGGACTTCTAAATTCTAACTATTGGTAGTGTCCTTGGGTAGATCCCTCCGGCTCTGGCGGATCATAGGACGTTATTCCTAACCTTAATCACCTTATAACTCCATTGCCATAAAACCATTTTTCAAGAAAATCTCTCAAAGGGTTTGTAGATGAAAACATGTTTGAACCACTATGATAGTTTTATCTTTTAGCAAAATACTCGATCCCCTCCACATGTGCTTTAGAGTTTTGACGGAAATCTGCACAGTGAGGAAAAAGCGCGCACTTTTGAATTGATCGACTCAAGATAGACATTCCCCATCTTGAGACCACGGTTACATGGCATAGTTAAAGAGTTTCATTATCGGCTTTTAGGTGACAACTAACTCTAATAACTATCTTGAAGGTGTGGACAATCCCGAAAGGTTGTCAAACCTGTCAAGGTTCATGTCTACCAAGAGTTTCTCTAATGGTACATTCTACTCGGGACAAGTCCTGCGAGACACGTTTACATCACTAGCGAACTAGCTTGAAATTATTATTACCGTCGGACAAGTCTTTTGAGTTACTTGACAGTTAAAGATCTCGTCAATTCTTGGGTTAAAGTCTTTTCACACAAGAGTTCATATAGCAAAACACAACATATTTCTTATCAAGTATTTTCTCCCCCTCAAAAATGGCATATAAAATGTTATTTTTGAAAAGTTGAGAATAAATATGACCATTTCGTGTGTTGCGGGAAGAATGACCTCTCACCAAGTTTGACCCAAAGTCTTATGAAGGTGTATTTCTTGGTTATTCTCAAACTAGTAAAGCTTACATTGTCCTAAACAAAGAAACAATGATAGTCGAGGAATCGTTGAACATAACATTCGACGAAAGTCCACCTCCCTCTAAGACATCACCTTTGGTAGATGATGACTTAGTTGAAAGTCAAATGATAGAAAGTCAAGAAATAATTAATAATAATAAGGAAGATGAACCATTAAATAAAGAGATTGTAAACATCAAAGAATCTAAAAGTCATCCTTTAGACAAGGTCATAGGACAACTTAATCAAAGAACCTTAAGGTCACAAGCCCAAAATCAAAGTAATTATTTTTGTTTTGTATCCACCATTGAACCGAAAAACATAAATAAAGCAATAAAAGATGAATCATGGGCAATTGCCATGCAAGAAGAGTTAAACCAATTCGTTAGAAATGATGTTTGGAAATTAGTTCCAAAACCTAAAGATCAAACTATAATTGGAACGAAATGGGTCTTTCGAAATAAAATGGATGAAAATGGTGTAGTATCTAGAAACAAAGCTAGGCTTGTTGCACAAGGTTATAATCAACAAGAGGGGATTGACTATGATGAAACTTATGCACCTGTAGCTAGACTCGAATCTATTAGAATATTACTTGCTTATGCATGTGCTTATGACTTTAAATTATATCAAATGGATGTTAAAAGTGCTTTTCTTAATGGGTTTATTAACGAAGAAGTGTATGTTGCTCAACCTCCCGATTTTACCGACTTTGAGAAACCACATCATGTCTTCAAACTCAAGAAATCATTATACGGTCTTAAACAAGCACCAAAAGCTTGGTACGACCGACTTAAGACTTTTCTTATTGATAACAAATACACTATGGGATTAGTAGATAATACTCTTTTTACTAAGAAAAAGGAATCACATATTATCATTGTTCAAATATACGTTGATGACATCATATTCGGATCAACTTGTCAAGAGCTATGTGATGATTTCTCTAAAATCATGCACGACGAGTTTGAAATGAGTATGATGGGTGAATTAAATTTCTTTCTAGGACTTCAAATTAAACAACTAGAAGATGGCATATTTTTTAACCAATCTAAATATATAAAAGACATGCTTAAGAAATTTGGTCTTGAAGATTCCAAACCAACTAAAACACCCATGTCCTCGGACACTAAACTCACCAAGGACGAAGAAGGTGAATCCGTAGATAACACTAAATATAGAGGAATGATTGGTAGCCTACTCTATCTTACGGCTAGTAGACCCGACATTATGTTTAGTGTTTGTCTATGTGCTCGCTTTCAAGAAAACCCAAAGGCATCACACTTAGAAGCCTTAAAAAGGGTTTTTAGATACATTAAGGGAACAACATGTTTAGGATTATGGTATCCCAAAGGAACGGGTGTAGAAACCATAGTGTATGCCGACTCGGATCATGCAGGTGATTATGTCGATAGAAAAAGTACAAGTGGTATTTGCACTTTTGTTGGACATTTTCTCACCTCATGGTTTGCAAAGAAGCAAACGGCTTTAGCCATCTCAACTACTGAAGCCGAGTACGTCTCAGCCGAAAAGCATGTCAACAAGCTCTTTGGATGAAGCAAGCTCTCGTAGATTACGGAATTCATCTCAACGACATTGTAATACTCTGCGACAACAAAGGAGCCATCGATCTCAGCAAGAATCCCGTTCAACATGCTCGTACAAAGCATATTGAAATCCGTCATCACTTTCTTCGCGACAATGTTCCAAAAGGAAACATCTCAATCGAGAAAGTATCCTCCGAAGACAACATTGCCGACATCTTAACTAAGCCTCTTAAACGAGAACCCTCTAATCTTCTTAGACTTGGTTTAGGGTTAATGGAACCAAACATGTAGGATAAAAATAGCCCAAGACATTAGAATAGTCAAAACAAAACAATTTTGTTTTGTATCTGCTACTGTAGCCACGGCACCAAACGACAACACGGACGAAACCAAAAATTTGGTACTGTCTGGTCTGCGGTGTCTACAGAAGCAAAACTGCTACCTACAAAACATCTTCTTCCTCAAAACTCACTTTACCAAAACGTGTAAACATTAAACCAAGCTCATTATTGACACCTTCCCACTCACTAATCACCGAAGATAACATCATTGTAAGTATCCTAACTACATTTTATCTCTTAATTCTGAGTCTAGGATTCTTATTTATGCACAAAACCATTACAAATCATTACATGGGGTTTTATGTATGCTTTTATACTAAATATGAATTCAATTGGCAAATTGCATAACTAGTCATTGAAATTAGGTACTACATTATCATATTGCATAAACAAATCATGCTTCCACTAATCAATAGATAATGACTATAAGGCCTTATTCAAATAACCAAACACCCCATGTCAAAAAATTTGAAAAGCTTCTCACTTGTAGGAAAACAATTTTTTTCATTGTTAATACAAATAGAAACATTAGACTTTCATCACTTGCATGCTCTTGAATACTAAAGGTATTGCATAACTAATATGCATTCCCGGGTATATTCAATTGAAGCCACATTGAATTAGGAGCATTTGGGTTATCTCATGGTATTTGCCAAACACCCCACTAAAACCATTCTTGTGCATAAAATGAGTCGAGATAACCGCAACTCCAAATCGTTTTCATATAGGCACACACTAGAACCAAAACGTTAAAGTTTATTCTCATTTTTAACATATTAATTCTTGCTCTTAGGAATAACCATGGTAGCCGCAAGATTCTATGATCACAAAGACACCCTTAACTATATTCCCAAACATCACAAAACCAAAGGACTTTCCAAGGAACAAGTAGAAATATTTAAGAGTCTAGAATCAAGGTATTTCCATGAGGGTAGAACCATTCACCCATCTTTCCTTGAAAATACCAATCTCCGTGAAGAACTAGCCGCCATTCAATTCGATTGTCTTCTTGACATCGATGAACCAATTTGTCCTAGGTTTGTGTTAGAGTTCTATGCTAGTGTGACCGGCTTTAGTGATGAAGATGATGATGAGTTTTGTCTTAGGTTTAAAATCAATCAAAACGACTACACCATCACCTTAGCCAACTTTGCTCAAGTGCTAGGAATTCCCAACCGAGGGACTTGTGTCTACTCGGATAAGTGGTCACTCACCATTCTTGATGCAATCAATGACCGCACTTCTCCCTACCAAACACCTCTAGCAGATAAGGATGTCATCCGTGAGCACCTATTTATCCCAAGGGGAGATACAACCCGAGTCACCCGAAAAGGAAAAGAAGTGAACCGAGACCCATATGGAATGGAGCTAAATGAACTTAAACCCGAATTTAGGAAATGGGAAGAACTACTTAGAGCTAACGTCATTAGCACCATAGGAAATATGGATCACATCAATGCTTGTCTTTGCCATATGCTCTACAACTTGTCCACCCGTCAACCATTCAATTTATCCTACTACATTGCTAGGAGAATGATTGATATTCCAACACAAGGATCGGTTGTTCTCCCATACGGGATGCTTCTCACCCGTCCCTATAGATCCTTTGCACCAATTCCACCAAGCCCAAAAGGGATGCACCTTCACTATGATCTCATCCCTCACATCTTTGTACCTTTGAGTGATGCACGAGTTGCTAAGACAAAAGGCAAGAGAGCAAAACCTCCAACTCCATCATCATCATCATCAAATAGCTCCGATGATGGTCTTCCAAACTCTCGCCTTCCACCTCATGAGTATTATGCATCTCTTCTTGAGATTGAGAATGAATCACGGAGTTCAAGCAAACCAAGGGGATGTTCAAGTGCCTTGGTAGGATGATGACCAAGATCTACAAGAAGTTGGATAAGTGAGAATTGTTTTAAGGAGCGTTTGGAACAATACATTATCTCTAATGTTTTATACTATTTGGTTGTTTTTATCTTGTAGGATGATAATATAACTTGAAATAATGATGTATGCTATCAATCTTATGCAGGGAGATAGCACAAGTATGCTATCAAATTTTACCCATTTTCACTATAATGTGAAAATCACTTGGCCTTGCTCAAAATCTATGCTCCATTATGTTTGTACATGTGTTATTTACTTTTCCTAACTAGAAATGTTTAGTATCACATGTTTTGAGAAAAATTTCAGGTTTCGGAAATGTCCCCGACACCTTAAAATGCACTCTGTGAAGTTTTCTGCACTGCACGGATCAGACGGCACCAGCGTTTTGGTTCCGTCTGTTATGAGAAATGGTACCGCCGTACCTATACAGGCGGACCAGACGGCACCCTTTTTAGGGATCCGTCCGTGTAAACTTTTGGTGCCGTGGATCCTCCAGGTAACTTTCTGAATTTCGATTCTTTTGTCATTCCAAATTACCATCCATTGCTTGTAGGTCAATCTTAACTAGTTTATACTCTTATTAGAACTAGTATAATTCACTTAGGCATATAAGAAATCCATTTCCCACCAAAATTCAAAAATTTGAAAAATTCACCCAATGAGCTCTTTGGCATAAAGGAATGAACCAAATTTTTGGTACCTTGAAATCCTTGGGTAATCTGATTGTTAGGAAATTCCACTCATTAGAACACATTTATTGCAAATCTTTTCTTCTTCACTCCATCTCTCTTGTATGGCTTGACTTGGGTGATATGACTAGCATTTAACCTACTTCTAAATCATTAGGAACCTCATCCCTTCTATGGTTTAACATCAAATCAAACACATTTCTCCATAATTTTTCACTTCTATAAATTAAGAGGTTTTACCATGATCATCCTCACACCTTCTTCATTCTTACCATCATCTAGCAAAGAAAAACACAATTCAAAATGACAAAATCCTCTCCTAAAACTTGCAAGAAAACCGCTAGAATTAGCGTGAGGCCTTGTTGCTTCATAAACTTGAGCTCCTCATCCGAGTCTTCTCCACTCACAATCTCATCCCCCATCCGAGATGATACAAGCCTAACTTTGGCTACTCCTACTCAATCACCAATTGTGATCACCACTCCACCACCTACAAAAACACCAACTTCACCTCCACCGGCACCCATCCAAACATCCAAAACACCCTCACCACCCTCACCACCAAGTCTCCAACTCTCATTCCTTTGGAGTTATTTTCCACACCACCCACTTCTCCAAATTCTTTCTTGGAGGACTTGGATGACTTACCTCCTAGGCCAAATCATCCACCACCATTTCCATCCTTTGGCACACTTGAGTGGATTGCTCATGAGTCACCTAGGCCATCTTTTGACCCAAACGCCCCATTAGGGCCTAAACCTCTTCTCTTCCACCCCATTCACAAAGACATCCATGGTCCTTTGTATGGGGACCAACCACTCCCCACATCAATGTCCCCTCACATAGAGGACATTGAGGAGTGCATGTGGGATGTTAATCCCACAAGAGAGGAGATTCAAGAGGAACTCCAACACCTCCACCAATTCAAAGGCATGGTGGATTCTCACCTTCTTGAGACTATGCAAATGCAAAATGCTTTGCTAGCCTCCATCATGACCACCCCAAACATCCCCACCACCACCAACACATCTACCATTCCACCACCACAACCTCACCAAACATACTACCCCCTAGGCATGGTTGCTCAACTTGTGAGCAAACGACCCAAACCGTTGATAGGACCCGGGTTATGGTCCATGACTTCCAAGAGGAAATGAGGTTCATCCTCAATCACATCCTTGAGCGCCTCAATGCTCTTTCTCATCCACCATCTCATTATGATGGTCATAGATTAGCATTTCTAATTTTTTCTTTTCTTAGGATTATTTTTTTTCTTGTACTAAAACACATCATTGTGTTCTCTTTTCATGATTCTTATTCATGAAAAATTTAAACTAATGAATGGTGTTTTCTATATTGTCGGCACCTTTACATAGTGTTTGGAAATGCTTGTGAATGATCATTATTACTAACAATTTTTTTGTAGTTTTTTTTCACAATCCATGTATCTTCCCATTAAGCACCCAATTTAGGGGGAGCTTTGATCAAGGGGGAGATAATGGCTCGGGCTCATTACATTCCGCATCGCCTCTTCTTTTTATTGAGACAAAAAGGGGGAGAAAATATAGAACTTGTTTATATTTGACTTCGAAAAAGCCAAAGCTGCATACATTGACTTTCTGAAAAAGTCAAACGTGATACTTCATTGGTAATACTTGACTTTTCTGAAAAAGTCAACTGCATACTTTGACTTTCTGAAAAGTCAACATCATGCATTAACTAGTGAATACTTTGACTTTCTAAACAAGTCAAACATCATACACTGCATTATCATTCCTTTTCAAGTTCTAAAACTAATATTTTTATAACTCTTGCACAAACTTTGTATCTTTTATAAAAATAAAATTTATATTTTGTCCTCAACAAAAAGGGGGAGATTGTTAATACAAATATCGTCATTAAACGTTATTTATATTTTTGATCTTTACCTAAGTTTTGTTAACGACAAAAGTAAATTTAATTTATATAAAGCTTAAAGCTTATCAAGTTTAATAGATATTAAAACAAGCTTTTTCAAACAATATGTCACACCCCAATTTACATTTTGCGTGAATGGATTCACGGGGATTGATTTGTCATAGCACCACATCAGTTATATTGAGCGACCTAAAGTGTCGTTTTAAAACACATCGTTGGATATTTCATAAAAACATTCAGAGTACAACATCGGTCCCAAAAGGTTATCAAGTTTGCGGAAATACAAATATAATACAAATCCCAACGATGTTTTGAAATAAAGTGCCATAATGTACATAATGTAAGTCGACGGCGCGACTCAAAATGTAGGTCCCTAAACCATGTCATGATGATAATGCCTCGCCAATTACACTGAAAATACATTGCAAAAAACGGTCAACAATAATGTTGGTGAGAAATCATAGGTTTATGTAAATGTTTTATACGACTACACAAGTATAGACCAGGCATGACAATCAAGTCACGTAAAAATAATGTTACAATTGCTCTAAGCCCATGACCCAGAAACTAGACTGTTCAATAATGTATGCCTGAGTGTTTGCCGGCACAACTCCGTAATGTTATCAAATGAAATGCATCCGTTTGTTCGGTTGGGATTCACCAACCCCGATGGAGGCGTCACCCTCGATAGATCTATCCACTCATCCTCGCTTCAAAGATTAACGGTTCATGTTCAGGTAATGGGGACTTTCAATTGGCAAATGCGGTAACTTAAGCAATGTAAATGAATTTAACATACTTGGTATCGTAAAAAAAATGTAGTGCAATGTATTCTCCCCCGTGGGTTTGAAAATAATCGAAAGCATGTAAAACGGGGCTATGAAAACTCACTTGGTAAACTGGAATAATGGCAAAAGTGAGTACACCGAGGTTTAATGTGATGCGTTAACCGGGACCTATTACGAATGATATGATATGTCATGAGTTGCAATGTAATGTTATGCATGCATTTCGTATGTTATTTATACCATTTGCGGGTTTTGAAAATAATACTTTTCGTCGAAAAATACTCTTTTGACGTCTTGACCCTTCAAAAATGACTTTACATGTTTTTACGTCAAAATGTCATCCTACAATGGTTTTATAACGATTTATGGTGAAATTTTCACTTTTCGTCGCAAAACAATGTCGTCGGAATTTTCATGAAATTAACAAAAATAGCTTTGGAAAACTAGTAGGTAAAAGCGGTAGGGTGTACGTCGATCGTTAGAGAACGAACTCGACGGTTTTGGAAAGTTTGTATCGATATCTAGAAGTTTCAGTTCAGGAGTTTTCGTCCAAAAGGTCTCGATCATAAAGATATCAAGGGTTAAAGATAGTGATTTTGTTGAATTGTTGTGCAGAAAATGAGTTTCGGCCAAGTTTGAACATCCATACATAATTTACTATAACTCGCTTTACAAACACTTGTTGTTTTGAAAAATATGGCCGTGAACTTGATTTTACTAGAAGACATTTGTTCAAAAAGTTTCACACCTCGTTAAAACGCCTTAAACATGTCGCAGCTAATGTAACACTTGTAACGTAAAAAAAATAATATAGATTTTCAGAAAATAATAGTTACGGCAACTTTATGAAAACGTGCATATCTTTGTCGTTTCAAATCCGTTTTCTACGTATAATATGTCCTTAGCTTCGTATCGAAGTAAACTAATATATTTTTGATAAGTCGAAATAATTTGTGAAGCTTAAGGCTCGTTTTTGGACCCGAACAAACTAAAATCAGCAAGCTGAATTTTCTGAAAAAAGTATACGTTTCGATCGTCAAACTTTAAAATCCATAACTTCTTCGTTATAACTCCGTTTTTATCCGTTCAAGCGACCACGGATTCGTTTTAAAGTATATTTTCTAAATATCAAGGCCAAAGTTTCGTACCAACTGTCGGTTTTTCCAGAAATTCGAAACAAGGACAGAACTTAATTTTATACGTATTGAAAATAGTTTTCCTCGGACAAAACCTATTCTAATCCCTTCAAATCAACTCCAAAACTAATCTAATCCAACCATACACCTTCTTAGGGTGTCATGGGTTCCTAATCACCATCAAGACCAAAGAATACCAAGGGGATAATTATAGGATGACCAAATATATATATATACTCTAAAATCATGAAAAAATGGTATAAATCACATATGTCTTGCATGTTGCTCCAAAAATGAAAAGATACATATGAAATGATAAGGAAACATGAAAATGAAAGAAATATGCTTACTAATGAAAATGATGAGGTGCAAGTAACAAGGTTAATCCTAAACACTCTTGGTTTTTATTTCAAAACCTAATAAAGAGTATATACTAGATTGTAAATAACACTTGAGAAAATTTTTGAAGATGATCCCTTGAGAGCTTGATGTAGAACCGGTTTGGAGAAGACCCAAAGAAGAGAGAAAACTTTTTGTTAACACTTGTGAAATGAGAAATGAATGAGAAAAATAATAGAGGTAGACTTTTATGTTTGAGTAAAAGTATTAACAATCAAAACCATACCCAATTAATGCAAGCCCTCCCCTTGGTGGCAAGGGGGGAGTACTGGTAGATATTTTTTTTTTTTTTTCTTTAAAATGTATATAATTTGTATACTTGTGTAAACTTTATGTAATTTGTAAGAAATGTAAGTAAAGTGTAGATAATTGTAACTTTTTGGTACAAGTAAGTTTTTAATAGATCAAAATAGAATGTAATGAGATAATAAAAATTGTAAAAATACTTTCCTTGTGAAATTTAAGTGATAAAATAATTATCATTATAATTTTTTTAAGAAAACGTCGTAATAATTTAACTTTAACGATTTATGTACCAAATAAATTTAAAACACTAGGAAAACTAAAAATATAGTTTATATAACTAAATGTAAGTATAAAAATATGTCGGGATCATTTTTTTTTTTTTTTTTTTTTTTTTTTGAAAGTAACGGATTGAATGTTAAAATAATAACTCACGCGATAACGATTATTAAATATAAAAATTACGCGTTGAATGTGAAATGAAATGTCATGAATGAATTAATGAGATGAAAATGATGTCAATGAAATGTAGACTAATCTTAGTCCATATGAAATATTCGTGATGTTATGATCATGAATTTGCCGCTAAACCTTTAAGGTTACGCGAATTTGAAACAAGTAAACCAAGTTTACTATAAATGTTGAAATAGTGAGGCATGAATTTGTGTCGAGAAATGACCTGAAAGTACGGGTTGTCACATTAAGCCCATCCAAAAGGAATTCATCCACGAATTCAATCGTTGCTAGGTCTAACGGTGTCGGTGAAAAGATGGGGATACTTGTGTCGCATCTGGTCTTCCCGTTCCCAAGTAAACTTCGAGGACCTCGACGAGAATTCCAACGAACTTTCACAATAGGAATACGACTCTGTTTCAACTGCTTGACCTCGCGGTCCATGATTTCTCCAGGTTCTTCCACAAAGTTGAGTTTGTCGTCAAGTGAACTTCGTCCAATGGAATAACGGCGATTCGTCCGAAAGACACTTCTTCAGGTTTGAAAGCGTGAAAGCGTGTTGTGCACATGACTAAGTTCTGACGGAAGATCAAGTCGATAAGCTACAGGACCAACTCTGCTCAAAATCTTGAATGGTCCAATGTACCTCGGGTTTAACTTTCCACGTTTTCCAAATCGTACCACGCCTTTCCAAGGCGATACTTTCAACATAACTTTGTCACCCACTTGAAATTCTAATGCCTTGCGTCTAACATCTGCGTAACTTTTACATGTCGGCTCCTTGCGATTCACGAGTCTATCTCGAATTTGAACTATCTTTTCGTTGTTTCCGTACCATTTGGACCAGTGAGTTGTGCGTCTCCGACCTCGGCCCAACAAACAGGTGATCGGCACTTTCGACCATAGAGTGCCTCGAATGGTGCCATCTTTATATTGGTGTGATAACTATTGTTGTACGAGAATTCTATCAATGGCAAATGGTTAGCCCAACCATTGCCAAAATCAATTACATGCTCAGCAAGCATATCTTCTAGCGTTTGAATGGTCCTTTCACTTTGACCGTCGGTTTGTGGGTGATATTCTGTGCTCATCTCTAACTGGTTCGAATGAATCTTGTAATGAATTCCAAAGTTTGAAGTGAATCGACTATCTCTGTCGGAAATGATAGAAATTGGTGCTCCGTGCCTCGAGACTATTTCCTTGACATAAAGTCTAGTGAGTTGCTCCATGGAATAAGTCTCTCTAATTGGTATAAAATGGGCTGACTTGGTAAGGCGATCAACAATTACCCAAATAGCGTCGTAACCTCCCGATGTCTTAGGAAGTTTAGTAACAAAGTCCATAGTAATGCGTTCCCATTTCCATTGAGGAATTTCTGGTTGTTGGAGTAAACCTGAAGGCTTCCGATATTCGACTTTTACCTTAGAGCAGGTAAGGCATTTGCTAACGTGCGTGGCAATCTCGCTTTCATGTTCGGCCACCAATAAAGCTTCTTAAGATCTTGATACATCTTATCCGATCCTGGGTGAATAGAATACTTTGACTTATGCGACTCATGCATAATCAATTCCCGTATTCCGCCATACAATGGAACCCACATTCTATCCTTGAAACATAATACTCCATCTGCTCTCTTTACAAAACCATTTGCGCTTTCGGGCATACCATAAAGCTTTTCACTTGGTCGGTTTTCCTCTTTAAGTGCTTCGACTGCCGTGGATTTTCGAAGGTAAAGGAGAAATAATCGTCATTCCCAATGATCGAACTCTTAAAGGTTTAGGCCTCTCCTTCCGACTAAGAGCATCAGCCACAACATTGGCTTTTCTCGGGTGATACTTGATTTCACAATCATAGTCGCTGAGTAACTCCAACCAACGACGTTGCCTCATATTAAGCTCCTTTTGATCAAGAATATATTGCAAACTTTTGTGGTCCGTAAACACTGTGCACTTTGTACCATAGAGGTAGTGTCTCCAAATCTTGAGTGCAAAACTACAGCCCCTAACTCGAGATCATGAGTGGTGTAGTTCTTCTCATGAACCTTAAGTTGTCGAGATGCATACGCTATCACCTTCTCGTTTTGCATTAAAACCGCCCCAAGTCCTTTATGCGAAGCGTCGCAATATACAACAAAGTTCTCAATGCATTCGGGTAGTGCCAAAATTGGCGCACTGCAAAGCTTTTGCTTCAACAACTGAAAAGCAACTTCTTGTTTCTTTCCCCATTCATACTTCTTGTTTTTCTGTGTCAACTTGGTCAAAGGTCTAGCTATCTTTGAAAAACCTTCGATGAACCTTCGGTAATACCCGGCTAGTCCTAGAAATTGTCGAATTTCTGTAGGATTTGTTGGAGTAGCCCAATCTTTCACGGCTTCAATCTTAGCGAGATCAACTTGTAGTCCTTGACTATCAATGACATGACCAAGAAATTGCACTTTGTAGTTCCAAAAATCACACTTCGAAAACTTGGCATACAACTTCTCATTCTTGAGTAGCCTTAAAATCGTCCTTAAATGCTCTTCGTGCTCCTCTTTGCTCTTTGAGTAGATCAATATGTCGTCGATGAACACTATAACAAACTTGTCCAAATACGGTTTACAAACTCTATTCATGAGATCCATGAATACCGCAGGTGCATTAGTCAATCCGAACGGCATCACTTGAAACTTCGTAATGACCGTAACGTGTTCTAAACGCTGTTTTCGAATATCCTCTTCCGAACTTCGAAGTTGATGATAACCCGACCGGAGATCAATCTTGGAATAAATACTAGAACCTTGCAACTGATCAAACAAGTCATCAATTCAGGGGAGTGGGTACGGTTCTTCACCGTTAACTTGTTCAATTCTCTATAATCTATGCACATCCTAAAGGATCCATCCTTCTTCTTCACAAACAAGACCGGCGCTCCCCAGGCAGGAACTTCGGCCTAATGAATCCTTTGTCTAGAAGTTCTTGCAATTGATTAGACAACTCTTGCATTTCGGATGGTGCTAGACGGTACGGTGCTCGCGCAATCGGTGTAGCTCCGGGCACTAAGTCGATATGAAATTCTACTTGGCGTGCCGGTGGAAGTCCTGGTAAGTCCTCGGGAAAGACTTCAGAAAATTCTCGGACAATTGGTACATCTTCAAGTCGCTTCTCCTCCGACTTTTTCTCAGTTACATGGGCTAAGAAAGCAAAACAACCTTTCTTTATGTACTTCTCCGTTTTGATACTCGATATGATACTAAGTCTAGTTCCACATCGTTCCCCACGAATAATCAAAGTTTCGCCGTTATAAAGAAGATGAACAACTTTCTCATCACAAATGATCTTCGCGCGATGCTTAGATAACCAATCCATGCCGATGACGACGTCAAAACTACCAAGCTCTACGGGCATGAGATCTATGTTGAAGGGATGATTAAGAAAATTGAACGTGCAACCGCGGACAATGGTGTTGGTGCTAACTACGCTACCATTAGCTAATTCGACGTTGTATGATATGTCTAATGTGGTCGGTTTAATGTTGAGCAAAGGTGCAAATGCAGTAGACACAAAACTTTTATCGGCACCCGAATCAAATAAAACTGAAGCATAACGATGATTGAGAAGGAACGTACCGTAATGACATTGGGTCCTCCTATCTTCTCCGCCTCCAATGACGTAAACCCTTCCTTGTGCCAAACCTCCTTGATTCGGATTTGCTTGATTCTTTCCCTTCTTACAATCCCTCTTGTAGTGTCCAGGTTCCCCGCAACCAAAACATGTAACTTGTGGCGACTTGCAATCCCTAGTACGGTGGCCAACTTTCTTGCAATTCTCACACGGATCAGGACATCGACCCGGATTGTGATGGCTAAAACACTTATTACACTCGGCAAAACCCGAATATCCTTTTCCTTCCTTCGGACCCGCAACATAAGCCTTAGCAACCTCTTGCCTTTTGGGTGGTTGTTGAGTAGCATTTCTACCCCTTGTGTTGTCCCACTTGCGCTTGTTGTTGTTGCTATTATTGTTGTTGTAGTTGCCTCTGTTGTTGTTGAAATTGTAGCGGTTGTTGGGGTTGTTGTTGTTTCGGTTGGTGGTGGTGTACTTACCTCTCTTCACCACTTGTGAGTCACTCGAATAGCTTCCTCGATTGTCTGTGGATCAAACGATGTCACATCTCCTTGAATGACCTCGGGAAGTCCTCCAATAAAAGCCTCTAGCAATTTTTCATTATCCGATACCATCGACGGGCATAACGCAGCCAATTCCTGGAATCTCCGAATGTATGTGTCAATATCATACCCAATGGTTACTAGTTCGTAGAACTCCGTCTCTAACTTTTTCACTTCCGTTCGAGGACAAAACTTCTTAGTCACCAAGCCCTTAAATTCCTCCCAAGTAAGCTTGAAAGCATTCTCCATTCCAATCGGTTGAGCATATGAATTCCACCATGACAACGCTCCATCGAGTAAAGTACTTGTAGCAAATTTGACCTTACTGTCATCCGGACAGTTACAAAGCAAAAATACCGATTCCAACTTTTCAAACCATCGAACCATTGCAGTAGCTCCCTCGGTACCTCGAAACTTAGTGGGATCACCACTTTTGAAATCCTTGTAAGAACAGTTCTTAACTCCAGATCCTCCTACATTGCCAGTAGCGGCAGCAAGCCTAGCGGCCAGCGGCCTCAGCGGCAGCAGCGGCACTGTGTTCCCTTTCGACTCTTAGTGCATTAGCAATGCTATCGTTCACCAACTTTTGAATATTTGCTTGGGTCATTTCGGTGTGGCTTTCTTGGCGCCATAATTCTTCAAAATCACAAGATGAAACAATCATGAGAATTCGTAAGTAGAAACAACCATCATACAAATATATCCACAACCACAACATGCATAAAGTAAATGGAATCACAACGGAACAATAACGAAATATCACAAATATAATCACAACACCCGTGGATAATATACATGAAAATTTCGGCCTACATGGACCGATATCATAGATAATAATAACCATTCCTACATAGTAGAGTCAATACTTGATACATTTGTTTGTACAACAACCAAAATACAACAAGTTCTTTAAACTACGTCACACACCTCGTGACTAGGATAATAATGGTCAAAACTATACATGACAAAAGTCTACATAAGGCACCTCATGGTGCTCCGCCGGCCCTATCCTGAAGATCGCGAACCTGAGTCGTCAAACTATCAATCAAACTCCTCAACTCTCCAACCTGACCCTGCAAAGTAACAATACTCTCACGAGCTAAAGATAACTCCTGTGACTGACGCTGTAACTCATCTCGTGCCATATCGGCTCTGTCGAACAACTCGGGCATCTCCTGCCTCAACTCCGTGATATGCTCTCTATCCTCTATCTGTCTATGCTGAATACTCTGATGTGACAAATCAATAGAAACCCTGCCTAACACTAGGCCCTCGACCTCCTCATAATGGTCTCAACCCGTCTACCGATAGTTCCTCCAAGCTGCGCGACAACCTATCTATCACGATCTGCGACTATCAATACGGGCTCCTACGCCTCGGTAGAAGGCGTGTGCAGCAGCAGCCTTGGAGCTCTCACCTAACTCGAACCTAACGGGTGGCTCGGGCTCAGTAGATGCTGGTGTCGGGATGTCGAAACGAGCACGCTTCTTGAGCGGCAAGTCTGAAGCAGGTAAAGGATCCCTAAGAAAATACGATGATGATGGTGATGATGGTGCTAGCAGTGGTGATGGTGGATGTAACGGATCATGAACTGGGCTAACGTGAGGAGTGGGTGCGACTTCGCCCTCCTCGAAGGGTTCGGTCTCAGTGTCAGTCATAACAGGTGGAAAGGCTGGAGTAGAGCCAATGGAAGATACGATCTCAGTGGAGTGTGATGAAACATCATCCATGATAGGGTTAGCTGGGACATCATCCGAGCTAGAGTCCGATGATATGGTGATGGGATGTGAATCTGAAGACATGTCTGTGACAACCGATGTGAAATAAAAGTAAATAACCTCGAACAAAGTGTAAGTGAATCCGCATGAAAAGTGAATATGTACTATGATGAAATGATGAGATGCTATGATAATGTAGCTATAGTCTAGGGTCAATGATGCTACCTAGTTCTCTATAAGCTGTAGCTCGGTACCAATCTGTCACACCCCAATTTACTGTTTTGCGCGGAATGGAATTCTGGGGATTGACTGTCATAGCACCACATCACAGTTATATTGAACGACCTAAAGTGTCGTTTTAAAAACACATCGTTGGATATTTCATAAAAACATTCAGAGTACAACATTGGTCCCAAAAGGTTATCAAGTTTGCGGAAATACAAATATAATACAAATCAAACGATGTTTTGAAATAAAGTGCCATAATGTACATAATGTAAGTCGACGCCGCGACTCAAAATGTAGGTCCCTAAACCATGTCATGATGATAATGCCTCAGTTACCTGAAAATACATTGCAAAAAAAATGGTCAACAATAATGTTGGTGAGAAATCATAGGTTTATGTAAATGTTTTATACGACTACACAAGTATAGACCAGGCATGACAATCAAGTCACGTAAAAATAATGTTACAATTGCTCTAAGCCCATGACCCCGAAACTAGACTGTTCAATAATGTATGCCCCTGCAGAGTGTTTGCCAGACAACTCCGTAATGTTATCAAATGAAATGCATCCGTTTGCCTGGTTGGGATTCACCAACCCGGATGGAGGCGTCACCCTCGATAGATCTATCCACTCATCCTCGCTTCAAAGATTAACGGTTCATGTTCAGGTAATGGGGACTTTCAATTGGCAAATGCGGTAACTTAAGCAATGTAAATGAATTTAACATACTTGGTATCGTAAAAAAAAATTGTAGTGCAATGTATTCTCCCCCGTGGGTTTGAAAATAATCGAAAGCATGTAAAACGGGGCTATGAAAACTCACTTGGTAAACTGGAATAATGGCAAAAGTGAGTACACCGAGGTTTAATGTGATGCGTTAACCGGGACCTATTACGAATGATATGATATGTCATGAGTTGCAATGTAATGTTATGCATGCATTTCGTATGTTATTTATACCATTTGCGGGTTTTGAAAATAATACTTTTCGTCGAAAAATACTCTTTTGACGTCTTGACCCTTCAAAAATGACTTTACATGTTTTTACGTCAAAATGTCATCCTACAATGGTTTTATAATTATTTATGGTGAAATTTTCACTTTTCGTCGCAAAACAATGTCGTCGGAATTTTCATGAAATTAACAAAAATAGCTTTGGAAAACTAGTTGTAAAACGGTGTACGTCGATCGTTAGAGAACCAACTCGACGGTTTTGGAAAGTTTGTATCGATATCTAGAAGTTTCAGTTCAGGAGTTTTCGTCCAAAAGGTCTCGATCATAAAGATATCAAGGGTTAAAGATAGTGATTTTGTTGAATTGTTGTGCAGAAAATGAGTTTCGGCCAAGTTTGAACATCCGTAATTAATTTACTATAACTCCGCTTTACAAACAGCTTGTTGTTTTGAAAATATGGCCGGTGAACTTGATTTTACTAGAAGACATTTCGTTCCAAAAAGTTTCACAACCTTGTTAAAACTGCCGCAAACATGGTCGTTCACTAATGTAACACTTGTAGCGTAAAAAATAATATAGATTTTCAGAAAATAATAGTTACGGCAACTTTATGAAAACGTGCATATCTTTGTCGTTTCAAATCCGTTTTCTACGTATAATATGTCCTTAGCTTCGTATCGAAGTAAACTAATATATTTTTGATAAGTCGAAATAATTTGTGGAGCTTAAGGCTCGTTTTGACGAACAAACTAAAACAGCAAGCTGAATTTTCTGAAAAGTATACGTTTCGTGTCAAACTTTAAAATCCATAACTTCTTCGTTATAACTCCGTTTTTATCCGTTCAAGCGGCCACGGGTTCGTTTTAAAGTATATTTTCTAAATATCAAGGCCAAAGTTTCGTACCAACTGTCGGTTTTTCCAGAAATTCGAAACAAGGACAGAACTTAATTTTATACGTATTGAAAATAGTTTTCTCGGACAAAACCTATTCTAATCCCTTCAAATCAACTCCAAAACTAATCTAATCCAACCATACACCTTCTTAGGGTGTCATGGGTTCCTAATCACCATCAAGACCAAAGAATACCAAGGGGATAATTATAGGATGACCAAATATATATATATACTCTAAAATCATGAAAAAATGGTATAAATCACATATGTCTTGCATGTTGCTCCAAAAATGAAAAGATACATATGAAATGAAAAAGGAAACATGAAAATGGAAGAAACATGCTTACAAATGAATATGATGAGGTGCAAGTAACAAGGTTAATCCTAAATACTCTTGGTTTTTATTTCAAAACCTAATAAAGAGTATAAACTAGATTGTAAAAACACTTGAGAAAATTTTTGAAGATGATCCCTTGAGAGCTTGATGTAGAACCGGTTTGGAGAAGACCCAAAGAAGAGAGAAAACTTTTTGTTAACACTTGTGAAATGAGAAATGAATGAGAAAAATAATAGAGGTAGACTTTTATGTTTGAGTAAAAGTATTAACAATCACAAACCATACCCAAATTAATGCAAGCCCTCCCCCTTGGTCGGCCAAGGGGGGAGGTACTTGGTAGATATTTTATTTTTATTTTTCTTTAAAATGTATATAATTTGTATACTTGTGTAAACTTTATGTAATTTGTAAGAAATGTAAGTAAAGTGTAGATAATTGTAACTTTTTGGTACAAGTAAGTTTTTAATAGATCAAAATAGAATGTAATGAGATAATAAAATTGTAAAAATACTTTCCTTGTGAAATTTGAGTGATAAAATAATTATCGTATAATTTTTAAGAAACACGTCGTAATAATTTAACTTTAACGATTTATGTACCAAATAAATTTAAAACACTAGGTAAACTAAAAATATAGTTTTTATAAACTAAATGTAAGTTTAAAAATATGTCGGGATCATTTTTGAAAGTAACGGATTAAATATTAAAATAATAACTCACGCGATAACGATTATTAAATATAAAAATTACGCGTTGAATGTGAAATGAAATGTCATGAATGAATTAATGAGATGCAAATGATGTCAATGAAATGTAGACTAATCTTAGTCCATATGAAATGTACGTGATGTTATGATCATGAATTCGCCGCTAAACCTTTAAGGTTACGCGAATTTGAAACAAGTAAACCAAGTTTACTATAAATGTTGAAATAGTGAGGCATGAATTTGTGTCGAGAAATGACCTGAAAGTACGGGTTGTCACACAATATCTTCATCATTTAAAGCATTTACATTGTGATTAATCATATCTTAATATGAGTCTAAGCATAATGTATGATAGTAGTTTTTAGAATGTTTTAGTTTCTTAAAAACTAAACATTACTTATGTATTTGAATATTTCTAAAAATAGAAAAACAACAAATGACATCATGTGATGCATCGTGGAAATCATTGGAAGATTTCATTAGATATTTTTGTTGGGATACAGAAAGTTAAAGTGCTGCAGATTAACAAAGTACTGCAGAAAGACAAAGTACTGCAAGAAGTCAAAGTACTGCTAAGTAAAAGTCAAAGTACTGCTTATTCATCAAAGTACTACAAAGCTTAAAGTCGGTTGTAATTAATTAAAGATAGAAAGTAATGTTTATCTAGAACTTTCTAAGTATTGTTTACTTGACATACAAGGATAAGAATTGTAAACCGATTAGGGTTATCCTTAAGCCTATAAAAGGACCCCTATATTGGTATTAGTGAGAAGAGTTTTATATATGATTTTAGAGAGTTCGTACGATCATTATTTAGAGTTTTAGAGTTGTTAAAGAATCTGCAAAATAAGCAGTTTTAGTGTTATTAATAAAGTTATATTCTTCTTAGCTTTGTTAAGTAAATTCGCATACTGATAAAGATTACTCGGTGTTTCATTGTTAATAACTAAGGATTTATCCTAGGTTATTAAACCCTTAACAAGCTATTTAAGTTAGTTTGGTTGGAGTACATTGATCCAACAAGTGGTATCAGAGCTTGTGTGGAAACTCTGACTAAGAAGAAACCTAAAACCTAGTTAACAACACCTAAAGATGTCGACTGAAGCTGTTCCCCCACCATCCATCACCTCACTCAGGATACCCATCATTAAGAAGGGTCAATACGACCTATGGAGCATGAAGATGAGGCAGTATATTGCAATCACGACCATGCACAGTGGAATGTGATGTCAATGGTAATAAGTTGTGGAAGATCCTGTAGACATTCCTGGCCAACCTAAAGCACCTAAACCTATCTTGCCAGCTGCTGCAATAAGAAATCAAGAGAAGGCTCTCAACATACTGTTGTCTGCCATTCAGATGGACACCTACTCAAATTCCATGATGCTAAAGATGCCAAGCAACTCTGGGTTGCTCTCAAGACTAGATTTGGAGGTAATGATGCTTCCAAAAAGATGTACAGAAATCTGTTGAAGCAGCAGTTTGAAACCTTTACTTGTTGGAGAAGAAAGTCTTGATCATTGCCTATGCAGATTCCAAATCTTCGGCATGCTGGAGCTGTACAAAGCACAGGTTTCAGTTGAAGATGCTAACCTTAAGTTCTTAAGGAGTTTGCCATCTACATGGCATGTAATTACTACTATGATCAGAGGACAACCTGGATTGGACACCATGGATTTTGATGATCTCTACAATCATCTGAAAAGAGGCAAGATACTTACACTAAAAGTAATGCTTCTTCCCCTCAATACTTGTAGCTCAAAGTACTGCTGTCTACACTACTCCTACTTTTGCTCAACAACCCACACCATCTAATACCATCCACTCAGATGAAGTCGTGTGTTCTTTCTTTGCACAGCAAGCTACTCTACCTGTTACCTATGAAGAAGATCTCTCACAGATTGAAGAAGATGCACTTGAAGAAATTGATATCAGGTGGCAAGTTGCTATGATCACTGCAAGGATCAAGAAGTTTATGAAGAAGACTGGAAGAGGTATAGACTTCAAACCAAAACAGAAAATCACTTTTGACAAATCCAAGATTGAATGCTTCAATTGTCAAAAGACTTGGACATTTGCAAGGGAATGCAGGTTTGCTAAGTATCAAGCAAACAGGATGGCTGAGAAACCAAAGCTAGAGTTGAAAGAAATCCCTATTACAGAAACAAAAGCTTTGGTTGCTCAAGGGAATCTATCAGAGGTTGACTGGAGTCTTTGAGTTTGATGATGAACCAGTAACCTAATGTATGGTAGCTGTGGAGGATTCAGTGGAAGAATTTGACTGGAGCACAGCTTTTGATGAGGAACGGACATCTTTGCTATGGAGTCTAAAGATGGTTATAGAAGCTTTGACTAGAGCATGGAGAGTGAAGCTGAACCTGTTATGCTTGCCATGGTAGCCACTTCACCAAGTTCACCCCCTATCTCTGAGGTATGTTCAAAGTGTCATAACTTTTATCAAAATGTGCTTAATGATTATGTGACTGAAAGAGATAAGTGTAGAATAGCTAGTGAAGTAGCGGGTTATCAAATAAATTTAGAGTCAATGGAAGCCAAAATAATAACACATGAAAATAATGAAATGGCTTGGGTTTAAAGTAAAAGTATGAACAACAGGACTATCAGTTGAAATTAAGTGAATGGAAGTTAAACTGTAAGATCTCTGAAATTGAGAAACTAACTAAGGAGAGAGATGAATTGCTAGAAAAGTTTAATGCTTGGGGACAATCAGGTCTTTCTCATGTCACTTATGTTGAAAAACAGAGAAGAGCTTATATTAAAGCTGGCCTAGGTTTTGGTATGGATTTTAATAACATAGAAAACCCACCTAGTGATCCGGATGAATGTGACTTTGAGGATATAACCACTAGTGATGATGAACTCATTAATTATGTAGACACATTTAGTAATGAGGAATTAGTTAGTGAACCACCTCCCGAGTTTAAGAAAGATAATGCCTATCATGCAGTCCTCATCCCACGGTAGTCATCAACCTCTTAGGCCTGATGTTTCTCGTTTTGGAGTAGATAGCTTAGAGTTTAGGAAGAAACTTAAAGGTCAATCTAGGTCTGAAATCTCAAAAGAAACTGTTGAAACACCTAAGGTAGATGATGTTCAAAGCCAAGCAGTACTTTCACCCCAAAGTACTGCTACACCTCAAAGTATTGCTACACCTTCAGCAGTACCTTTAAGAAAACCTTTTCAACATACTGCTAAACCTTTTTGGGATAATTTTGGTCAAAACAGTTTTCATCATTCACCTAGAAGACAGGATAGGTTTGGTCATACACATGGAAGAAGAAACTTTGGAATTACAGATCAAAAACTATGTTTTGTTTGTTTTAGTCCTAACCATTTGATTAAGGACTGTGACTTACATTCAGAGTACTTAAGTAAGTTCCCAAAGAATAGACCTGCCAACCAAAAACCAAGGGAGACTAGACCAGCTTGGAATCATTCACATAGGGTTAACCATAGAAACTTCTCACCAGACTATAGGTACCCTCACCAGAGAAGACCCTTTTCAAAACCTCCAGTACCTTCAAATACTTTCCAAGGTATTGCTAAGCCAAGACCAGTACTTTCTCAAAGTACTTCTCAGTTTTCACCAAACACCTCTTGGAATAGGAACCCTAGGAGATCTAATTACTATCAATCTAGAAGGCGTTACAACTCCAAGAAAGTAGTTAGATCTAGAGACACTTCACCAGAAGTTAAAACTCAATGGGTTAAGAAAGAAAGTACTGATGATGAACAAACAGTACTTTCAACAAGTACTGCTGAAACAGTAATTTTTTATAAAGATGATTTTGTTGAAAATAAAAAGGAGGTTTTTGTTGAAAAAGAAACTTTTTCTGAAAATCCACCACAAGTTTTGAAACAAAAGATAATGCTTGATTCTGTCTACAAAAACTGTGAAGATTACATACTCAAGGAATTTGAGTATGTTACTCCACAAGGGGAACACAAGTCAGTAATGGCTTGGGTTCCTAAAAGACACTAACTATTTTATCTTTGTGCAGGGCAACCCAGAAGAGGAGCTTAAAGATCATCTTATTATGGATAGTGGTTGCTTTGGAAGCATGACAGGAGACAAGGAGATTCTGTCAGATTTTAGGCCATATTGTGGAGGAAGAGTTGCATTTGGGAATGATGCTAGTGGAGGAAGAATTAGTGGAAAAGGAACCATCAAGACAGGAAGCATAGATTTTGAGAATGTTAGATATGTGAAGGACCTCAAGTTCAATCTTTTGTCAGTCTCTCAAATCTGTGACAAAAAGCATCATGTGTTGTTCACTGACACAGAATGTCTCATACTTTCACCTAATTTCAAACTTGATGATGATCACTTGGTGATACTCAAAGTACCAAGAACCAATGATGTGTACAGTTTGGATATGAAGAGTCTTCACTCTTCTGAAAGAGCTACATGTTTAGTAGCAAAGGCATCACTTGAAGAAGCACATCAGTGGCATAGAAGATTGGGCATGTGAATTACAAGAATATCAACAAGTTGGTCAAAGGAAATTTAGTTAGAGGTTTACCTTCAAAGACTTACAAGAATGATCACTCCTATTTGGCATGTAAGAAGGGTAAACAACATAAAGCTTCTTGCAAGAAGCTTGAGGAAAGGACTGTTAGAGAACCATTAGAGCTGTTACATATGGATCTATTTGGTCCTGTATCTATTACAAGTTTGAACAAGAAGAAGTCTGCTTAGTAGTGAAGATGATTGCAGTAGATTCAGTTTGGTATTTTTCTTGGGATTTAAGGATGATACTTTTGATGCTATTCATGATCTTATTATAGCACTTGAAAACCAACTGAGAATGAAAGTTAGAGGTATTAGATGTGACAATGGAACTGAATTCAAGAACAAGCTTATCGATGAATTTTGTGCTAACAAAGGAATCAAGAGGGAGTTCAGTATTGCTAGAACACCACAATGAGAATGGTTGTTGCAGAGAGAAAGAATGGGACTTTGATTGAAGCAGCCAGAACAATGCTTGCAGACTCACACTTACCTATTCAATTCTGAAGCTGTAGTACTGCTTGCTATGTACTTAACAGTATCAGTCACCAAACCACAGATGAAGACACCTTATGAGTTGCTGATGGGAAACAAACCTAATATTCGTTTTATGAAGCCTTTTGGATGCCCTCTCACTATTCTTAATACAATTGATCATTTGGGTAAGTTTGATGGCAAGTTAGAAGAAGGTTATTTATTGGGATATTGCACCAATAGCAAGGACTTTAGATTGTACAACAGAGTCACCAAGAAGGTTCAAGATTGTCTTCATGTTGAGTTTTTAGAAGATCAAGAAAATCAAAAGGGTAAAGGTCCTGATTGGATGTTTGATCTTGAAGTTTTGACTCCTTCAATGGATTATGTTCCTGTTAGAGAAGAGAATCAACCTGTACACAATGGAGAAGAGGTACAGTATGTTGTTCATGGAGTCCATATTAGACCAGATGCTGTTCATGATGAAGAACCTAAAACTGTTGAGACAGAGAAAAGTACTGATGAGCCAAAATCCTCATTGTCTGCTGAGGATCAATCTATTCAAGATGAACTTAATCAAATGCTTCTTCAAGATGTCTTAGCACATTCTTATATTGATGACCAAAGAAGAGCTTATGAAGAAGCAAAGAAAAGAACAAAATGCCAGAGTACTTTCACGATTTTGGGCAAGATACTTTGACCAAAGTACTACTTGCACCGTTACCAGACTTTGGATGATTTGGATGATCCTACCATGCCGGCTTAGAAGATACGATGATGAGTTTGAAGATGAAGGTATTTTCTCATGTTCCAATGAATATGCTGTTTTCACTAATTTGGATGATACTTATGGAGTTCCACAGTCTCCAAACTTAAGAATTCATAAGAATCATCCTAGTGATCAAATCATTGGTCCTTCTACTTCTGGACTGATGACAAGACACAAAGCTAAGAGTTTTTCTAAACCTCATAATGCTTTACTTAGCTTTGTCTATGAACAAAATAGGCTGAATCATAAGGACCATCAAACATGCCTGTTTACTTGCTTTATCTCTCAAGAGGAACCCAAGAATATTGCTCAAGCATTGATTAAAGAGAGTTGGGTTGAAGCTATACAAGAAGAACTGCTACAATTCAGACTTCAAGAAGTTTGGGTATTATGTGATCTTCCTGATGGTAAGAAGGTCATTGGTACAAGATGGGTGTTCAGAGTCAAGAGAGATGAAAGAGGGAATGTTATCAAAAACAAAGCAAGGTTAGTTGCACAAGGCTACAGACAAGAAGAAGGAGTTGATTATGATGAAGTGTTTTCTCCTGTAGCAAGGATTGAAGCAATTCGGATTTTCCTTGCTTTTGCATCATATATGGGATTCCAGGTTTATCAAATGGATGTCAAGAGTGCCTTTTTATATGGCAAGATTACAGAGGAAGTATATGTCAAACAACCTCCTGGTTTTGAAGATCCTAAACATCCAAACAAAGTCTACAAATTTGTCAAAGCTCTTTATGGCTTACATCAAGCACCTAGAGCTTGGTATGAAAGGCTCTCTAACTTTTTATTGCAACATGGTTATAGGAGAGGAGCTATAGATAAGACTTTGTTTATCAAGAGAGATAAGAAGGATATCATGCTAGTTCAAGTGTATGTAGATGATATCATCTTTGGAGCTACCAAACAATCTATGGTCAAGGAGTTTGAGAAGCTGATGTAGAATGAATTTCAAATGAGTTCAATGGGTGAGTTAACTTTCTTTTGGGGACTTCAAGTTAAGCAGTCAAAGGAGGGAATTTTCATAAGTCAAGATAAGTATGTAGCTGACATACTTAAGAAGTTCAATTTTGATGAAATGAAGCCTGTTACTACACCTATTAAATCCATTAACTCATTGGGCAAGGATGAAGATGGACAACCAGTTGAAGTCAAGTTATACAAATCAATGATTGGTTGTCTTATGTATCTTACTGCATCTAGGCCTGATATCATGTTTGCTGTTTGTTTATGTGCAAGATATTAAGTCTCACCAAATGTCTCTCATAAGAATGCAGTGAAGAGAATTTTTAGTTATTTGAAATAACAACCTAAGTTGGGGTTGTGGTATCCAAAGGATTCACCTTTTCACTTGGAAGCTTTTTCAGACAGTGATTATGCAGGTGATAACTATGATAGAAGATCAACCACAGGTGGATGCCAATATCTTGGAAGAAGATTAGTTTCATGGCAGTGTAAGAAGCAAACTATTGCAGCCACATCATCAACTGAAGCAGAATATGTGGCTACTGCAAGCTGTTATGGACAAGTGTTGTGGATGCAGAATCAACTCTTGGACTATGGGTTTAATTTCAAGAATACTCCTATCAATATTGATAATGAGAGTACCATTTGCATTGTGAAGGATCCAGTTTATCATTCCAAGACCAAACACATTCAGATTCGGCACCACTTCATCAGAGATTGTTATGAGCATAGGCTCATTAATGTTGTCAAGGTGCATATGGATGATAATGTAGCTGATTTACTCACCAAAGGATTTGATGTTTCAAGATTTACTCACTTGGTGGTGAGTATTGGCATGATTAATTACAGTGCTACATTTAAGGGGAGGACTATTTAGTGTAAGTATAGTCCTATGCATTGCTTGAGGGGAGGATATTCATGTTTATTTGTTGTATTTGCTATTGTAAAGAGAATACTGGAAAAGTACTGCTTTTTGGTTTTATGAAAGTACTGCTTGGAAAGTACTGCACACATGGAAAGAACTGTTTGTCTTATCAAAGTACTGTTCCAACGGTAATATTGAGGGGTAACTACTACTAACGGTAACTTTGTTATTAATGACTGTGATTTTTTAAATCTCACCTATAAATAACTACTCTCCGAATTTCCCTCTCATATTGATACCTTATAATCTTTTCCATATTTCTCTCTCTTTCACCTATATTATTCATCATATCACTTTCTGTGTATACATATCATCAATGGCAAATCGTCATACAGTTTCAAAACATAACATGGTGGCGAATTTGGACAAGACTGAAGCCAATGAGATCTTTCATGATATCATTGATTTTCTCACTAGGTCACCAATTAGTTATGCACTTTTAGTGTAACCAGATATCATTGAGCCCTGGATTCAACAATTTTGGGCGACTTCTAGGGTTCATATAGAGAATGATGATTCGTATATTCAAGCTACCGTTGCTGGGAGAACTGTGAAGGTTACTGAAGCCTCCATTCGTGAAGATTTAGTATTTGATGATGAAGAAGGGCTGTTCATTTTGATAAGCAATTGATTTGGGATACATTCAGGGACATTGGTTATGAAGGGTCCTTAACTGAACAAACATTTAAGAAACCCTTATTTTGTCCCCACTGGAAGTTTTTGGTTCATGTATTGCTTCATTGTATTAGTGCTAAGAGTACATCATGGGAGCAATTTAGGTCTAACATAGCATCTGCTATAGTGGGATTGGCTACAAATCGCATTTTCAACTTTTCAAGGCTAATCCTAGATGGAATGCTTTCCCACATCTCTCATGGTTCACAATGGTTAATGTATCCAAGGTTTATTCAAGTGTTCCTAAATAACCAACTTTCAGATGTACCAAAGCCTACAAGTCTTTTACCTGTTGTGGTACAACAACCAAGATTTTCACTTTCATGGCTAGGAAGAGTGATTTATTCACTGGAAGGGACACTCCATTGACTACTTCAATGATGGAGATTGTTGGAATCACTCCTAAATCTTTATTCAAGTGTTAGTTACTCATATGTAATAGGTAGCTTATTATGGCCTTTATGTTTGTTTAGGTCTAGCTTATGTAGAAGGCCCATAAGCTTAGGCCCATGTCCAATAAGGAAAGGATGGGAACTAGGAGTGTTGCCCTAGCTTCCCTCCTATAAATACTCTTGTAAACCTTCATTTGAAGGTTGGTTGTTCAATTCATTCCTTTCACTCACTCTCTACGCATAACCGTCTAAGCTTAACGTGTGTGTGTGTTTGGTTTACTTGTTCAATCGCATCTCTATCTTTCTATTAAGCTTGTGTTGTAAATCTAGTGACCTAACAGTGGTATCAATCGCCAAATAGTTGGGTTAACACTTTCGTTTTTGAAGTTTTTTTGTATTCGGTCTTACGCGTAAACATGGTTAACACTTTGGATC